>JACEFZ010005831.1:302500-342500 GCA_014155875.1 Cepaea nemoralis | reverse complement strand
ACAACAGAAATGATTAATGGATTAGAAGAATATCTCATCATGTTCCTCTTGTACTATGTGGTGTCGAGGTGAAGTATAAACATCGTGAGAGTGCCCGATTATGGGCTTTAAGTATCGATATTCCCATGGACTCTACTATTCCCTCCGTCCAACGTTTACGTGGTCGGCCTCTTCCTCTGTTTCCATCTGGTCTGTATACCATTGCTTGTTGTGGTATGCTGTTGAATGGAACCTATTTGCATGGCCAAACTATTTGACTTGCTGCTTTATAATAAAATCTAGTGCTGCTATTACCCCCACTTTATTCCTGATTTCTTCATTTCTGATTTTATCTCTTCTTGATATGTTGAGTAGTCTTCTCAGGAATCTCATTTCTGTTGTAATTTTTCTTTTCTCTTGTTCTGTCATTGTCCAGGTTTGGCATTGGTAGCATAGAGTTGGTAGGAAGATTGTGTTGTAAAGTGCTTTCTTAATAGTTATTGATGCGTGTTTGTTCTTTAGTATTGTCCAATGAATTGGTTTGCCTTATTGCATCTATTATCGATCTCGTCTTCTGATCTGCCATTTGATGATATTATGCTTCCTGGGTACTTAAAACTCTTTACCTGTTTCAAGGGATATTCGTTTAGGTCAGGGGTAGGCAAATTTTCGTGCTGAGGGCCGCATTGACAAATGTAAAGCTATTGGCGGGCCACGCGCACGCGCGCGCGCGCAAACACACACACACACACACACATATCCATTTTGTTTGCAGCAACCTATCACAATGAGTAATTATTAATTATTTATAGGTTATTAAGCAGTATAAATAACTAATTATTGCAATATTATTTTACTTACACACTTATACATTATTTTTTTTTATACATTATATTTGACAATATGGACAAAAACTTTTACTAATTTGTTAACAAGATTTTACAACTTGTTATTATAATATTCTTTATTATCTATCAATGGCTTTAATTCAGACACACAGCGACTACATTGTCACTACAGTTGTTGATTTCTAATGAGCCATATGTAACTGCTTGCAATTTTTGACAATATTCTTGAAATCTGGAGCAAGTTTACTTGTTGAAATTCGCATGACAGCATGCAAGTTGCAGTCTGACAATAAAGACCTATTCTTAGATTTGTTGATCTTCAAGCAAGAGAATGATTGTTCGCAAATGTATGTTGATCCAAATAATGATAAAAGTTTAGCAGCAAAGTTTTTCAAGTTGGGAAATGATTCTTGTGATAAAGATCCATAGAAATCCAGCAAACCATTTGTCTTGAATTTCTCTTTCAGGTTATGATCTGCTTGTAAGTCAAGCAGCTCCAACTGTATATCCTCTGTGGCTGTATCAGCTTCTGCACTAATATGTGAACTGAGAATATTGAACTATGGTTTTAATTTATGGAAATCTTAGCATCTCCATCCAAATTCTTCAATTAATGCATCTAATTGGGCTTTGTATTTTTCAGTCATTTCACCAGAAATGGTTTCTTGTTTCAGCAAATGGAAGTGGCAAAATCTTTTTTACTTGCTTGTCTGGAGAACAGTGAGAGTTTTGCCTGAAATGATTTCACATATACATACAATTCATGTGCAAACACACCATAGCCCTGAAATTTGACATTCAGTTCATTTACCTTTTCCATAATTTCAATGGCAAACATAAGGTCTAACTGCCACTCTTTATTGACAATGTTAGTATTAAAGTCACATGCAATGACCTTCATCTCTAGGAACATCACTATTTCTTCTCTGAGTTCCCACACTCGCCTCAACACCTTGCCGAGACTCAGCCATCGAACATTGGTGTGGTTCAGGACATCGGAATGTTCAGTTTCCAAATCGTCAAGTAATGACTTGAACTGTCTGTGATTAAGTCCTCTTGATCTGATGAGGTTGATGACACTGACAACTGGGTCAATAACACGCTTGATATTCAAAATAATTTTACACAGACTTTCTTGATGAATCACACAGTGAAGTGGTAATGTGTGGTCTGGATATTCTGCTTTAATCTTATCACTTATTAACTTTACCAGACCTACATTTTTTCCAGTCAAGGCACGAGCTCCGTCAGTTGTAACACTTGCCATCTTGTTACAAACCAACCTAGTTCTTTCAATATAGTTAGTAACAGCATTGAATATATCATGGCCTGTGGTTGTGTCTTTGAGTGACTCAACACTCAGTAACTCTTCAGTGAGTTTGAAAGAAGTGTTTATTCCACGTATAAATATCAATAATTTGGCAGTATCATGTACATCAGTACTCTCATCCAATGTAAGAAAGTACCATAAAAATTATTTACTTGCATCTTGAAGTTTATGCATCAAATTTTCACTGATCTTGTCAACACGTCTGACCACAGTTGTCCTTGATAAAGTAACGTTGTTAAATCTTTTTTTTTTTTTTTTTGGTTCTGGACACATAATGTTTGCTGCATCTAGCAAACATTCGTTGATGAACTCGCCATCAGAAAATGGCTTGTTCTGTTTTACAATTCTGTGTGACAGCACAAGACTAGCTTCAGTTCCAGCATCTTGAAGACTGTTTAGTGAAAACAGTTTGCTGTTTCACCAACTTTTTAACCAACTCAAGGCATTTCCTTTCCTTCTCTTCGGTCGTTAAATGTATCCGAAATCGGAATGTTTTGTTTGATTATGTCTTTTTAAATTGTACTCTTGGAATACAGCCACTGACTCGCGACACAACAAGCAAACTGATTTGCTACCAACTTTTATAAAACAGTACTTAGTTGTCCACTCATCATTAAAAACACGGCATTCATCTTCAATCTTACGTTTGTTATTGACACTCATCATAACGGTACATAAAATTCTGTAAAATTCAACAAAATAACTTAAAAACGAATTAACATTTTTCATTTCTAAATGCCCTCGCGGGCGGCATAAAATCACTTGGCGGGCTGCATGCGGCCAGCGGGCCGTAGTTTGCCCACCCCTGATTTAGGTGAATTGTTGTTTTTTCTTCTTTAGTTATAGTCATTACGTCTGTTTTGCTTGTGCTAATTTTCATGTTATGTTCCCTATACATTTCGTTTAGACTATTCATGTGGTCTTGTGATTCAGATTCTGATTTTGCTATTAGTGCCTGGTCGTCCGCAAACAGGAGTTCTCTAATGGTTAGATTTGCAGATGGTTCTTCTTCTGTGTTCTCGTCATGACGTATTCTTGCGGTCTCTGTTTGGCTCGTTTCTTTACATATGTTGTCTATATATGTTATGAACAAGAGAGGGGATAGGACACTACCTTGTCGTACTCAATATCATATGGTGAAGGGTTCTGAGTGTCCTCCAGTTGTTCTCACTATGCATTCACTGTTGTTGTAAAAGCTTCTACATAGGTTTATTAGATGTGTATTCACTCCATATTGTTTACGGATTTCCCACAGCCTGTTTCTATCTATTCTATCAAATGACTTTTCTTGGTCGACAAAGGCTAAGTAGAGTGTTTCATTGAATTCGATTGATTTTTCTATAAGTTATCTAAGAGCAAAATTGGCATCTGTGCATCCTATGTTTTTCCTAAATCCAAGTTGTGTTTCGCTTAGCTGGGGTTCTACTGTAGTTCGTAATCTTTTCTCAAGAATTTTACAAAATATTTTCATAGTATGATTCAACAGTGAAATGCCTCTGTATTGTGTGCAGTCTTTTTTGCTGCCTTTGTTATTTTTTCTAATTGGGATAATTATGGCGTTTCCCCAGTCTCGTGTTGTCTGTTGTTCTACCCAAACATGACTGAATAGTCTATTTAGCCATGCTGTTCCTACTTCTCTTGCTGCTTTAATTAGTTCATTTGGTATTTCATCTTGTCCCGATTTGTTCAATGGGGCTAATCTGATGGCTTCTATAATTTCTTCTTTTAGTATGTCTGGTTCTAGTTCTTCGGCGGCATCTGTGTAGGTTTCTTGAATTCCTGTGACATCTGATGGGATGGTGAGAAGTTGTTCGAAATACTGCTTCCATCTTAATGGATTTGTTTTTGTTCACTTATTCGTTCTCCACTTTCGCTGTTAATTATTTCAGTTGGGTCAAAGGGTTCTCGTCTGGTTCGCATTGCACTTATCTCTTTGTAGAAGTTTCTAGTTGCCCCCTTGTAGTTTTTATTTAGGGTTTCTCCATACTCTTCCCAGTCTTTTTGCTTTTCCCTCTTTACTATTCCATTCACATGTCTTCTCGCTATTCTATATTCTATGTAATCGCATTCCGGTTTACTTTTCGATCACTTTTTATATTTTTTCCTTTTTGTCTATTACCGCTTTCTTTACCTCTGTGTTCCACCAACTTGTTATTTTCTTTATCCGTGTTTTGCGTTTTTTCGTGGTTCCACACGTAATTTTTGCATTATTTAAAATGCTTGATTTGAACATCTCCCATTCTTCTTCCACTGTTTTTCTTTCTATAGGTAATGTTACAAAGATTTCAGTTAAATCTTTCCCATAATTTTCCCTTACTGCCTCGTTTTAAGGTTTTTTAAGTTTACTGATTCGCAAGGCATGTATTTTTCCTGCTCTTTGCTTTCTTCTTCTGATGGTTCTTATTGTGACAACGACTGCTTTATGATCTGTGTTTATACTTAAATTGGGCACTGCCCTTGCACCTAATATATTTCTCTTTCTGTTATTTCTTGTTAATATAAAATCAATTTAGCTTTTAGTATCTAGATAGTTCTATATATATATATAGAAGAATATGGTTGTCACGGAAAATAAACTTGTTAGTTGCGATCGATGACAAAAAAGACCCGACAATAGTCTGCAAAAACAACCGACCTTTTGATGTTGTACAGACTGAGAAAAATACGTCGTTAAAACTGTCTACACACGATCTGCATTTCTAACTGAGAAACAAGATACGTCGCGTCAAAATGTCTACCCCTGGTCGGCGAATCTTTACGATGTGGGTTGTTCTAGAAACGAATAACAACGCCAAACGTCTGCCAAGGCGGTAGAAGCCTTTGAAGTGCTAGACGGAAAGTCTGAACAGACGCCGGATGGATTCTGTGATGTGGGGAATTCTGTGGTTCACAGACAGACTGAACTATTGATGAACGGGACAAAGAATTTCCCCAAATGAAAGCAAATTTTACGGCGGATTGACTCCAGTTAGTCTAGAACAGGAGGAGGAAACCAGATTCTGTACGGATCAGCGTCTAGACTTTTTGGTGACGTCACTCCAGCCCATATAAAAAGCGTTGCGGTAAACAAGTGGAGTTAGTCGATCAAGATTTTCTGAAGTGGGAAAAATCGGTGCAGTTTTCCGAGTTGTGCTCAATGAAAGAAACTAGGGTGTCAAATTGTTGATATTTATCGGCGGACATAGATCCAGTCTGTGATTGCCTAGTTTCGATTAGCAACCGGAATAGGCATATGGTAGGCTATTAATCATATCTACCTTAGAGTATGATTAGGAATAGAGTATAGTACTGTGCAGTGATATAGTGTATTATAGGTGCGGTGATATAAAGTATTATGATTAGTGATAGAATGTTCTATAAGTGCGGTGCTAGAAAGTATCATAGGAGCGTCGGCACTAGTATCCTAGTGTGTGGCTTCAACTAGCTTGAGTGATATATCATTTTACTCGGGGAGTTGAGGACAATGTAGTGGAATAATAATTAGAGAGATTAAGGATGGTTGAGAGGGAGGAGAGGAATGTGAAATGGTAGGATCTTCCAGTAGGGCATCTGCTGGGTTTCTACCCGTTCCTTTATTCTTTCCTGGTGTTGCCATGTCTCAGATCATATAATGAGTTATTTGGCCGTATGACAGAGATCGGATCTCTGTTATAGATCTGAGTGCTGCTATTGGCCTACACTCACCTAATTCCGGCCAGGATTGAGTTGCCCTCACCATAGTATTCTCTATTCTACATGTTCCATTTACAGGTCCACGTATGTGTGCTATGATTTTCAACGGTGAATCTAACACATTTTAGAAGATGATGGCTCAGAATTTGAAGACAAAAGTTGCTGAGAGGCCGCTACATTGGGCTTATACCCAAGTTGGTTTGCGGGAACCTAGCTTCTGCTGAGCAGGACATGCTGATGAGATTTATGTTTAGCAAGTGATAGGTGTATCACTGAACAGTCAGAACATTGTATAAATACACTACTGATACCAGGAACATTCATACAAATTTATACTGATACCTAGAACATTCAGAGTGTGGTGTTAATATGGGGAATCTTTAAAACCAGTGACACTAGATCCATTAAGATTTCCCCAGTAACAGTGACAATAGGGTTATAATTTTCTGATTAACAATCAGTTAAATAACAGTGGAAATTCATAGTGGGAATCAGATTGAAGACTCTCATTAGACAGTGTTTGTCATGAGTGTCCAAGCATCCTAGTGGTTCAAGAGACAACGGAGGAAGTCTTCACGTGACCGGAGGAGCATCCCCTTGGTGAGGTTGCTTGTCTGGACTGAATGGTGCTAGTGTGTTCTCAGCACAGTGATGAGAATGACTATACTCCTAAACACTGATCTGAGTCTATAGACACTTGAGAACATACGTCACACATTCTACACCGTATATACACACACACACTTCTCCTACATATACTCTTTGCTTTAATAAATTTCTTGTTTTTATTTGTTGAAGCTAGAGTTGTCAAGTATGTTATGTTGGGGAAGAATGAGAGGGGGCATGGTCCAGGGGTGAGCAAGAGTGAGAAGAAGGTGTCTTCAGATTGAGGGAGTGCTGCTGGATATCTCCAGGATAGAGATATTGAATTAAACAAATGTGGGTGTTGATTCCCCTCACTCCAGGGACGACACTAAAGTGGTAAAGAAGAACAAATAACTACTACGACATTTATTCTTTACACACGACAATGGTATAGATAAATTTACCAGACTACTGAATACAATATATGATGCTGAAAATATACCCCATGAATTATGTAACTCTGTATTTATTGCAGTCCGAAAGAAATTAGGAGCCTTGGAATGTGATCAGCATCGAACAATTAGTATAAGGAGTCACATCACGAAGGTTTTGCCAAGAATTATCATGTAAAGAGTTAAAAAGAAAATCCATCCATCCATCATGTGTCATGCCGGTAAGCGTGGGCGGTCATGTTCTGCCATCTCACTCGATCACCAGAGTCGTGGATCAGCTCCGTGTTTCTGTCTCGACCATGCCACAAGGCCAAGCCATCCAGGTACTTGCTTCTAGGTCTTCCCCTTGGTCTGTTCCCCTCGATCTTACCAGTTGTCACCAAATTCTCCGATCCATTTCTTCTCATAACATGCCCAAAATTTTTTGACTGTCTACGTCTAATTTTCTAAATTTTCTACAAAGAAAATACAATCTGAAATAGGAGAAGAACAATGTGGGTTTGTAGAAGGCAAGAGTACAGTAAATGCTGTGCATATACTAAGAACAGTAATTGAGCGTTCTATAGAAGTAAACAAAGATCTACATCTTTGCTTTATTGACTACACAAAGGCTTTCGATAAAGTGACACATGTCGACATGATAAGGAAGCTTGAAGATCTACAAATTGATGGAAAAGACCTTAGACTTGTAAAAAACATTTATTGGAAGCAGCAAGCTGCCATAAGAATTGAAGATATAGACAGATAGACATGCAGGCAGGCAACGAGATATACAGACAGATAGACATGCAGGCAGGCAAAAAGAGATATAGCCAGGCGGGCAGGCAAGAAGTTATACAGGAAGACAGATAGACAGAAAACGAATAACAGAAAGCAAGAAGCGGATAGGAATCGTAAAAAAAAAGAGATCAAGGAGATAGAGTGGTAAAGTTATGCAGAGAAATAGAAAGAGGGATTAACAAAGAAAAGGCGCCATAAAGATGGAAAGGTGTTATTAAATTCAGTGAGGTAAAATTGCAGAAAGAAGCCGAACGAGATGAAAATGTACATCCAACGAAGAGAGATATGCAGACAGAAAGATATATATATATATATATATATATATATATATATATATATATATATATATATATAGAGAGAGAGAGAGAGAGAGAGAGAGAGAGAGAGAGAGAGAGAGAGAGAGAGAGAGAGAGAGAGAGAGAGAGAGAGAGAGAGAGAAAGATGAAGGAGAAAAAATATTGCCCTGTAATGTCGCATTGCGGAAATCATATATTCCGCTGTTTTTTTTTTTTTATAACGAATGTCAAGGGACATTAGGAGAAGATCTCTTCGGAATTGTTATAATTGACTACTTGCTGCGAGAAGATGGCACTCCTCCAGTGGTTGTCTAGGTGGGAAAATCAATGCTTATTTTGTAGACGTAATTCTCTCTTGTTTGTTTTGCCTTCTCTAGCCCGGCTTTACCGCCCACAGAGATCGTTACTTGCACTCTCGTATTTACTTTTCTCGTGTCATGTTTCATTCGGTTTTAGTCGACAGGTTCAAATCCTTGCGTGGTCACAGGAGAATGTATTTTTACAATGTCCTCTAATCTCTACTTCTTTCTTCTACTTCAACCAGTGCGAATCCTTACATGGGAATGTACAGCTTGACACTGACAGAAGTAGAAGTTCGCTAGTGCGTGGAAATGTATTTCTAATGTGAGTATGGCGGGCTGAAGTATTTCCCAGCAATTGCGATTGCTGTGTATTACGTGTAACACAGTGGAACAAACCAGTCATCTCGCTTCTATAATTGTTCGTAGTACACTGGCTTGGCACTAGGGGTCCATGTGTTTATGTGATAGTTATGTGACCTATTCTTGTTACTTACATATTTCTGAAACATATGGTGATATTTCAATGGCTTCATATGTTCTTATAGTCCATGCCGTGTGGCTTTGGCAATCATGTCTATTTACAGCCTTCTGTCTCGTGTATTGCCAGTCCACGCCGTGTTGCGTTGATGATCACATCTCTTTACAGCCATGTCTCTTGTGCTGCGAATCATTTCTGGTACCGATGTTCCTCCATGTCATGATGCCAAACTGTCCAGCATCTTCTCTCGTGGTCTCCCCCTGCATCGCTTCCCCTCCAGCCTTTCCGTTGTGGCGACATACTCTCGCTTTCTTCTCATGACACCCCGAAAGAATTTGGATGCCTTCTGATGCCAATAACCAATTCTCTTTGTGAGTTAACTTCTTTCCTGATATCCCCATTGTTTTTTATGTCCGTCCCCGGTGTTTTCATCATTCTTCTATAAAAACACATGTTCCTAGCTTCCACATAATTCCTCACTTGTCTGCGAATTGTCCATGATTCGGGATTGAGATTAATCCTGCATACATCCCATGGTAGTGGATTCAGTTTGATGATGGACCTGGCTTATGGAGACACAACATTTAGGGGTGTCTGATTGGTCTTGTGGTGCGAGGAAATGCAACATAAAAATTAAATGCTATGGCAAAACAGACCAGATATAAACCTTGTTCGGCAATTGGTATAGGATCGAAGCTCCGACAGCCGGACAGCGAGAGCATTGCTTTGCTGATCCGGCACCTTCAGTAGCTTGTCATGTCCCAGATGTATTGGTGTTACCTTTTCTCTGAAATAGACAAGGCAGGCCGAGAGAGGGATGATGCTGCATATTCATCAAATGGTGTCTACAATTCAGCCCAGGCTTTGTGCTAATGAGAGAGTATTATGTCTTTTATTTCAGCACAATATCTATCGTGTGTCAAGACGGCAAGAAGCCAGTACTGGTTGATCATTCGTCGAAATGCATGTGACAACTGATTGACCGACTGACTGACTGACTGGCTGACTGACTGACTGATTGGTTGGATGACTAACTGACTGAATACCTTACTTACTGGCTGAATGACTGACTGACTTACTGACTGGCTGACATGCCACATCAATGACTGTAGTACTTCAATACACGTCTCAACAGTTGCGTTTTCAGTATCTTGTTCTTTAGTTGTCTCCTCACATAAGTTAATCATCAAGTTGTGGATCCGCTCTATATTATTGTCTCGACCATGCCATGTAGTCAAGCCATCCAGGTATGGAAAACTTAGCTTTTCCTTTGTTCATTTCCCTCAATCTTGCCAGTTGTCACCAAGTCCTTCTGTTTATTTCTTCTCATAACGTGCCCAAACAATCTTAACCATCTTCGTCTATGTTCTCTAATACGTTTATTGTTTTCATTTGTTTCTTGTAAGATCTGCTCATTAGTTGTTATGTCTGTCCATGGTATACTTTGCCTCCTCATTGTCCAAGTTTCATGTCCATACAATAGTTTATGTTCTATGTAGCACTTCAGCAATTTTCTCGCTGCAAGTGACATCATTTTATGTTTTTGTATCTCTTTCATCTTACAAAAGGCTACCTTCGCCATAGCGATTCTTTTTCTAATCTCTTCAAGACATCTCCCCTCAGAAATTATGACTGTTCATGCATTGTTATAAAGATACACTTGTTTAAGAGATATCAATTCCTGTCTCGAAAACGGAGAATATGCATTTAAATGGTTAAGGCCTCTGGGGTGTTTATGGCTACCGTTTGCATTCGCATTTTCCTCATGATGGACCGGAAGTGTATGGTTCCGTCGCCATGCTACTAAGTTGAGTGCGTGAGCGACACTGTGAGCTGTGAATTTCGTGTGAAATGCTTTTACATCTGTCCGCGGTTATTTGGAGCGTGAACTGCATATTCGGAGTAATGGCGGCCGGCTTTGTCGCAGAACTGACTGGTTTTGTCTTAGGCAGTAATGTGTGGACGTTAATGTTCTGGTGACTGCGGCTTCCATCGACGATTAACTGTATTTTTCGTGGAGGGATTTTGTCTTGGCATTATGACGGTGGTATTATGCACATTGTATATGTGCGGGCTGTAGGCTTGTAGAGACTCCTGTCTGTTCCACTTTAAACATGGGGCAGTGAAGAGCATTTTGCGTCATAATCACTGGCACAGGAACGGAGCATAATGGGGACGACCCGTGTTGTGAAGTTGGAGCCGCGACTAACCTACCTACCAACCAACCAATCAACCAACCAACCAACCAACCAACCAACTAACCAACCAACCAACTAACCAACCAACTAACCAACCAACCAAGCAACTAACTAACTAACTAACTAACTAACTAACTAATTAACTAACCAACCAACCAACCAACCAACCAACCATCCAACCAACTAACTTGTTTAAGAATATTCCCATTTACCCGTACAGTAATATTGTGGTATTCCTTTCTTATTAGAGATGGCCATTATCTCTATCTTCTTTCAATTTCATTATAACCCTACGTGATTAGTGTGTACAGTAACAGCATCTACTAAATGATGCAGATCCTGTTCGTTATCTGTAATCAATAAGTGAATTAGCAGTTGTTTTATTGTGTCATATTCGTTAAATATTGTATCACATTAGTGAAAACAATGATGTAGACCGCAGTAACTAATACTCTGTATTGTTACGGTTGTGGCAATTTTAACCAAACTTCCTCGACTCACGACATGATCAAGAATTAACGATTGCCGTGGTGTCACATGGGTGGTGTGTGACTTTGTCTGATGCAGGAATTAGACATGTAATCGACAATTTGAAGTCACAATAATTATGTGCCTAGAGAGAATGTTCGATTATGTTATCACTCGTACGATGTTTGCACAGGGAACGTCATCATCATGTGCCATGCCGTTAAGCGTGGCCGGTTAGGTTTCACTATCTCAAACAATCACCAGCTTCGTGGATAAGCTCTATGTTAATATACGTGTTACTGAAGAACATAAACAGTTCATTGGACGATAGGCTAGAACGGCCGGCTAGCATTTGGGAGACTCCAGTTCGAGTCCTCTGAAAGTTGACGAACTTTTTCTTCCTGTTGATGGAAAAGGAAAACCCTAGCCTGCACGGTTGGTCACAGGTGCTAGGATGTTGCACAAGGTTCTCATCCTTGCGGGATGGGAGGCTTGGAAGCAAGACATGTTTGCGGGTATGGGACAAACATGAAATAACGCAAGGACAACGCAAACGACAAAACGTCTCGCACGACGGGGGGTAGACGCCCGGAGTCATAACCCTGACGGGCCCGCCCCCAGAGAGGTCTCTAAAAGGTAAAAGAGGCGAAACATACCGGCAAGCGGGACCACATCTGACGATCAGAATCCCCCTGTCGTGCTTGCTCCGCGAGTTTTTATGATGGAAAAAGTTTGTATTTAACACAAATAAAATTGTGAAACATGAGATTTTTGTTAAAAGACACGAATGTCTAGAATAGACCGTGATGGAGTGAGGATAACTGTAAAAAGCAGTGGGAACACAATGAACGAAATAGGGATCGAATCAGGGTGTGATAGATAATGTACATGTGACAGGAACAGATGCAAGACATCTGGCGTATGATCATCATCAATGCCATGCGAACTGACGTGGGCGATCATGTTTCTCCACATCTTGTAATCTCCAACGGCATGCATTCGTGTGCTAAATCACTTCCGTGCAATGACATAACACACTCAAGAATTTTCACTTGCTGTCTTCCGCTATCTCTCTCTTCACACCAATCTTTCCAGATGATACAATAGCTTACAGTTGTTTACTTCTCATAATGTGTCTAGAACTTAAGACCGTCTCTGTGTGATGTTTTTGATAAGTTGTCTCTCTCAAAATGTCCAGATTGCTCATTTTGTCTGTCCAAGGAATGCTCAGCACTTTTCTCTAAAACCACATTTCAAAAGACTCCAAGGGTTTTGTCACATGTTTACTATTTGTCCACGTTTCATAGCCGTATATAACATGCAGGAATTTTTTTTCTGACTTCCAATGACGAGGCCTTATTGAATAAAAGTGTTCTTCATTTGATAGAAGGTAGTTTTTGCTTGTCCTCTTTTGTTCTTTATCGCTGCAATGCATCTGCCATCAAAATGACTTATGATTGAGAGAAATGTCGAACGACTGTTACGAAGGTAACGTTCTGACAAGCTCTTAGATGATGATGATGATGATGATGATGATGATGATGATGATGATGATGATGATGATGATGATGATGACCAATTACTGTTGGCTGTCATTGTTTTATCGTTCTGTTCCCTAAATATTTGAGCTCAAGACTTTCTTAGGAAAATTAAGATCAAGAGAGAGATTTAGCGTAGAGATTTAGCGTCCAACTGTAACTAGAAACATGCGGATTCTCAGGTTCGTTGTTTCTAAGAAGATGAGTGATGTCGAGCTCACAGTTCATCTTCCTCCTCCTCCTCCTCCTCCTCCTCCTCCTCTTTCTTCTTCTTCTTCTTCTTCTTCTTCTTCTTCTTCTTCTTCTTCTTCTTCTTCTTCTTCTTCTTCTTCTTCTTCTTCTTCTTCTTCTTCTTCTTCTTCTTCTTCTTCTTCTTCTTTCTTCTTCTTCTTGTTTTGTGTCTTTTTCTATCTCCTCCGAGGGGAATTTGAAACTGCATTCACTAACGCCTAACCCATAGACACCGGTCACTTAACGGCAGTGTTTTGTATTTAAATAACATGCGTATAATGCCCTGCCAATTAGGAAAATATCACTAGCCTTTATCAAATGTCCCGCAAATGTTGTCGTAGAAAATATGTAGTTTGTCATCTGATCGCTGAAATTAAAGGCCTTGAAATCCACTGTTCTACAGGCATCAACTTTTTTTTTCAAGATTTTTTTCCCCTATTGTCGAAGACATCAATGTATTCAACGTGAATTTTTTTCCGGCTGTTGTCGAAAACATCAAGTTATTCAATGTAGATTTTGTCCATCTGTTGTCGAAGGCATTAACTTGTTCAGACATGGATGTTTTCCAACTGTTATCCAAGTTCTGTGCAGTATTGAATCGCCTATGGAAGATGACCGTCATCATCATGATGTGCCATGCCGATAAGCGAGGACGAAAGTCATGGATCAACTCTGTGTTCTTGTCTCGACCATGTGACCAAACCATCCATGTATCTACTGGTCTGCCTTCCCCTCGCTCTCTTCCCCTCGATCTTGCCAAATGTCATCAAGTTCTCCAAAATCCTTCTTCTCATAACATACTTTTTTAAAAACTGCGATTTTTTAAATTTTTTTTTTTTATTTTGGGGTTCTATTATGGGGTTCTATTATGGGGTTCTATTATGGGGTTATTGGGGTTCTATTATGTCTTATTTTAGTCGGAAAACCTGATCAGGAGACAAGGACGACTGTCTGTCCCTTCTTTTAAAAAAAAGTCGTAAAAGTAGGCAGGATCGACTTCATTGCAACGGGTTTTATCCCATATGACTCGGTCTCTATCCACCGGGCACAAACTCCGTGAAAGATACACTCGTGAACCGAAAGACGCTGCCCGGAATCGAACCCACAACCTTTGGAGAGCGAGGCAATTATTGAATTGCGATTTGTTTCATAATGCTCAGTCTTTCTCGGCTTGAGCAACCAACAGCCTGCTGAAAACACCAACTCCGTAGCTGCAGCGACGTTCCCATCACCATCATCAGGCGTGGGCGGTCATTGTTCTCCAACTCACACGGTCATCACAGTCTCGAATCAATTTTGTGTTCTTGTCCCGACCATGCCATGTTACCTAACCGTCAAGGTACGTATCCCTTTGTCTTCTTCTTGCTTTGTTCCCATCAAGCATGTCAGTTGACACAAAATTGTCAAGACCATTTCTCCTCTTAACATGTCCAAAACATTACTGTTTACGTCTAATTTCTCCAAGCAATCTCCGTTTTTGGATTATCTACTGAAAGACTGTTGCATATGATTTTATGTCTATAGTATTCTTTGCATTCATGTTATTTTTGTTTTTTTCTTTTTGCAATAGCACACTACCTTTTTTTGAAGATGCCTAGTTCCTTACAATTCGTCAAATCACAGGAAACCCGAAGGTGTTTCTGGAAGAAAAATAAACTGCATACACGAACCAATGAAGATGTCGGGAAATGAACTTACAACTTCCTGAGCAGACGGCTCAGCCTTTTCGCAGCGGGGACTCCCGTGTGCCCCATAACAAACGTGTTGTCCTTATAAATCAACCTAGATCAACCAACCATCTGATTTCCGGTAGATATATGTCATAGCTTTCTGTTCAGATTTGTCGAAAAAAACATCGAATATGGCGAAAAACATGGCGGCACACATATAGCCATCTCTAGAGATTCAGAAAACGCGTTCAACAAAACATCCATCCATCCATCCATCGTGTGCCATGCCGGTAAGCGTGGGCGGTCATGTTTTGCCATCTCACTCGATCACCAGAGTCGTGGATCAGCTCCGTGTTTCTGTCTCGACCATGCCACAAGGCCAAGCCATCCAGGTACTTGCCTCTAGGTCTTCCCCTTGGTCTGTTCCCCTCGATCTTACCAGTTGTCACCAAGTTCTCCAGATCATTTCTTCTCATAACATGCTCAAAAAATTGTGACTGTCTACGTCTAATGTCTCTAATCAGTTTACGATCTTCATTTGTTTCTTGAAGAACGTGTTCATTGGTCTTTCTGGCTGTCCATGGTATTCTTTGCATTTTCCTCAGAAACCACATTTCTACAGCCATCAGATGTTTTTCAGCCTGACTGCTCATTGTCCAAGCTTCACATCCATATAAGAGTACAGGTTCTATGTAGCATCTCAACACTCTTTTTCTCGTTTCAGTTGACATCTTTTTATTGGTCAGTATGTTTTTCATCTTGCTAAAGGCTACTTTTGCCATGGCGATTCTTGTTCTAATCTCTTCAAGGCATCTCCCATCAGATGTTATTACTGTTCCAAGATAATTGTACCTATTCACTTGTTGAATATTCCCATTTACTTGTATATTACATTGTGGTATTTCGTTCTTCCTAGTGACGACCATAATCTGAGTCTTTTTACAATTTAATTCTAACGAACAACCGCATCTACTAACTTTTGCAGGTCCTGTTCATTGTCTGCAATCAAGACTGTATCATCTGCATATCTAATGTTATTGATGCATCATCCTCCAATGTTGATGCCTTCCATATCTTCAATATTTCTGAAGACACTTTCACTGTACAGGGAAAACAGATCTGGAGACAATAAACATCCCTGTCTCACACCTCTCTTAATAGGCTGATACTGGCTTACTTCATTGTCAACTCTTATGGCAGCTAATTGTTTCCAATATATGTTTTTTACAAGTCTAAGGTCTTTTCCATCAATCTGTAGATCCTCAATCATCCTTATCATGTTGACTCATGTCTCACTTTATCGAAAGCCTTTGTGTAGTCAATAAAGCAAAGGTGTAGATCTTTGTTTACTTCTATAGAACATTCGATTACGGTTCTCGGTATATACACAGCATTTACTGTACCCTTGCCTGTTACAAAACCACATTGTTCTTCTCCTATTTCAGGTTGCATTTTCCTCCTAACTCTTTGCATGATAATTCTTAGCAAAATCTTCGTGATGTGACTCATTATACTAATTGTTCGATGTTGATCACATTCCAAGGCTCCTGATTTCTTTGGAATTGCAATAAATACAGAATTACATAACTCCTGAGGTATATTTCCAGTATCATATATCGTATTAAGCAGACTGGTAACTTTATCTATTCCATATTCTTCTAAAGCATTAATCATTTCTGTTGTGACGCTGTCTGAACCGGGAGTCTTGCCAGATTTCATATATTTAAGAGCATTCTGAACCTCCATCTTCAAAATTACTGGTCCTTCATTATTATTTTGAACATCATACTGTTCGTCTCTGTTATCGTCATGAAGGTTTTTCACGTAATCTGACCATACATGTAAGATCTGATCTTTTTCTATTATGACTCTTCCATCTTTTGTCTTTAGGCAGCCTGTTGATGTACTTGTTTTTTTATTAGTAAGCTCCTGAATTCTTTTGTGCATTAGTTTCGCATTTTTACTGTTGTGTTGTTCTTCAATTTCTCTGCAATTTTTCTCAAGCCATGTTTATTTTGCCTCCTTACATAAGGTTCTGACTTTTCTGTGAATTTCTTCATATTTGGCAGGATTATTTTTGTTCTGTCTTCTTGCTTCCATTAGTTGTAAAATTTCTTCAGTCATCCATGTCTTATGGCCCACTTTCTTTACTTTTGGAATAGTTTTTTCTGCTGCACAACTGATTGAATTCTTCAGCATTTCCCATTGATCATCTACATCTTGAAATAGGATCTCTAGATCAGACAATAAATCAAATTTGTTCTTTACTTCTATGTTAAAATTATCTTGTATTTCTTTGTCAGTTTTCAATTTTTACAAGTCATATTTAGGGTTCCTGCTGTATACTTGACTTTCTTTAACTTTACCCTCATTGTGCCTATAATTAATCTGTGATCACTGTAACAGTCTGCATTTGGAACTGTTTTTACGACTGTTAACGCATTTCGAAACCTTTTGCTAATCAGGATGTAATCTGTCTGGTTTTTAATCCTGCTGTCTTCCTCTTCCATGTCCATAATCTTCTGGGATGCTGTTTAAATCAGGTGTTTCCTACAACCATTTCTTGTCCTTTTGCACATTCTACAATTCTGTATTCTCTTTTCCTCTCTCCCAAACCATGGTTGCCTACACTGCATCCATCGCTTTGCTTTCCTATTTTTGTGTTGAAATCACCCATTATGATATTTATTTCTGATTTTTTACACTTCTTCAAAGCAGACTCCGTGTCATTATAAAATTCCTCTATACTTTCTTCACTGCATTCACTTGTTGGGGCATATACTTGAATGACATTTATTTTAAAAGGTCTTCCGTTTAATTTTACTAATATAACTCTGTCTGACACAGCCCGATATCTTTGACAGAATTTGATGTTTGCTTATCTAATATAATGGCTATACCTCTTTGCTGTTCTTCTCCCCAAGAGTAAATAATCTTACAGTCCTCTCCTGTCCTTATCCCTGCTTCTTTCCATCTCGGTTCCGATATTCCTAATATGTTAATATTCTCTCTCTCCATTTCTTTTTTGATGTTTTCTAATTTTCCATCTGCATTCACTGTTCTAACATTCCAAGTTCCTACTTTCAGTGATATTAATCTTTTGCACCTACTAGCCTGTTGACGGTCTGGAGTCACCTGGTGCGCATGACTATCCATGCTGAGCGAGGCTGCTCCTGTGGAGCACCCATTTACGCCGTTTCTCTGATTATCGATGAGTCCACACAACATAATTTTCTTGACATCTATAAAGAAGGTAGTTTGCCATTGCTTTCCTTCCTAGCAGTGACCATACTGGTCAGTGACCGTAACCATTGTCTCCTCAAAAAAAAAAAAAAGAGATCCTCTGCCTACCGTCGTGAAGGTGGAGACCATAACCTGCAACTATTTGTCGGCTGCTCTTCATCTTCATCCACCACCTGCACCCAAAAAATCAACAATAGTAAATGTTGTGTACGTTTTAGGGAAAGATCCGCTGCGCGTAGACGCACACAAATGCAATTTTTGGATTTGTACAGACGAAAATGTTATACATGAAAATGGAAGGGGTTGATGATGTAACGATGGCGGAGAATGCCTTGCTTTAGCGTCCTTGATTCTGTCTGTAACGTGCAGATCTGACATGAATTACAAGGGAATAAAAAAGTAGCATACAGAGTAATCTATACGATACGACGTGGAGTAGATGGAAAATATGGAAGTCATAAGTGGTTGAATAGAAGATTAGAGATGGAAATGACAGTAGTATACATATAATTTTGGATGTCGGCGTGTGCCCACACGAATCAGACTGTCACTTCAAGTCTCCTCGTACGTGTATTAAATTGTTTATATCTGGGATGCAGCAGATGAGAAATATTTGAATGTAATCGTTGCTGTTTGCAGCATATTGTGTTGAATCTCATTCTGTTTGGGGAGACGCTTTAGCGAAGTGGCTGAACGTTTTTGTCGGCTCCGTGGTATGTGGTCGAGTTCCTATCCAGACTTTATCATCAAGTGCCATGCCAGCTGACGCAGCCGTTCATGTCTCTCAGATCTCGGTCTTCTGTGTTATGGATCAACTCTGTTGATTATATTCCCCCATGCCACTGTCTTAACCCATCCATCATCATTTCTCTTGGTCTGCCTCTGCCTCTTTTTACCTTGAACTTTACAAGTTGTCACGATCTTGACAATCCTCTCTTCACATCACATGACCGAAGAAAGATGTTTGTCTCTTTCTTATTGTTGTATATAATGCTCTAGTTTTATTAGGTTCTTACAGGCAATCGTTGTTAGTTACTCTGACAGTACAAGGAAATGCAACATTCGTCTCAGGAACCTTATCTTTGTTGCTTCCAAGTTCTTCCAGATTTGTTCCCGTACATGCCATACAGCAAAATAGGTTCTATATAGCATTTCAGCACTCTCTTTCTTGCATTCAATGTTAGTGAGTTATTTCATAAGTTACTTTTCTTTTTCTGAAATACAGCTTTTGGTAGCCCTATTCTGTTCTTAATCTTTGTTGTGCATCTTCCATATGTTAGAATTACCCCTAGATATTTAAACTTATCCACTTGGTAAAGAATGTTCCCTTCTATTTTCATTTCACATTTTGGTGTCACCTTTTGCTTTTATATGACAATGTGACTGTTTTCTTGATATTCAGCGAGAATCCTATCTTTGCACTCTGTGTTACTACAATGTCCAGCAATTTTTATAGATCTTTTACATTATCCACCATGTGCCATCTGCATAGCAGATTGTTTATATTACAACCACCGATTAGTCTTAAGGGCTTTTTTTTTATCAGTCTCATCATTATTTATATATAATAGAGAGAGAAGAGATCCGGTGACAAAACACATCCCTGTCTTACTCCTCTCCTAGCTTTATTTGTTCATATCTTCCTTATTTATTTCCCATTTTAATTGCTGCTACTTGATTCCAGTAAATAGTCTTTATGATTCTGAGATTTTCCCCCATGAATATTGATATCTTCCAACATTTTAATCAGTTCATCATATTTTACTATACCAAATACCTACTTTTTTAAATGTACCAGGGTTTTCAGGTCGACCCAACCTAAACCGGGTATCTGGAAATGTAGCGAGATGTAAAGGTCTCCGGCCTGGTACTGAACACATCCCGAGGTCTTTAGTCTTTAAAAAATATCAAGCTAGTATAAACACTATCTCAGTACAGACTACATGCCCCCCTAAAAATAATAATGGTAAATTATCTCAAACGACAACTAGTTAATAAACATTCCCATATGTATGGCACGTTACACCATCCTTAGGTATTTATCATGCCCATGGTAAACATTGCCTCAGTGAGTCATGTATTACTGATTATTTTTCATGCGTATTAATGCTTATTGTTCTTTTGTTGTCTAAGATTAGCTTCATAAGTGATGCTGAATGAAATAATGTATGAGAGGAATTAGAGAAGAACGCAGAATGTCAGACGGGCCTGCGTGCCAATTCTTAATCCTTTGAAAATAAAGAATGTTCGTTCGTTCGTTCGTTCGTTCTTTCGTTCGTACCCAATACAGCTCAAGGTATGTAAAAGTGTTTCTTAGTTTACGCGTTCACTCTGTGTGTTATTTGGTCAAGATTGTGAGTGCCAGTACTGGACACCCGAAAACTTGAACTGTCAAATGCCGACAATAATTTCCAAATAGAGTGTTGTCTTTTAGAATATTTCCGTTAAACATCAAAGCAACCCGGCAAGAGGTGATAAGAAATATATTTCAAAATTCACTTTTGCTGAACACATAAAAGGGCAACTCCCGTTTGAAATGTAAACATTTTACAGAAAACGTCAGTCAAAATTCCAGTCAAATATGAAGCTGAAGGCAAAGCCGGATGTGACATCAGACATACTAAATCGTACTAGCTGGAGACAAGAGTAGAAAACGTGCAGACACGAGTAGACAGGCGACAGACATGAGTAGACAAGTTGTAGGCATGAGAAGACAAGCTGCAGACAAGAGTAGACTAGCTACAGACATAAGTAGACAAGCTGCAGACACGATTAGAAAAACTTCAGATATGAGTAGGCAAGCTGCAGACATGAGTAGACTAGCTGTTGACACGAATAGACAAGCTGCAGACAAGAATAGACAAGCTGCAAACATGAGTAGACAAGCTGCATACATGAGTAGACAAGCTTCAGACATGAGTAGACAGTGCAGATACGAGTAGAGAAGCTGCATACATGAGTAGACAAGTACAGACATGAGTAGACAATTGCAGACATGAGTAGACAAGCTGCAGACATGAGTAGAAAAGCTGCAGACATGAGTATATAAGCTGCAGACATGTATATACAAGTGCAGAGATGAGCAGGCAAGCTGCTGCAGACATGAGTAGACAAGTGCAGACATGAGTAGACAAGCTGCAGACATGAATATATAAGCTGCATACTTGAATATATAAGCTGCAGACATGAGTATACAAGCTGCAGACATGAGGAGACAAGCTGCAGACATGAGGAGACAAGCTGCAGACATGAGTAGACAAGCTGAAGACATGAGTAGACAAGTGCAGACATGAGTAGACAAGCTGCAGGCATGAGTATATAAGCTGCAGATATGCTGCAGACATGCGTAGACAAGAGAGACATGAATAGACAAGCTGCAGACATGAGTAGACAAGCTACATAAAAGAGTAGACAAGCTGCAGACATGAGTAGACAAGCTACCGACAAGAGTAGATGAGCTGCAGACAAGAGTAGATGAGCTGCAGACAAGAGTAGATAAGCTGCAGACAAGAGTAGATAAGCTGCAGACAAGAGTAGATGAGCTGCAGACAAGAGTAGATGAGCTGCAAACAAGAGTAGATGAGCTGCAGACAAGAGTAGATAAGCTGCAGACAAGAGTAGATAAGCTGCAGACAAGAGTAGATAAGCTGCAGACAAGAGTAGATGAGCTACAGACAAGAGTAGATGAGCTGCAAACAAGAGTAGATGAGCTGCAGACAAGAGTAGATAAGCTGCAGACAAGAGTAGATAAGCTGCAGACAAGAGTAGATAAGCTGCAGACAAGAGTAGATGAGCTGCAGACAAGAGTAGATGAGCTGCAGACAAGAGTAGATGAGCTGCAGACAAGAGTAGATAAGCTGCAGACAAGAGTAGATAAGCTGCAGACAAGAGTAGATGAGCTGCAGACAAGAGTAGATAAGCTGCAGACAAGAGTAGATGAGCTGCAGACAAGAGTAGATAAGCTGCAGACAAGAGTAGATGAGCTGCAGACAAGAGTAGATAAGCTGCAGACAAGAGTAGATAAGCTGCAGACAAGAGTAGATAAGCTGCAGACAAGAGTAGATAAGCTGCAGACAAGAGTAGATGAGCTGCAGACAAGAGTAGATAAGCTGCAGACAAGAGTAGATGAGCTGCAGACAAGAGTAGATAAGCTGCAGACAAGAGTAGATAAGCTGCAGACAAGAGTAGATAAGCTGCAGACAAGAGTAGATAAGCTGCAGACAAGAGTAGATGAGCTGCAGACAAGAGTAGATAAGCTGCAGACAAGAGTAGATGAGCTGCAGACAAGAGTAGATAAGCTGCAGACAAGAGTAGATGAGCTGCAGACAAGAGTAGATGAGCTGCAGACAAGAGTAGATAAGCTGCAGACAAGAGTAGATGAGCTGCAGACAAGAGTAGATAAGCTGCAGACAAGAGTAGATAAGCTGCAGACAAGAGTAGATAAGCTGCAGACAAGAGTAGATAAGCTGCAGACAAGAGTAGATGAGCTGCAGACAAGAGTAGATAAGCTGCAGACAAGAGTAGATGAGCTGCAGACAAAAGTAGATAAGCTGCAGACAAGAGTAGATAAGCTGCAGACAAGAGTAGATAAGCTGCAGACAAGAGTAGATAAGCTGCATACAAGAGTAGATAAGCTGCAGACAAGAGTAGATAAGCTGCAGACAAGAGTAGATAAGCTGCAGACAAGAGTAGATAAGCTGCAGACAAGAGTAGATGAGCTGCAGACAAGAGTAGATAAGCTGCAGACAAGAGTAGATAAGCTGCAGACAAGAGTAGATAAGCTGCAGACAAGAGTAGATGAGCTGCAGACAAGAGTAGATAAGCTGCAGACAAGAGTAGATAAGCTGCAGACAAGAGTAGATAAGCTGCAGACAAATGGAGACGCTACAGGCATTGGTAGATACGCAGCAGACAATGGTAGACACGCCGTGACAAGGGAAAACAAGCTCCCAGCAAATGTAGACACGCAGCAGACAAGATCAGACAAGCTGTACACAAGGTTAGAAAGCTGTACACAATGGCACACATGATTTATTCACGGGCATAAAAGCTGTACATAAAGGTAGACTCGCTGTACACAAAAGTAGACAAGATGTAGACAAGATGTACACAGGGGTAGACACGCTGTACACAAGGATAGGCTCTCTGTGAACATGGGTAGACAAGGTGCAGATAAGCTGTACACAAGGGTCGACAAGCTGTACACAAAGGCAGACACAAGGATAGACATGCTGAACACAAGGTAGACACGCTGTACACAAGGGTAGACATGTTGTACACCAAGGTAGACAAGCTGTACACAAAGGTAGGCAAGCTGTACATAAAGCTACACACGATGTACACAAGGGTAGACAAGCTGTATACACGGTAGACACGCAATACACAAGGGTACACACGCTGTACACAAAAGTAGAGACTGTGAACACATGGATAGACACAAGGGTATATACTTGTACACAAGGAGAGACACACTGTAAACAAGGGTAGACATGTTGTACACAATGGTAGACACGCTGTACACAAGGGTAGACACGCTGTACACAAGGGTTGGCAAGCTGTACTCAAGGGTACACGCTGTGGGCAAGAGGAGACAAGCTGTACACAAGGGTAGTCAAGTTGTAGACAAAACTAAACAAGCTGTACTCAATGGTAGACAAGCTGTACACAAGGGTAGACGAGCTACAGAGGTTGACAAGCTACAAAGGTAGTCAGCCTGCAGGCATGCCCTAGACAAGGGTAGACATGCTATAGAGAATGGCGGACAAGCTGCAAACACGGGTAGTTAAGCTGCAGCCAAAGAGTATACGACTGTATTTGAGAGGTGCATATACTGTGGTATTGATCTGCCAGGCATGTGGCTCATCTGGAACAAGGCTATTGCTCAACTTAACTGGATCATTCTGGAGTCAGCCTGTAGAACGAAAGGTATGAGCAGTCATGGTTTCCACTTTGATGAAACATGACGTGGACTCAACGCTGTCCCGCTGCGATATTGCATGTGTCACAGTAATTGCCCATGAGAATTGTAGACATCCAGCTTCCATAACTTGCAATTACCGCCTGAAGATACTATCACGCTCGTACTGAATGTGTTACTTTCCTACTAGAACGAAACATACTAATCGTCTTCTTTTTCTTCAAACACATTCAGACGTCTATATGATTACATCCAAAGAAAGCAGCAGTCAATTATAGCTTGTTGACATCTCCATGGAGTGCACTTAAATGGAATGGGCGTGGACCAAAATAATTTTTGATGTTCTGTTTATTTTTGACACTCATGGCGCAAATGTTTAGCTGTGATCTTATCAATTCCACAGGTACATTCATCAACAAATTTATTTTAGTGAACAAAAGGTATTTCAGCCTGCTATATCTTGTGCGGAGTTTGACGGCTGTTGTGTGTTCACTGCGGTCAAGCTGGTAATAAGCCTCATGTTCTGCTGGTATAGAAGATCTATTTCCCATATGATTCTATAAGTGTTTCTTATAAATCTCGTGGCCAAATCATAGGTTATGCCTATATCAGGCTGGGTTTGACGTCCGCCTGTCTTCGACAGTCTATCAGCGTCATCGTGGGCTCTATCGTATTAGAGCGGCTAAATGTTTTGAGCGTGCCAATATTTTTTTTTCTTTCGCATATCCTTCTACAGGACTTAGCTGTCAACAGCAGCATCTTTCAGCTGTATTTTGATCTCTTGGCAAGATCACGCTATGTAGTTTGCCATTGCTTTCTGAGCGGCCGGCTCAGTTATCCCGCAAGTCACCAGCGGGGGACGAACCGCTCGCAGTTCTCGCCCGCTACGAGACTCTGTTTGATAAACTGGATTATGGAGAAAGTGTTGTAACCCCTCGGCCAGTATTTTACCAGCCTTTAAAAAGATATCCTCCGAAGGCAAACGGAAAAGATAACTTTTACATGTCTTGAGGTAATCGGATATATGATGATAAGTATGTACCAATCGCACTCGATGTGTGATATGGCCAACACCACACTGGCCGCATGGACGCCACAGTTATCGCAACCTCCTATTTTCACAGGAAGGCTAACCCATTCAACAAACGCCCGCCAAAGTCGGATGTGTTGGCCTAAGTGCGCAAAACGGGATCCACCGCAATTACGTCTGCAAAAACACTCCGGATGAACGCAGAAGAAGAAGGAACCAATTTTCAGCTAGTGGACACAACAGCCCAAGACTATTTTACAGAATCCGTCTCTGCAGGGATTCTAGCACACAGCAGTAGTCTGCATTTTTGTTTTGCTTTATGAAAACTGGGACGAATATGTTAGTTAGTCCCGTTTCCACCTTCACGGCAAAGGGTCGTCCCATTATGCTCCGTTTCTATGCCAGTGAATATCACACAAAATGCTCCTCACTACCCCATGTGAAAAGTAAAACATTCAGGAGTCTCGACAAACAACAAGCCCGCACAAGTAAACTATGCATCATCCAGCTGCCAGAATGCCAACACAAAAGTCCGCCATGAAAAATACAGTTCATCATTGATGAAAGCGGCAGTCACTAGGCAACCAGTAGCCATATATTACTGCATAAGGCAACTCAGTTATAAGTGACCAATCTATTACACATAGGACCTGAAAACTGTGACGAATCCATTACACATAGAAACTGGAAACTGTGACGAAACTGTGACACACAGAATCGGTTACTAGTGGCAAAGAAGGGAATCTCAATAAATAAAAGAAAACTCAAGATAATAGCAGACAGAGATACAAAGAAAGACACGCAGACAACGCCTGTATCCTTCCCCTCTTCAACAACATCTCTGTTGGAGACACCGACGACGAACGCGTAAATACAGACGCTCTCAAGACGGTATGTAAAGTTCTATGCTGGTTTATGCTGTCTCAATGAGACTAGTAAATATAATGACATTTCGGAAACATGTATGCTTCCCTCTTCAGAATCTCTCGCTTTCACACAAGCGCATACACTTTTTGGAAATTTTTTTTTTATATAACGTCTCACCCTAGGAGGAATGTTTTCTATAGCTTGAAACCATCTTGTTGGATTTAGAAAACGTCATGGTGTCATGCTTACAGACCATTTTCATGTGCCAAGTTAGCGGAGCAGGTGATAATGTGTGAATAGCAAAAATAGTATTGATATACGTCTATATGTCACAGCTTGCTCTCTGTTGGTGTAACCTCGCTTCAAGAGACGGAATTATACACTTATTTATGTTACAATGTAGACAAAGATGAGCGAACATATACAGATATGTGGTGACATTTTGGCGGCGGCATTATGCACAATGTACCTGAGCCGGCCGTTGTTTGTCGAGACTCCTGTCTTTTCTACTTTTCAGATGGGGCAGTGGGGAACATTTTATGTGATATTCATTGGCATAATGGGGACGACCCTTTGCCATTATGTTGGAACCACGACTAACTAACTAACTAACTACACAGATATCAGAATGTCAATACTAAAGGCAAGTGTCGCTTTACAGAACAAGAAAATGTGTGGAAGAAAGAAGTCTAAAGAAATTACACTTTGTACCAACTTAGAATATTCAATTCTAAAATTAAATCAGTATTACTGTATTGATCAGAAATATGGAGAATGACTAAAACGGTTAGAAATAACCAACAAACATGCATTAATTAGTACCATTGCGAAACAGGATTAAAACGGTATGGTAGAATCAACAACGTAGAGCTCACGGAGAGACATGGACAAACCTCAGATATCTAAGAGGTGAAGAAAAGACATTGATGTTTGATAAGACATACATTGAGAAAACTTGAGAATAGTATAACTAGAAGCTTATTTGTGTGGAAACCACAAGGCAAACTAAATAGAGAAAGACCACAAATAACACAGAAAAGAGAAGCAGGGATAGAAATGATCAATATGAGTATAATTTGGACGATGGGACTACTTGGTATGAGTTTTTTTAATGAGGACCTATGCCCAAATTCATGAATAAAGGGGGAACGAAGAACAAGAAGCCAGATTGTCAGCTGTGGTTGTTCTAGAATGGAATCCACCATGTGTAATCCAACTGTCAGATAATGTTTTTCAAACATTGAAATCACACACGTAAGCTGCTTGTGAGTTATGGTTGTTCTAGTGTGGAATCCACTATATTTAATCTAGATGTCAGATACTCTTTTTGTTTTCTTTAATATGGAATTCACACACGTAAATTGCTGCTCCGTGGCGATGGAGTGACGGACACAGTTCATGATCCCGTACACCCGCGTTAGAAACACAGCTGCGCAATATGGCAGCAGATGACGCTGCATTGTTTTTAGTTTACGAAAAAGTACGGGGGTGCCGGTCGTTCAGAAAGCAATGGCAAACTATTGAAAGTAAACTTGCCAAAAGATAACAACAGCAAAAATACTGGTGTTGACTGCAACGTCCTGTAAAAGGATATGCAACTAAGTTTTATAAGTCACTTGCCAGCTACGGTGCTTTTTGAGCTACTTCAAGGTGACAGGCGATATACTGATAGTTACACATTTAAGAGTTAAACATTTGAGAGTTAAACATTTGAGAGATAAATGTTTGACAGTTAAACATTTGATAGTTAAACATTTGATAGTTTAAAATTTGAGAGTTAAATATTTGAGACTGAAAAATTTGAGAGTTAAATATTCGAGAATTAAACATTTGAGAGTTAAATATTTGAGACTGAAAAATTTGAGAGTAAAACACCCATCTTTAAACGTTCATCTGATAAAACAAGAACCAACTTAACGACATCAGAGAGTGTGTATTTGTTATTTGACCTACGCTTTCATCAGATTAGGATCTTCTGTCGAATGTCCAATGAAATGACTGATATGAAATAATGGTCAATTCCCTCGGTGCTTCCTCGTCGTGCCCTCGCTGCTCCCTCGGGTGTGTCATGACATTCTTGTTATTAAAATTTGTTAGTCATTTCTAAATTCCATGACTCTCAAGTCAGGATCCTTTTTCCAAGTAATGAAATGTATTGAGTATAAGGTGATAACTCCATATTGTTAAAGACCAACAGGGAATTGATGGGATTGTTGTGATCAATATCAGGCAGGCCGCTTTTCTTCCAAGAATATTCTCTAATATCTATATCAGTCATGGTGGGCATGGAAGCCTAGGTCAATTGGTGTAGAATTATTTCTGGAGGTCACCGTGGCAGAATGGATACAAGCGAGTGTTCTTAAACATCCGGTGTTCTGATGCTGAGGTAGAGGGATCAACGCCTACACCAGTCAGTTGGACTAAAATGTTGACTTCGCGCTCTTGACTTGGGGTCGTAAATTACAAGTACCTCTCAAATCGATGTGAGTTCGGCTGATGGCGAGAGACACCCGTAATAGGGTAAGCTAATCCACACGCACAATTCAGTCCAGTGCTACTAGACGCAGCGTGTATGGACTACGCTTGAGTTCAAAACGAGTGAGCGCAATAACAAAAAAAATAAGTTTTTCTGGGTGGTGATTCTCAGTGGCCATCTGGTTACTTGGTTAATTGATTCCTCTATTTTTAATACGCCATTGTTGGAGTAATACAAGGCTAACGATGTGGCTTTGTTGTTCCCATATCTCATTATCATCATTATCATCTAGTTACACAGGTTATAAAAATATCAGATTCCATGAATATGCTACAGAAAATTGCAACCGAGGGTCTCTGCTCCAAATCGATGGACAACATTCAGAAGTCACGCTTTACATCACTCATCTGGATGTAAGCACTCGGACATGCCCGAGTAAATGGCAATACACGAGCAGCTTAGCTGGCAAATAATGCAACAATACACACTGGAAGAAGCATGGGCAGGTCTGAAATATTCAATGCAGTACGGATTCGGTTGACGTATACAGACGAGACTTAGACGCAAGCCCGACCACACAGACTGGTCAAGTACATCAATGTAGTCTTAGAGGTGAAGAGAGGAGATACCGTAACCAACTCCTCATGGGAACAGTGAGCAGAGACACGTTGTACGTCTTAAAAACGTGTTCATTTGATCTATTTTCTGTTCAGCACACCATTTTCTTTGGAATAACTACAGCAAGAAGGCAAGAGAATATTCAAAACTGGACAGTTACTGTACAATTGTCATTAACACCCTCTTGATGGAAGACCGAAACCCTGGAAGAGAGACAGAAGTATGTGAACAACGTCACTCCGAGTATGGCAGGGGTAGGGCGGGATGAACCAACGACCTTCTTTCATACGCGATGAGGAGATCAGGGATTTTAACAGATTCAAAGCCGTGAAGGGGTTACAGACGCAATTAGTAATCCCGCATACCTCGTTCGAAACACAGCTGCATCAATTTGGCAGCAGAACGCCTTGCGTTGTTTTGCATATAATGGTATGCCGGTCGTTCAGAAAGCTATGGCAAACTACCAAACGTTAACTGTCCAAGAAATCGCAAGCAGTTTAAACATGCGGAGGTTGACTGCGGCGTCCTGTAAAGGATATGCAGCTAACTAACAGTGCCAAATAAACAGTAGGTGTGGACCATACAAACATTAATGGTGGAAAATGAGAAATAGGGGTGTGTCACAGTTATGACCTAAGCGTTGTTAATATGGCACTAGACGTGTTGGTGGAAAATGAGAAATAGGGGTGTGTCACAGTTATGACCTAAGCGTTGTTAATATGGCACTAGACGTGTTGGTGGAAAATAAGAAATAGGGGTGTGTCACAGTTATGACCTAAGCGTTGTTAATATGGCACTAGACGTGTTGGTGGAAAATGAGAAATACGGGTGTGTCACAGTTATGACCTAAGCGTTGTTAATATGGCACTAGACGTGTTGGTGGAAAATGAGAAATAGGGATGTGTCACAGTTATGACCTAAGCGTTGTTAATATGGCACTAGACGTGTTGGTGGAAATGAGAAATAGGGGTGTGTCACAGTTATGACCTAAGCGTTGTTAATATGGCACTAGACGTGTTGGTGGAAAATGAGAAATAGGGGTGTGTCACAGTTATGACCTAAGCGTTGTTAATATGGCACTAGACGTGTTGGTGGAAAATGAGAAATAGGGGTGTGTCACAGTTATGACCTAAGCGTTGTTAATATGGCACTAGACCTGTTGGTGGAAAATGAGAAATAGGGGTGTGTCACAGTTATGACCTAAGCGTTGTTAATATGGCACTAGACGTGTTGGTGGAAAATGAGAAATAGGGGTGTGTCACAGTTATGACCTAAGCGTTGTTAATATGGCACTAGACGTGTTGGTGGAAAATGAGAAATAGGGGTGTGTCACAGTTATGACCTAAGCGTTGTTAATATGGCACTAGACGTGTTGGTGGAAAATGAGAAATAGGGGTGTGTCACAGTTATGACCTAAGCGTTGTTAATATGGCACTAGACGTGTTGGTGGAAAATGAGAAATAGGGGTGTGTCACAGTTATGACCTAAGCGTTGTTAATATGGCACTAGACGTGTTGGTGGAAAATGAGAAATAGGGGTGTGTCACAGTTATGACCTAAGCGTTGTTAATATGGCACTAGACGTGTTGGTGGAAAATGAGAAATATGGGTGTGTCACAGTTATGACCTAAGCGTTGTTAATATGGCACTAGACGTGTTGGTGGAAAATGAGAAATAGGGGTGTGTCACAGTTATGACCTAAGCGTTGTTAATATGGCACTAGACGTGTTGGTGGAAAATGAGAAATAGGGGTGTGTCACAGTTATGACCTAAGCGTTGTTAATATGGCACTAGACGTGTTGGTGGAAAATGAGAAATACGGGTGTGTCACAGTTATGACCTAAGCGTTGTTAATATGGCACTAGAAGTGTTGGTGGAAAATGAGAAGTACGGGTGTGTCACAGTTATGACCTAAGCGTTGTTAATATGGCACTAGACGTGTATAACATATCAAATTAAAGGAGGTTGCTTAGGGAAAATAACTGTATTTATATTTTAATTGAGACAACAGCTCGCAATGACAACATTTCAGCGATATACAGCCCATGGCAGATAGCGTGAGACGTTTAATCATCCCATGTCACTTAATTTGTAAATATACGAACCATGTTTGTCTACAACCCGGCCAGTTCATCAAATTCTCTCATTGTTGTACTTTTATAGGAAATTAAACAAAACAGTGGCGCTTCTTTGATGTCTGACATGTAAACAGCGCGACGGGTGTCAAATTGCATCCTTTATATGAATGTTGTCATGTGACATATGTATGAGGGAGGCGAGGCGGAGAGATTGGGGTTCCCGAGGGAGGCATGTGTGCGTGTGTGTGTGCGTGTGTATGTGTTTGCGTGCGTGCGTGAGTGCGTGTGTGTGTGTGCGTGTGTGCGTGCGTTAGCGCGTGTGTGTGTGAGGGGGGGGGGGGGGGGGTCACAATGTATGACTAACAAATATTGGGACGTCTATTGGAACGTTTTTTCCCCCCAAATAGCGCAGATAGCAGATCACTGCTGCAAGACTACCCAAAATGCTCCATATCTAGGCAAACCTTCTGGCCTAGAGAAACAACAGTAGAAGATAAACTCTAAAGACCACCGAGTGTACTAAACAAGACTGTGAAGTTCATACAAGAGACAACATGGCAGATTTACACACATTTCAAGCGATCGAAAGAAGAGAGTAATAATTGGCCGAACATGTCGGCAAAGGTACACGAAGAATACATCCGAAAATAGTAATTGCTGTCACGTGATGACAGCTCAACGCACACACACTTCTATATCTTCTTCTGCTCTTTATCCTCCCTCGCAGCATAGGCCCTCAAACAAATTCTCTTCTCCAAGTGTATCATGTCTTCCGTTATTTCGTTTGCCTTGTGGATTCCAGACAAGAGAGTGTCTAGTTATATTGTCTTCGAGTTTTTCCAATGTGTCCTATCTTGTGGATTCCACACAAGAGAGTGTCTAGTTATATTGTCCTCGGGTTTTCCCAATGTGTCCTATCTTGTGGATTCCAGACAAGAGGGTGTCTAGTTATATTGTCCTCGGGTTTTCCCAGTGCGCCCAATCTTCACTTCTCGGTTCACCGGGATGTGGTCAGTATCCTCCAGGAGCTCAACATTGGTGATTCTATCACACCGTTTTATTAACAGTATTCTATGCAAGCACCAATTAGTAAATGTCTTAAGTTTATTTGCGATTTGTTATCCACGTTTCTAACCCATATTATAGTACGGATTTAACACTGGAGTTAAATATTCTAAGCATGGTGCTATGTTTAACGTCCCTTGACATCCACCCATTGCCCAAAGCTATCAAAGCTCCTATTGTCTTTTCTATTCTTATTTTAGTGTCTACGTTCTGCCATTTTTGTCAACATTTAATCCCAAATAGGTGTGTGATTCCACCTATCGAAGTTTGGTTTCACCTAGGAATATCGGCTTATTATTGGCTTGGTTATAACTCATTATCTTTGTCTTGCCTCTAAGAATTTATTGACCTAATTGTTGTGACATTGCTTCACAAGTGATTAGTTTATCCTGGATCTGATTACGTGTGTGTGACAGGAATATAATATCGTCGGCAAAGTCCAAATCGACAAGTTGCTTTGTTAGAGTCCGTTGAATTCTATTTCTGGCGATTGTTGTTGTTATCTTCATGACCGAGTCTACAGTCAGTAAAAATAATAATGCTGGCAAACGACATCCCTGTTTTTATGTTTTAAGGGAAAACCGACAGGTGCATTTGACGAACGCACACAGTTTTAGTTTAGTTTAGTCCAAGGATCAACATCACGGCACACGGATGTAACCCATAAGTGCTCCGTTCTACTCCTAACTCAAGCCTGAATCCGGAAAATCTCAGCTCAGTGCACGAGCTCCGTAGCACCAGCGTGGATCCTGAAATACTTTGGGTAGATTTTTAACTCGACATTTTGCCCGGGCAACGCCGTTAGGCTACTCTTTTTAGATTTCCAACTGCTAAGGGATCTTTTACGTGCGCAACAATACATCACGAGCGTCCGGTCTCACTACCCAGAGACCAGGGGACATTTTGTTACTAGAAGTCCACGTGAAAAAATCCCCGCTCTCACCGGGGCTTGAACCCGGTAGCTCCAGCACTCGAGGCGGACACCATACCTCGAGACCACTCAGCCCCTGCGCACAAACTAATGCATAATTTGCACACAAGTGCATTAGCACACAAACTTACTCATGCATAATTAGAAATATCACACAAACTTATTCATGCATAATTAGAAGAATCACACAAACACTGTTACAGGTCTTATATCGCATTTTGTACATGGTTCTTCTTCTTCTTCGTTCATCCGGAGTTTTTTTTCGGACGTGATTGCATTGTGCCTGTTTACAGCAGAGCTGCGTTTTTGCGCCGTTAGGCCGACACATCCGACTTCTGCGGGCATTTGTTGACCGGGTTAACCTTCCCGGGTACATGGTTCTAGATCCGTGACTTATGCATCAACCGGCACTGGGGATTGCGACCTGGTCATCAGAAGGCCGGCACACTTTACTTCCCCAGGCATGCCCTGGTACACGTGGAGGGTGCAACCACCTGGAAACCCAGACCAATTATTACATTCTGAACACACGAAGATTGGATCCCATGACTACCAGGGTGGCAGCCGAGCGTCTAACCACTACACTACTACGTCTTCCTTACTTATGCATGTGACAGGGTGAGCATTTCCCGGTCTAATTGAGCTGTTTCATTCCTCAGATCTTTGTAAAAGTTTGTTGCACATCCTTTACAGGACGTTGCAGTCAAACACCAGAATTTTTTGCTGTTGTGATGTTTGGGCAAGTTTACGTTCAGTATTTGCCATTGCTTCCTCTGACCTTTTTTGTTTGTATTTGCATATCCTATTTACAGGACGTCGCTGTCAACGCCATAATTTTACTGCTATTGTTGATGTCTTGGCAAGTTTACGTTCAGTAGTTTGCCATTGCTTTCTGAATGACTGGCTCCAATACCAACACGTTAAGACCAAACCGGTCTGCTGCTAAATCGGTCGCAGCTGTGTTTCGAAAGCAGATAAACTTGGCTCACAAATCACGCCCGCAAGTCCTTACCCACGGAGAACCGGCCCTCAGATCTTACTTAACTGAAATTGAAATCTTAGGACAAGGTTGATGTTATTGATGCCATGACACATTTTTAGAACTGGTAACATTTGTCACGTGAGTCAAACCTACCACAACTCAATTATGCCGTCATGGAAGTAAATAAAATTAATTGCTGCGAAAGTTGTCCTATTTTCCCCAAGAGATAAGTGCCTGCAGACCCCATAGATTAGCAGACGACACACACGTTAGATGAGCTCATTTCCATACATGATAGAATTCCTGCAGCGCCCGCCTTTCTACTAGTCCATCACAAACATTGCAGGGAAATATAAATCCACTGCAAATTGACTGTCTGCAGGGAAAAGGTAAATGCAATGAGCATGGGAGATGAAAAAAAGTATAGTTTAGAGTAGCTGCATAACCGCGGCATCGTAAATATGTCAGAGGAGCTGAACGACTTAACTAAAGCCAGCCAGCGAATGTTTGAAGTTGTAGTGGTAAATGTAGATTAATTTACCAGGGAAAATTGCTGGGAAATGAACAGTGTGTGTGTGTTAGCCACACGTAAAGTTGCTGAAAATGTGTGGTACAGTGATGTGGGCATTGTATACATCTTAATTTGTCTAAAATGTGCTGAAAATGTGTGGTTAAATAAAATGAATGGTGTGAGAATGTTAAATTCACTTAAATGTGCAACGCAGTGTGCAAATGTAAAATGAACAGTGTCTGTATGTTAACATTAACAAATGTGTTGCTGAAAGTGTGCGTTGAAGTCAGAATAAACTGTGCATGTATGTATATCATTAACATGCACCAGACTTTACTTTTGCCGGGTAAATTAGCCTTCACTATTACCAATGTCACTATCCATCAGAAGAACCCACTACATCTTCTAGGGTACTTGTAATTTACGTCCTCAAGTCAACCAAGAGAAGACAACATTTTAGTCCAACTGACCGGTGTAGGGACTGAACTCTCTACCTCGGCATCAGTGCACCGAAAGTTTCAGAATGAGCGCATTTATCCATTCCGCCATGCTGACCGCCATGTAACAGATCATTTCCAGAACATCGCTATCATCTCGCGCTTAAAAAAAACCTCTCGATCTGGTGCCATTTCTCTCGCCTCATACACCTTCATGTCCGAGGAAAAAGGGGGGGGGGGGCCGAGGTTTAGTGGTCTCGAGGTACGCTATCCGCCTCGAGTGCTGGAGGTCCCGGGTTCAAGCCCCGGCGAGGGCAGGGATTCTTTCCAAGTGGACTTCTAGTAACAAAAATTTCCCCTGGTCTCTGGGTAGTGAGATCGGAAGCCCGGGTGTATTATTGCACACGTAAAACAATCCCTTGGCAGTTGGAAATCGAAAAAGAGTAGCCTAACCGCGTTGCCAGGGAAAAATGTATAGTTAAAAATCTACTCAAAGGATTTCAGGATCCTTGCCGATGCTACGGAGTTCGTGCACTAAGCTGAGTTTTTTCCGGACTCAAGCTTGAGTTAGGAGTAGAACGGAGCACTTATGGGTTACAACCGTTTGCCGTGATGTTGATCCGTCGACTAAACCTAAACTAAACTAGTCCGAGGTGTCTGCAATGGTCTGCGTCCATCTTGCTGCTGTTCGACTTCTGCCTCCTCTTCTTTCACACACTATAGCTTCCATCATTGTTCTCTCCACACCATTGTAATGTTTCAATATGGCCAAAGTATTTCATTTCCCGAGACATGACGCTGTCTGTGAGCCAGTATTCTTCGATATTCAGATCTTGTAGAATGTGAATGTTTTTTTTTCATCTTGTTTCCCCACGATATCCTACCAATTGTTCTGTAATAGGTGCCCTCGAAATCCTCAATTTTCTTCCTGACTACTCGCGACACGGTCTATGATTCACATCCACATGTTGCCACTGAAAGATACATGTTCTCAAATGTGTTATTCTAACTGGTTTGCTGGTGTAGTGTCACAGGCTCTGAACACTGTTTCATCTCCTGCAATGTCACGGCAAGACGGCGATTGATTTTTGTTGAATAGTCGTGATTTGTGTGTTGACTGTGGAACTAAGATTTTCAAATTCTGAGACATTTGTCAATTTCTCCCTTGTTGAGTGTGGAGCTATGATGTTCAACTTCTAAACATGTTCAACTTCTCCATTCTTGTTTGTGGAGCTAAGATGTTAAACTTCTGAACATTTGTCAACGTCTCCATTGTTGAGTATAGAGCTAAGATGTTCAACTTCTGAGACATGTTAATTTGTTCCATTGTTGATTGTGGAGCTAAGATGTTCACAATCTGAGACAGTTGTTAACGTCTCCATTGTTGATTGTGGAGCTAAGGCGTTCACAATCTGAGACAGTTGTCAACTTCCCCATTGTTGATTCTGGAGCTAAGATGTTCACAATCTGAGACAATTGTCAACTTCCCCATTGTTGATTCTGGAGCTAAGATGTTCACAATCTGTGACAGTTGTCCATTTCTCCATTGTTGATTGTGGAGCTAAGATGTTCAAAGTCTGAGACATGTTCAATTTCTCTATTGTTGATTGTTTATGTTTATTAGTATGTGCGTTCGTCTAGACACATTACTTATCTATTTCAATCACCCCATTGTTGATTGTGAATGTTTATTGGTATGTGCATGTGTCTAGGACATTATTTATCTGCATACAGACAATAAGAATAAGATACAAGATTGTTCACACAGTGTATGAGTGTGAGTGAGCTCGCGCGCCCGTGCGCATGCATGTATATGAGTGTATGTCATAGCCTGTTAAAACAAACAACTTACCATAAACACCACTATGTCATTCTAACGGCTCAACATGACATAATTCTCGTACACATGCAGCTGAATACACACTGAACTGAAATAATCAACTAATCGATATGATGATTCAGGCAGACATAATTACTTCACCCGTTTCCTTTGTTAATCTACAGATTTTAACCTTTAGAAGCAGACTAAAAGAACTGATTCTTGGTTTTTAATCGTAAAAATCGAAATTATAGCATTCCGGGACAAATTATAAATGCTCCTCCCCCCACCCTATTACTCTCTCCCATGAATGTCGTAAGCTATAGATGCTTATCGCTCCAGTAACACCGGTTGTAAACACTATGGGTGCATCCTCTCATGCGCCTCTCCTCTCAGGAGCACTACTAAAAATAGCACTCAAGCTTACTTATATGAAATGTCCCATCTGATATGTGTGTACCTACCGGGTCAAGATGGTCAGGACTCTATGACAGGTCTAGCAAAACGGTAGGGGATTTACTGGACCGTGGAAACATGCTCATGAAATAGGGAGGAAATTGAAGGAAAGGCTCTAGTTACAGGCACTGGAACTTCAATAATCCCTCTTTACGATGCCTAACGCCACAAGTGGAAGACACCAACATCAACAACAACAACAACAACAACAACAACAACAACAACAACAACAACAACAACCTAGCGATTGTTCATAGATAGTCTTCAAAATATATGAGTCACTAAAAATAACACTCAAGCTTACTAACATGTAATGTTCCATCGGATAATATGTCTTTACCTAGCAACTGTCCATTAATAGTCTTCAAAATATCTACCTAGTTCATTGCGAGTTACAGCTACTGACGATATACAATCCAGAATATCCGCTTGCTTGTTTCCATGATTCGGACGACACACCCATGGAAGTAGTTGTTGGTTGGTTAACTCATTCAGTACCGGGGGATAATCTATCGCCACATGTGACCTCCCATTTGGACAGAAGGGCTGTCTATCGCTATACTAGAGTCATGGTGTTATTTGTTTCGTTTCACGGTGTCCTCAGGCATTCCAACGCTAAGTGATCGGAAGTTTACATTATAATACTTGTTTAATTGATTGTGCACCCTCTTTTTAACTTTTAGCTTGGCACTGAATCAGTTAATTGGCTGGTTGATTGTCAAGCCGTTGGTAGGCTGTGAGTTTTAACACCTAAGTCCGATGTGTTTAATTCGTTTGAGCCCTGTAAAATGATCCTATCTAACAGTGCGGCGCGACGTCCAATAGTATCATCCTCTTTCCCCAACCGTATTCTCCTCTTTAACGGCTGACCTTCATCTTCATTAAAGTCCTGGGCCTGTAATCATAATATTGGGAGACTTCTAATTTTGTATGATAGTGGTTCTTTTCATTCTTTGCTTTCTCCGCGTTGTGTGATGTTGATTGTAGGATTCCCGTAATTGCAAACGATCGTGTATTCAGTATAAAGATATGTCACAACTTCAAATTTCTTAAATATTCAATTGTTTAATAAATCAAACTCCATTATCATCGTCTCCTTCATTTATTTCACTCTGGAAACCCGCGTAATCATAAAAGATTGAAGCACATACAATTTAAATACCATACTGCACATCGTGGCAGCTTAATCCATCTGATACGCTTACAGTGTATTATAGCCCAACATTTCAGATGTTATCCATTATATTCCTAAATTCCCAAACATACGCCTATCCTGGTGGCGACCTTGCTTAAAACTGCCCTTGTCAACAAACATACTTGATATCGTTGACAATTTTTCGTCATAACCCCCAAATCCACTACGTAATTACCCCTTGGTACATTTTCGCGCCTTAGTAATAGAAAACAACCGCATGCCCTATTTCTCTGTTCTCGCCAATATTACTTTCCCGCCAATATTAACTCCTCCTATTCTGTTACATTTGCATCGATCGTGGTGACTTTAATGTTGGGACTTTTCTTTCAACCCAGTAATATCAATTCAATTCAATTCAATTCAGTTCACTTCAATTCAATTCAACTTTATCTTAAAAGGGTTACAAATTGGGCACGCAGGTCCGTCTTACGTTCAGCCCTTCCAATCACTCATCTTTCATTCATCAATAGTGCATGATACATTCACACAGGAAAATACATTGCCAAATGAATGTTGTAAACATAAACAATGCATATTACAATGTTATGAGACACATCCCTCACTCACCCACACATCCCCCTACCAACAACCCACACAAATCCACATCCACCCACACACAACCCCCACCTACCCACACACACCTCACCCACCACACATATCATCCACCCATACACACACATTTTCGATCCACCCACACACACCCCCATCTACATCCACCCCACACTCCCATATACCCATCCCCCACCCACCCACACAAACCCTCACCCAGCCATATACATCCCCCACCCACCAACATACACCCACCAACCCATCCTTCTGTATTAAAACACATCCACACACACATATCCCCACAAACACACCAAGCCCACACACACCCACCCACGCATCCTTATCCACATACCTCCAATCACCCAGCCAAACACTCATCCCCCAACCACACATCCCTGCACCCCCCCCCCCCCCCCCCCCCCCCCCCAAACAATCAACACACCCCGCACCCACCAAACCACATACACATTCCCCGCCTACAAACCCACACAAACCCCACCCACCAAAACCCACACACTTAATACCATCCACCCAAACACCCCCACCCACACACACATCCCTCACCCACACACATCCACCACCCACCACACATCCCTTCACACACACATCCCCCACACATCTCCCCACCCACCCATACATCCCCCATTTACCGGCACATCTCTCTCTCTCTCACCCGCAACACCCACCCACACACACACATCCGCCACCCTTACACATCAGCACTATTTCCATAGGGAGAGTGTTGCAGACCGTCTTTATCCTCGCATATTGTCGTTACATATCCTTTTGTGATGTGTGTTTTGCTGGGTGGTTGCGGGTGTGTGGGTGGGTGGTGGAGAATATGTGGGTGGGTGTGTGCGTGTCGGTTATGGGATGGGTGGGGGATGTATGTGTGGGTGAGGAAACGTGTGTTGGTGGGGGATCAGTGGGTGGGTGGTGGCATGTATGTTTGCCTGAGTCTGTGTGAGTGCGTGGAGGTATGTGTGGGTTGGTGGGGGTG
>JACEFZ010005831.1:195000-297500 GCA_014155875.1 Cepaea nemoralis | reverse complement strand
ACTGTATAACAGTAAAACAATATAGAAGAATAATTCGTAGTGTATGAGCTGTTTATGTGAAGGGAGCTTAAAGTATGTACGAAGAGAGACACAGAGAGAAAGGGAGAGTGGGAGAGAGAGAGTGAGGAAGTGGAATCGTGGGTGAGGTAGAGTGGAAGAGAGAGAGGGAGAGTGTGAGAGTGGGAGAGGGAGAGTGGGAGAGATAATTGAATTGAATTGAATTGAATTGAATTGAACTTTATTTTTAAAGGGTTAAAAATTGGGCACGCAGGCCCGTCTTACATTCGGCCCTTCCAATCACTCATCTTTCGTTCATCAACAGTGCATGACACATTCACAAAAGAAAAAAAATAACACTGTCAAATGAATGCTGTAAGCATAAACAATATATATTATTATGTTATGTGGCACATCCCACCCCCAACACAGACATCCCGCACAAAACCACACACACATCCCTCACCCACTCACACATAACCCATCCATACACACATCCCCACCCATCACATATCCCACCACCCACTCACACATCCCATCACCAACCCAAACATCTCGCACCCACCAACACAAAAATCCCTCACACACACACATTCCCACCCACAAACAACTCCCCTCTCACACATAACCCAACCCACACAAACTCGCCCATACAGATATGCTCCACCCACCCACACACGCCCAACCACACACACATACCCCTCCCACACACACACATCTCGCACCAACCCACACAAACATCCCTCACCCATCACACATCGCCCACCCATACCCACACATCTTTTGGTTTGGGATAGAGAGAAGAAGTGGGGTAGTGGGATAGAGACAGAGTGAGATAGAGAGAGAGGAAGTGGGATAGTGGGAAAGGGATAGTGGGAGAGAGAGATGAAGTGGAATAGGGGATAGGGAGAGTGGGAGGAAGAGAAGGAGAGTAGAATGGAGATAGAGTTGGAGAGAGAGTGGGAGAGAGAAGAATGGAAGAGGGAGAGAACGAACGAACCAACTTTATTGTCAAAGGGTCCGAAATTAGGCACACTGGCCCGTCTTACATTAGGCCCTTCCATTCATACATCTTTCATTCATCAGTTATCTATTGTGCATGTTACATTCACAAAAGGGGAAAAACATTGTCAAAGGAAAGCTGTAAACATAAACAATGTATATTACCATGTTATAAGATAGGCAGGCAGGCTGGCAGACACACGTACACACGCTCATGCATTAATGCGAACATGCATACCTGCATACATACATACCTGTACATCATTTACACAAACTCTCACAGCTATTCATTCATTCATTCTGTAGCATGCCCTTTGCAGAACCTCGCTCCCATAACAACCTTCCGAAAAACTTCTCGATCACAAGCATGATGTCCCGCGTCCGATACACCCAACTGGAAATCGTCCGCCACATCCTGCACCCATCTTCTCTTTCGCCTTCCTCTTCCTCTCTTCTCTGGCTTCTCACAGCTACGCACCTACTAAATAGCACATAAAAACACACTCCATCGCATACACATACACTCACTCACAATCACAAAGGCATTAACAAAAGTTTACTTATACATGCGTAAATACAAACTGTCTCTCTCTCTCTCGCTCTTTGTCTATCTGTCGCATCCTCTCTCTCTCTCTCTCTCTCTCTCTCTCTCTCTCTCTCTCTCTCTCTCTCTCTCTCTCTCTCTCTCTCTCGCCCATATATCTTCATTCATACAGAATGGCGAGAAGGGGTAGGAAGAGAGGGGATGGAAAGAGGGGGTGAGATTGGGAGAGGGTCAGTGACAGAGAGATCTTTCCTATCAGAGCACATTGTACCAAATTTTAAAAAAAAAAAAATTAAAAAATGAAACATGTTTGTACGTAAAACGTGTCACAAAATTCTGATGACCTTCTTCGCGTGTCCACAAATTAAACAACACAAAAAAAAAACAAGTATCACTTACTCTTTATTTGAAATGTTAGCAACCAGCTACGGTAATCCCCTTCTGTGTTCTGTCTTAAATCGATACAATGTTTGTCTGTATCTATCTAGTGCTCGAATAACATATCACGATATCATTTCCTCCAGGATATGACGAAAACCACACCCTCTAGCGAATTAGAACTCAGGATTTTTATATATCAGTGGATCTTAAACTTGTTCATGTTAACTCCAAATATTTTCACTAAACAACGTAATTGATTTCCGTACCGTATATATATATATATATATATATATATATATATATATATATATATATATATATATATATATATATATATATATATATATATACTAGCTGACACTGCCCGGCTTCACCCAGACCCTGGTGGGGAGCATCTCATTTAATTCATATAAGTAGTCATATAAGCTCCCATTCCCGTTCCCGACTATCTATCTATCTGTCTGTCTGTCTGTCTGTCTATCTGTATGTCTGTCTGTCTGTCTGTCTGTCTGTCTGACCCGGCCCGGCTTCGCCCAGACCCTGTGGGGAGCATCTCATTTAATTCATATAAGTAGTCATATAAGCTCCCGTTCCCGCTCCCGACTATCTACTGTCTGTCTGTTTGTCTGTCTATTATTAGAAAGAGCACTTGAAAGATCTTTACATCTTCCCCCAACAATTAACTTGGGTAAATGGAGTGTCTCATTTAATTCATATTCGGCCCCTGCACCCGTTCCCGTTCCCAAAAAAGACGACGCGGCCCGGCTTCGCCCAGTCCCTGGTGGGGAGCATATCATTTAATTCATATTCGGCGGAGGGAGGAGGAGGGAGGAGGAGACAGGAGGAGGGAGGAATAGGAGAGAGGAGGAGGGATTAGGAGGCGGAGGGAGGAGGGGGAGGGAGGAGGAGGGAGGAAGAGGGAGGAGGAGAAAAAGGGAGGAGGAGGGAGCAGGAGGGAGGAGGAGGAGGGAGCAGGAGGGAGGAGGAGAGAGGAGGAGGGAGAAGGAGGAGGGAGGAGGAGGGGAGGAGAAGGGGGAGGAGGAGGAAGAGGGAGGAGGAGGAAGAGGGAGAAGTAGGAGGGAAAAGGAGGAGGGAGGAGGAGGAGGGGGAGGAGAAGGGAGGATGATGAGGTGGAGGAGGGAAGAGGAGGAAGTAGAGGGGGAGGAGGGAGGAGGAGGAGGGAGGAGGCGGAGGGAGAAGGAGGAAGAGGAGGAGGGAGGAGGACGTGGGAGGAGGAGGAGGGAGGAGGAGGAGGGGGTGGAGGGAGAGGGAGAAGGAGGATGGAGGAAGAGGGCGGAGGAGGAGGGAGGAGGAGGAGGGAGGAGGAAGGAGGAGGTAGAGGGAGGAAGGGAGGAGGAGGAGGAAGAGGAGGGAGGAGGAGGTTGAGGAGGAGGGAGGAGGAGGGGGAGGAGGAGGTAGGGAGGAGGAGGGAGGAGGAGGAGGGAGGAGGAGAGCGAGGAGGAGGGAGGAGGAGGAGGAGGTAGGAGGAGGGAGGAAGAGGAAGGAGGAGGAAGAGGGAGGAGAAGGAGGATGGAGGAGGAAGAGGGTGAGGAGGACGGGGAGGAGGAGGGTAGGAGGAGGAGTGGAGAGGAGAAGGAGAAGGGGGAGGAGGATTATAACGCATATGTCTGTAGATAACTGCAGCGAAAAGGTCCACCTATTTGAGAAATATGCAACCATTTTACATATATAGCAATTCTATTAGAAGTTATGTCCCCTCGCTATATATACATTATAATGTAAATTAAATATTAGATAATAATAAGAAAATATGTTTGTACACTAAAAAAAACTATGACAGTTGGCAGCACGGGAATGATTAGAAGACGTGTAGAAAATTTCATCTCAATCGGATGGACCGTTCGCGAACGCATAAAGGACATACATACAGACAGACAGACAGACAGACAGACAGAGATTCTCTTTTATATATATATATATATATATATATATATATATATATATATAGAGAGAGAGAGAGAGAGACAGACACAGAGAGAGAGAGAGAGAGAGAGAGAGAGAGAGAGAGAGAGAGAGAGAGAGAGAGAGAGAGAGAGAGAGAGTGACAGTCATAGGGTGGCTAACAATGATTGCCTGGAAGAGACTACTGAAACTACATCATTATTAATGTTATTGTTTGCCTTTTACTGGACTTTGTTATAATCCCACGATGATTTTCTACGTTCAGTAGTTTACCAAAGTTTTCTGAAAAATAATTCAACAGTGAAGTCTTACTTAATACCGGTGTGAGGATTAAACCTTATATCGCATCATCAGCGCATCGGAAGGTTAAGAGCGAGCTCGCTGAACCTCTGGGCCTCGTAGTCGTCTAGAACATTGTATACATCTTTTAGACAGAGACACATATCAGTATGTGGTTATGTGGTGAGACGAGAGGTATTGGAAAATATCATGACAACTGGAGAGATCAGTGGAAACTGAGGCAGAGAGGGCAGATACTGGATGGAATGAGACCGTGGCATGGAAAAATATCATTATCAGATCACTCATCAGCGAACAAGATCCGAGGAAAGATGCAAACGCCAATTGTCAAGACGCCTGATGATGCCGCCTGATTATTATAAACCTGTGGCCCCTGGATATGATTATTACTAACACAGGGCTGTCACCTGCAAGCTTGGGAGCCACTGTACTTCAGTTTATTGAAAGCTGAAATTAAAAGTAAATTGCCCACAAGGTGAAAAGGAGCAAACCGTTTAGAGGTTTCTCAAGCACGTAATATCCTCTTGAAAAAGAGTGTTAGCTCAAAATTATTGATTACTCCATTTGTTGTCATTGACTAAATAGCTAACGCTGTAAAGTGGTGAATCATTTACAACCGAAGATGCAATTGCGAATATGATAGCTGGGAAGTTATAGGTAAATGCTCACTTCAAGCTTTTTTCAAGTGTCTAAGCGAGTGTGGTTTGATATCACATGCAATAATGGCTCTTTGTCTCTGTTCTTGCAGCTCTTCATTTCTGCGGTCTAGATTGTCGTCTCCTATTGACTTATTTTTCAGGATCTTTCTTGTTTTACCAATGCGTTTTTAGCTACCGTCATATAATTTTTCTGTATGTCTTCTGTCTGATTGATGTTTGTTTTCCTGAAAAGTTTCTTCATGTCTTCTTCCACAAGTCTTTTTTTTTTACACGACCAACATCTCCGCTACCACGGGTATTCTTTGCTTGGCCATCTTTACCCGTGTCTCTCTTCTATTCATATTTTCACATTTCTCATATTTTCAATTATGTTAATATTTTAATACCAACATTTCTCGGCCTTTCTTTATTTATTTTTTATTTTAATGCATGACCATCTTTCATTGTGTGTTCTTTCTATTGGCATTTCTACTTGACCATATTGCCACATGTCTTCCTTTTACTCTTCTATTTTTCACCATCTGTTCTTATGTGTTCCTTTTCCAAGTCTTCTTTCCCTGGCCATCTTTCGCCATGTTTCTTCCCAGCGTCTTACCTTCCTGACCATCCTTCCCCATATTTCTTTCCATCATCTTCTCTTTCTAGTCATCTTATTTATGGCGTCTTGGTTTAAATTCAGGATATTGATTTATGTTTCTACTTCTCTTCTCCGTGAGCTATTAGGTCCCCCTCTACTTCTGTTTTTGGGGGCTGCGTGGTCTTGAGTTATGGTGTCCGCCTCGAGTGCTGGAGGTCCCGGGTTCAAGCCCCGGTGAGGACCGGGATTTTTTCACGTGGACTTCTAGTAATAAAATTTCCCCTGGTCTCTGGGTAGTGAGATCGGACGCCCGTGTGTATTGTTGCGCACGTAAAAAAAATCCCTTGGTAATTGGAAATCGAAAAAGAGTAGCCTAAACGCGCAGCCCGGGCAATATTTTCAGTTAAAAATCTACCCAAAGTATTTTCAGTATCCTCGCCGGTGCTACGGAGTTGGTGCACTGAGCTGAGTTTTTCCAGACTCAGATTTGAGTTAGGAGGAGAACGGAGCACATATGGGTTGCACCCTTGTGCCGTGACGTTGATCCATCGATTAAACTAAACTAAACTAAACTAACTAACTAAACTACTTCTGTTTGTATTTCTCTACTCCGTGAGCCATTAGGTCTCTCTCTATTTCTGTTTCTACTTCTCTTCTCCTTTAGCTTTTATTTCTCCCTCTATTTCTGTTTCTACTTCTTTTCTCCGTGACTTTTTAGGTCTCCCTCTATTTCTGTTTCTACTTCTCTTCTCCGTGAGCTTTTATTTCTCCCTCTATTTCTGTTTCTACTTCTTTTCTCCGTGATCTTTTAAGTCTCCCTCTATTTCTGTTTCTACTTCTCTTCTCAGTGAGCGATTAGGTCTTCCACTATATCTTTTACAGTGTCGGTTCCAGATCAATGTTTTTCTAACTATACTGTTCCAGTGTTTTCTTAATGTATGGTCAGCTTCTTCTCTTCGCATCTTGATTCATTGGTATTTGTCTCGTTCTCTCTGTGAGCTAAACATTGGTGATTTGGCTTATAACATTTCATCCCTTGTCTGCTCGGGCAACTGTTCGTGAAAGTTTGTAGTTTATGTGTAATTGTGTTCATTCTTCTCCATTTTTCGTGTTAACTTCTGATGATATGCTGTCCTCTCTTAAGAAATCCGTATCTTTTTATCAACACTATTTATTCATTTTCTATATAATTGCGTTGTACGATAATAAAGATTAAATGTAACACTCGATCATTCTTCGTTTTAATTAGCAGTTGAAATGTAAACGTGAATGGGCTTTTTATAGCTCAGTACATGTAATTTGAAAGCGTAATCTGTTAATTTTACATGACTACATGTCGTTATAATGCTAACTGAATATGGCAGGTACACAATATATATATATATAAATGAAAGTAGGAATTTTAATAAAGAAGCCACACAAAATAGAATACACCATTTATTGCCTGGCATGTTTCACTGTATCTCAGGCACATAAGCAGAAATCACACAACAGAAACTAACAAACAAGTTAGTCGCATATCCTTTAAAGGACGTGGCATTCAACCCTTAATTTGTTTGGCTGTATGTAATTCCTTAGCAGGTTTATGTTCAGTAGTTTGCCATTGCTTTCTGAACGACCAACACGCATGTCATTGTATGGGAACCAACGCAAGGCGGTCTGCTGCCAAATAGCCCGCAGCTGTGTTTTGAACGCGGTATGCGGGATTACAAATTGTGTTCGCAATCCCTTAGCCACAGAACCGGTAACATAAACTAAAGCATGAAGATAAATCTTTCGCAGGTCCGCATGGTCGAATGGGTAAGAATGCTTGTTCTTAAACATCCGGTGTGCTGATGCCGAGGTTAGGGGTTCAACCCCTACACCGGACAGCTGTAAAATGCTGACCTGTCGTCCTTGACTTGGGGACGTAAATTACAAGTACCTCTGAAGCCGGAATGTGTTTGCCTGAAGGCAAGGGACACTGTTAATAGGGAAAGCTAATCCACACGCTAAATTCAGTCCATCGCTACCATAAATAGTGTGTGTGGACTACGCTTGAGGTCAAAGCAAGAGAGCGCAAAAATAAAAGAAAACCTTCAAGCTGAAATATACAACACACAACAAAGTCCGACTTGCTAAAGAAATATTTATGTTTAATCAAATTAGGAATATTCTAGCAAATAAACTTTAACCCTATCGACATTTGGGAAGGACAGACAGGGCAAACAATTAATGACACTTGTAGGAATCTTTGACAGAGGTAACTAGCTAATCAAAAAGGTATACGATCCTACAAGACATGTAATTAAGACACATTAAATCAGTTTTTCTTAATCCGCGTGCAACGGATGTCGTTTTGCAATGTAATAGCTATATCCAGCTGAATGCGACAATTTGTATTTATTTCTTGTGCACACTATAAAATAACACCATAATTTTGATTGTCAGTTTTTATCCAAATCTCAGCGCAGGGCATTTCTCAAAGGTGAAGCTACAACATATGTCATTAAAGGTCACATTGGACGAATCGATAAACGCGCTTGTTATTAAACTCCCGGTGTGCTGATTCCAAGGTAGTTGGACAAAAATGTTGACCTCTGGTCCTTGACTTAGAGCGTAAATTACAAGTACCCCTGAAGCAGGAGTGGGTTCACCTGAAGGCGAGGGACATTGGTAATAGGGAAAGCTAATCCACACTCACAAATAAGTCTAGTGCACTAGAAGTAGTAGCACTGCTATGAACTACGCTTGAGTACAAAGCGAACAAGCACAAACCATATTTTACTTTTGGTTGACTTTTTATGGATGACTTTTCTTGCATTCTAGCAGATATGGAACTGTATTCTGACGTTCTCCAACAAGAACATTGTATATACTTGCAAGAAAAACCACCGAAGAAGCCCTCAAAAATAAAATGGCAACCGTAAACCCATTAAAGAAAGTAGACATACACAGTCAAAGTTATTTTGGCACGTTATGAGAGGAAATAAACTGGAGAACTTGGTAACAACTGGCAAGATTTAGGGGAAAGGAACAGGGGAAAGGTAGAGAAGTAAATACCTGGATGGCTTGGCCACGCGGTATGATCGAGAGACGAACACAAAGCTGATCTACGACTCCGGTGATCGTCTGAGATGGCGAAACATGACCGCCAACGCTTATGGGCGTGGCAGAAGATGGTGATGATATATTTAAAACTAACATAGGAGGTAAATTAACATATGGTTAAAGTTGTCATGTTAATTGAAATAAATCCCTCCAGAGATGCAAAATTCGTAAAATCACGTTAATCTACACAGCACGACAAACATGCGAACTGGACAATGAAAGACCTGAGAGATTGGCTGGGATTATACCACATCAGAGAATCCACAAACGAATATATCGAATGTTCCTAGAGAGGTAGACATAAAGGAAGACTTTCAAATGAATGAATCATCAATATCACGATGGCGTTTGGAATAAAGATCGGTATGGCTAGAAACAGAGAATTTAATGTAAACCTATTTTCATGTTTTGTGGACTATTCAAATTCATGTGACTGTGTACAACATCAAAAACTTTGAGAAAACATGATAAAATCGGCTATCCATCACATATAGTAACCTCATAAAAATACTCTATCTAGACCAACTAGCAACGGTTAGAATAGATGGTGAGACATCAGATTAGTGTTTCATCAAGCAAGGAGTCCGTTAGGGCTGTGTACTGTCCCCCTATTTGTTTATCATGTACGCCGACAATATAATGAGAAATGTCAGAGATGACATAATCAAGGGGCTATATGATGCCCTAAATATCTGTGGTCATGAAATACCAGAGATTCTAAATGCTGACGATACAGTATTACTATACACATGACAGAATGGTATAGAAAAAATTATATATATATATATATATATATATATATATATATATATATATATATATATATATATATATATATATATATATAAAATGCATACGATAAAACTAATATGGAGAAAGAGATATATGTTAATTAGGAAAAGTTGGAGGTGGTGGAAAATTTCGAATATCATGGGTCATTAAATAACAACAATGGTGACATAATGAAATAAATTAAAAGATGAATATATATTGCTCTTCAAAAACTAAAACAATTGTGGACAAATTGTGGAGTAGGACAGATAGAACAACAAACATTAGACGTTTAAGAGCATGCATCATTCCCATTACAATATACGCCTGTGAGACCTGGACACTTACAAACCAAGCTGAACAGCGTATAAATGCCTTTGGAAATAAATGTTACTGACGGTTTCTAAGAATATCTTAGATACAGATAAGAACATGTGAATCCATGCGACAAGAGCTGAATATTGAAGATGGTTGGCTAGTAAAGACGATAAAACAAAGAAAATTGAAATATTTTGGTCACTTGAAACGTTACGATAGTTTGGAAAGAACAATAATGGAGGGGTATATATCCGGGAAGATAGGAAAAGGAAGGCAAAAGATATGATGGGTGCAGGATGTGACATATGATCTCCAGATGTGTGTATTAGATGCGGGACATCTTGCTTGTGATCGAGAAGTTTTCCGGAAGGTTGATTTGAGGTTCTGCAAAGGGCATGCTACTGAAGGAATGAATGAATCCGCATGTAAACATCAGTCCAGTGCACTAGAAGTAGTACCAAGTCTTTACACGACGCTGGAGTTCAAAGCGAACCAGTGCCAAATAAAACCTTGCCCTTGATAATTTGTTTGACGTTTTATGAAGGACGGTTCTGCATTCTAGCGGATATGGAACTGGATTATGATGTACTACTACGTCAGAACATTGTATGTACTTAAATAATAACCAATGAGTAAGCACTACACATAATAACCGTAAACTTGTTAGAGAAATTACATGTAGACAGTTAAGATTGTTGGGCATGCTATAAGACGACATAAAATGGAGAACAGTGGTCCATAATTCGTAAAATCACGTTAATCTACACAGCTGGACAAATATACGAACTGGACATTGAGACCGGATTGACTGGCAGGGACTGAACCATGTCAGGGGGTCAGCGAACGGACCTAACCGACATCATGAACATTCCTAGTGAATTAGGCAGAAGGCAGAAGTGAAGACTTTCATCTGAATGAAACAGCATCATTTTCACGAAGGCGTTTGGATTAAAGATGGTAAGGCTAGAAATGAGCAGCACATCAAATATGATCAACGAGACTCATCAATCAACTGTTTCCTGGATAGGTATGATGAGTGTTGCTTTTGAAAGAGACTGAGGATACTATGGAAGCGACCGGAGTGCAATGACGACAATCTAGAGTGAATTTAATTAAAATACACCCAAGACAGTAATTGATTGTGAACACATTGTTAATTCTAGAACAGTGATTGATTGTGTATTGTTAAAACCATCTATTTAGGAGGGCTTAAAATACGCGCACGCTCTGTGGCGAAGGCATTGCGCACGGAATTTGGAATTCCGCATACCGCGTTCGAAACACAGCTGCATTCGAAACACGATTTGGCAGCAGACCGTCTTGCGTTGGTTTTCATAAAATGGTATGAGTGCCGGTCATTCAAAGAAAATTACAATCTACTTATTGAATGCGAACTTGCCAAGAAGTCACAAACAGCCAATAAATGCGATCGTCTTGTAAAGAATATACAACCAGCTTTAAAGTACGTATCTTAAAACACACACACACACACACACACACACACACACACACACACACACACACACATACACACACACACGCGCGCACACACACACTCTCTCTCACACACACACACTCACACACATACACACACACATACACACTCACACACACACACGCACACATACACACACACAGACACGCACTCACACACACATGTATATTTGGTGATGATTTTATTGATTCTGAGTCATGATATCCATTTTGATATCTTTCTACCCGTCCATTCACTCTCCCCACTCACAACAACTGTCTCCATCCGCAACCATCATTCTTTCATAGATCTGACAAGGTTTCACACCTTCTGAACTCAACAGAAAAACGAATAACGTCTTGTTTTTCGGCGGCCCAGCCAATAGTAGGGCAGTCATGTTCTTATCGCTATTGCGCATGAGAAGACTGCTCTATCCTCACGCTCCCGATATGCCGTAAAAGCCAGTTTGTGTCATGAATTATGATTTTCCGTTGTCCATACTCTTTTCTCGACTATATAATAACAATCCTGTTACTTAATGACTTTATCTCGTGTGTGAATGAGTGTGTGTGTGTGTGTGTGTGTGTGTGTGTGTGTGAGTGTGTGTGTGTGTGTGTGTGTATGAATGTGCATGTGTGTACATGTGCGCGCGAGCTTAATACCATAGCTCTATCTTTTACAGTCTGCTCCCTGCTCTGTATCCGTCATGTTTCTACAATGTGGCTCCTTGTGGCAGATGGTACAGGGGCATTCTTGTGAAGTGACCAAACAAATGAATCTATAGTTTTTAATGAATTGCATGACTGGTTTCATACAGTGTCACCATCTAATTTCCCAGCTCCTGAATCTATCTCTTACATTTTGCGTTCGTTAATTACCATTACACTGATTGCACTTATAGTGCAGCGATTTTCCCATGATAAACCACGTGGTGCCTTTGTCAAAGCTTTATGCATGGCTTTTTATAATTATACAGGAATTTATCAACTATTGATATCTAATTTAAACATTACTACATCTTCCTCTATCTCTCTATTTACCTCACTGAAGCGTTGATGGGAGATGTAAGGATCTATTGTGCTGTCTTTCAATTTATTCTACTATTTTGTACGATCTTTCCATTTAATCTACTATTGTATGTGTCATTTAGACAAGTGGTTATTTCTATTCGAAATGTTCCCATATAGCCTTTCCGTCACGAAATGTTGTATCTGGCAGTGTGTCCTTGATTTTCATGGGTGTGTGTTTATGTCTATTTGTGTGTGTCTGTATCCGTATAATACGTGCTTTGGAATAAAAATAATTAATTACTTTCGCTGTAATGGATAGAATTAGCCAAATATCAATAATATATTTCACCCAGTCGAGTGCATATCTTCTAGGGGCAGTCGAGGCCCAACGACCTCAAAGTATAAAATCCCGTTAACTCGGCATTATGATTACAGGATTATGGAAGGAAGAAAATAAAAGAAATATGATGACACATTTGTCAAAAATTGTTTCATATAGAGATGTAATAAAGAAATACAATGACACATTTATCAAGTATTGTTTCATATACAGATGTAATATAGAAATACAATGACACATTTAACAAGTATTGCTTCATATTGAGATGTAATAAAGAAATGCAATGACACATGTATCAAGTATTGTTTCATATAGAGATGTAATAAAGAAGTGTGATGACACATGTATCAAGTATTGTTTCATATAGAGATGTAATAAAGAAATACAATGACACATGTATCAAGTATTGTTTCATATAGAGATGTAATAAAGAAATACAATGACACATGTATCAAGTATTGTTTCATATAGAGATGTAATAAAGAAATACAATGACACACTTATCAAGTATTGTTTCATATAGAGATGTAATAAAGAAATACAATGACACATTTATCAAGTATTGTTTCATATAGAGACGTGAAAAAGAAATGTTATGACACATTTATCAAGTATTGTTTCATATAGAGATGTAAAAAAGAAATACAATGACACATTTATCAAGTATTGTTTCATATAGAGATGTAACAAAGAAATACAATGACACATTTATCAAGTATTGTTTCATATAGAGATGTAATAAAGAAATACAATGACACATGTATCAAGTATTGTTTCATATAGAGATGTAATAAAGAAATACAATGACACATTTATCAAGTATTGTTTCATATAGAGATGTAATAAAGAAATACAATGACACATTTATCAAGTATTGTTTCATATAGAGACGTGAAAAAGAAATGTTATGACACATTTATCAAGTATTGTTTCATATAGAGATGTAATAAAGAAATACAATGACACATGTATCAAATATTGTTTCATATCATCATGTGCCATGTCGATAAGCATGCGAGGTCTTTTTTCGCCATTTTACGAGATCACCATAGTCGTAAATCAGCTCCTTTATATAGGTCAGCATGGCCGAATGGATAAGAACGCGCGTTCTTAAACATCCGGTGTGCTGATGCCTCGGTAAGGGGTTTACCGCTTACACCGGACAGTTGGACTAAATATTGACCTATCGTTCTTGTTGACTTCGTGACGTAAATTACAAGTACCTCTGAAATCGGAGTGGGTTCGCCTGATGGCGAGGGACACTGTTAATAGGGAAAGCTAATCCACGCGCAAAATTCAGTTCAGCAGTACTATAAGTAGTGTGTATGGACTACGCTTGAGTTCAAAGCGAGCGAGCGCAAAAGAAAATAAAAAAGCTCTGTATTGTTGTTTCTACCATGCCACGTGGCCAAGCTATCCACATATTTACCTCCCTGCCTTCCCCTTGTTCTTTTCCCCTCAATCTTGTCATTTGTCACCAAGTTCACTAGTTTATTTCTGCTCTTATCGTGTCCGAAAATTGTGACTATCTCGTCTAATTTCTCTAATCAGTTTACTGTTCTCATTTACTTCGTGTAGGATGCATTGCTCTTTCTGTCTGTTTATGATATTCTTTGCAGTTTCCTCAGAAACCACATTTTCACTGACATTAGATGTTTGTTTTTTTTCAGTGTGTTTGCTTATTGTTCAGCTACTGAATGTAAACTTGCCAAGAGATCACGAAGGGGAAAAAATGCAGGGGTTGCACTGCGTTGTCCGTAAAGGATATGCAACTTAATTCTATCTGCTTATTGTCCACTTTTCACATACATTAAAATGTGTAGCCTTCTACACTCTTTTATTCTTTGCAATTGACATCTTTTTAAAAAATTATTAGTCAGTACGTTCTCCATTTGGCAAAATGCTGTCTTTGCCATAGCGATTCTTGTTATAATCTGTCAAGCCACATCCCACCATATGTTATGACTTTTCCGAGATAGTTGTATCTGTTCACTTGTTTAAGAATATTTCCATTTAGCCTTATATTACATTGTGGTATTTCTTTCTTCTTAGAGACGACCGTGATCTCTGTCTTCTTACAATTTAATTCTAACTGTTCACTGTGTAGATAGGTGCTGAGATAAATGTTGTAACTATATATAAATATATAGATGTGCGGTGTGATAGATATAACGCCCGATGGATGTTATGATAAAATTAACACTTGGTAATGATGTGATAAATATAACACTAGGTGGGTAATGTGATACACATAATAAGTGATGTGATAAATAACACGTGATGTGAAAAATATAACACTAGACTTTGATGAGGTAAATATAACACTCGATGGGTGATGCAATAAATAGAACAAGTGATGTGATAAAATAGAACAAGTGACGTGATAAATATAACAAGTAATCTGATAAATATAGCAATTGATGTGATAAATATAAAAAGTGATGTGATAAATACAAAACTAAACTGTGATGAGATAAATATAACACTCGATGGGTGATGTTATGAATAGAACAAGTGATGTGATAAATATAACAAAATATGTTATAGATATAACAAGTGATATGATAAATATAACAAGAGATTTTATAAATATAACAAGTGATGTTATAAATATAAAAAGAAATGTGATAAATACAACAAGTGATGTTATAAATATAACAAGCGATGTGATAGATAGAACAAGTGATGTGATAAGTATAATAAATGGTGTGATAAATATAACACTAGACTTTGAAGACATAAATATAACATTCTATGGATGATGTGATAAATAGAACTAGTGATGTGATAAATATAACAAGTGATGTGATAAATATAACAAGTGATGTGAAAAATATAACACTAGACTTTGATGAGATAAATATAACACTCGATAGGGTGATGTGATAAATATGACAAGTGATGTGATCAATATAACAAGTGGTGTGATCAATGTAACAATTGATGTGATACATAGAACAAGTGATGTGTTAAATAGAACAAGTGATGTGATAAATATAACAAGTGATGTGATAAATATAGCAAGAGATGTTATAAATATAACAAGTGATGTGATAATATAGCACTCTAATGTGATGTGATAAATATAACACTCGAAGGTGATGTGATAAATACGACACTCGAAATTGATGCGATAGATATAGCACCCGACGGTGATGTGATAAATATAACACTTGAAAGTGATGTGATAAATATAACACTCGAGAGTGATGTGATAAATATAATACTCGAAGGTGATGTGATAAATATATCACTCGAAATTGATGTGATAAATATAGCACCCGTCGTTGATGTGATAAATATAACACTTGAAAGTGATGTGATAAATATAATACTCGAATGTGATGTGATAAACATAACAAGTGATGTGATAAATATAACGTCGTCAGCAAGTACTTCCTGGGAGCCTTCCATCTGGAAGCCAGAGTCAGACTGGAACTCAGAACTGTCGGACTGGGAGGTAAACATGCCAGCGACGTCCAGTTTGTTACCGGTGAAGGCGCTAAATAAAACCTGACCGTTTTACCCTGTATTTTGATTTCTCATTACATGTAACAAACTAGCGGGGTTTACAACACCGGAATGCAGCTTTACATCTACACAGAGGTACATCAGCTTGTGTCCAAACCAGGATTCGTCACACAACATACGCACTGTCTGGGATTATCCATGGGTGGATGATAGTCTCCCCGAGAGTGTTCATTCAGTGTCAACATACTCCGGCCGAATGCACAGAGGCAGGGTCAATGTGTGGGATTGTTTCACTAACTGTAAGGTTATCTCTAAATTAACCTAAGTTTAATTTTAGCCGCTGTAACTGTGTGAAATTAGAAGCAACGTTGCGAAACACAATAAACATATCACAACACGGTAACCAGTTTCGAGGTGTTAGTTAGTTGCATATTTTTTACAGGACGTCGCAATAAACCCCAGCATTGTTTACGTGTTTGTGATTTCTTGGCATTTTACGTTCAGTAGTTACAATTGAATTCTGAACGACCGGCACTCATACCATTGTATGGAAACCAACGCAAGGCAGTCATTATGCATGTCGCAGCTGTGTTTCGAACACGGTACGATGGATTACAAATTGTTTTCGTAAACCCTTCACCACAGTGCTGGCTAAGCAGCGTGTACATGGTTGTTTGATGACAGTGTCAGAACACCTTACATGGTTGTTTGATAACAGTGTCAGACCACCTTAAATTGTTGTTTGATGACAGTGTCAAAATATCTTACATGGTTGTTTGGTGACAGTGTCAGAACACCTTACATTGTCGTTTGAGGACATTGTTAGAAAATCTTACATGGTTGTTTGATGACAGTGTCAGAGTACCTTACATGGTTGTTTTATGACAATGTCAGAACACCTTACATTGTTGTTTGATGACAGTGTTAGAGTACCTTACATGGTTGTTTGATGACAGTGTTAGAGTACCTTACATGGTTGTTTGATGACAGTGTTAGAGTACCCCTTACATGGTTGTTTGATGACAGTGTTAGGGTACCTTACATGGTTGTTTGACGACAGTGTCAGAACACTTTATATGGTTGTTTGGTGACAGTGTCAGAACACCTTATATTGTTGTTTGATGACAGTGTCAGAACACCTTACATGGTTGTTTGATGACAGTGTAGAGTACCTTACATGGTTGTTTGATGACAGTGTCAGAACACCTTAAATGGTTGTTTGATGACAGTGTCAGAACACCTTAAATGGTTGTTTGACGACAGTGTCAGAACACCTTACATGGTTGTTTGACGACAGTGTAGAGTACCTTACATGGTTCTTTGATAACAGTGTAGAGTACCTTACATGGTTGTTTGATGACAGTGTCAGAACACCGTACATGGTTGTTTGATGACAGTATCAGAACACCTTACATGGTTGTTTGGCGACAGTGTTAGAAAACCTTACATGGTTGTTTGATGACAGTGCCAGAGTACCTTACATGGTTGTTTAATCACAGTGTTAGAGTACCTTACATGGTTGTTTGATGACAGTGTTAGAGAACCTTACATGGTTGTTTGATGACAGTGTTAGAAAACCTTACATGGTTGTTTGATGACAGTGCCAGAGTACCTTACATGGTTGTTTAATCACAGTGTTAGAGTACCTTACATGGTTGTTTGATGACAGTGTTAGAGTACCTTACATGGTTGTTTGATGACAGTGTCAGAAAAACTTACATGGATGTTTGATGACAGTGTCAGAACACCTTAAATTGTTGTTTGATGACAGTGTCAGAACACATTACATGGTTGTTTGGTGACAGTGTCAGAACACCTTACATTGTTATTTGACGACAGTGTCAGAGCACCTTACATGGTTGTTTGACGACAGTGTCAGAGTACCTTACATTGTTGTTTGATGACAGTGTTAGAACACCTTACATGGTTGTTTGGTGACATTGTCAGAACACCTTACATTGTTGTTTGATGACAGTGTCAAAATACCTTACATGGTTGTTTGATGACAGTGTCAGAACACCTTACATTGTTGTTTGATGACATTGTTTGAAAACCTTACATGGTTGTTTGATGACAGTGTCAGAGTACCTTACATGGTTGTTTGACGACAGTGTCAGAGTACCTTACATTGTTGTTTGATGACAAAGTTAGAACACCTTACATGGTTGTTTGACGACAGTGGTAGAGTACCTTACATTGTTGTTTGGTGACAGTGTCAGAGTACCTTACATGGTTGTTTGGTGACAGTTGTCACGGAAAAACTGCAGTTTAGTGATTCCTTGATAACTTACATATCAAAATACAATGAAGGAGGAGAGTTAACAATTGTGTACTTCATTCTGAGAGGAGGAATAAAGTAAAGATTATTGACCGATTATCAGGGACAGGTGCTCGCCGAGGTCAGTGGCTGCCGCTCGTATCGGCCGACGGGAAAACGAACGGACAGAAGAACGGGGAACAGAAAGACGGTGATCAAAGAATAGATCTCTTTGAAGTGCGATGAGCGATGAACGGAGGAACAGCGTAACAACAGAGAAAACGAGCAAATAGTCACTACGTGATTTTACCGCCTTTTGATGGGCAGGATACGGCAAATTTGATTGTAGATCAAACAATCAACGGAGGATTGGACACTCAATATAAATAGTAGAAAAGTGGTTTTATATTTAGTGTGCGTTCCAAACTGGGCTGAATGAGATATGCATCCTGAGTGGGGAAAGAAATACACGTCCCTAATGGTTGAAAGAACATGGGATATTAGTGTGTTATAAGCTAGTGTATTTCGATTCTATGAGAATAAGTGAATATATAAGGTATTAATACTTTAGAGTAATAGTTTTAGCATAGGAAAATAGATGTGTGAGCATAGCGTTTACCATTGTTTTCTATTAGTGAATAGTTAGACTTTGGTGAATTCATATGTCTTATGTTGGTGTTTACTTCGGAAGCCTTGTCATTGCGGCTGGAGAAGGACACTTGCATAAGTAGTATTAAGTGGCAGACGCTTATCACTTGATATGTTATACTTCTCACAGGTTCAAACTCCCATCCGGATATATCAGAGAAGATAGACACATACTTCTTGTGTACCGGAAAAGCTTGGTTGAAAAACTCAAGGCATTTCATTGTGGGGAGAGCAAATACCTCAATAAACCAAGGAATAACCTAGACAGGGTCTAATACGAAATAAAACACACCTGTAAAGGAACTTGGAAAAAGAAGAACAGAAGATCCAGATAACCAAAGTAATAATGGAAAAAGAAAGATAAATTTGCAGAAAGCAAAGCAAAATAAAACTACATAAGTCTTGTACGCACAGTTAAGAAACAATAGACAAGTTAGAACATTGCTATCCATTAGAGACAATATGCAGAACTGTGGTGATGTGGTTTTTTTCAATGTTGGATAAGTACTGTCATGAAACAGACTCAGGCGAAGTCATAAACTTACTGGACTACTATTACTGTACAGTGATCCAGTGATGAACAGTTTTGTTTCATTCAATAACGGATTTACCGTCAGACTCAAGCATACGGATCATCCAGGGTGAGACCTTTCCTGTTTGATGTGCTGTCCTGTGGTTTTGCAGAATGACTGGGGCGAGATGTGATACCGCTGATAGACATTACGAGTTCATTCTTGCACCAACAATAGAATGCACTATCAACTACGCTTACACAGTCCATACATACACCAGACATAGTTTTTATTAATAAATATTTTATTAATCGTTGAAAGGAACTGTTGTCGGAGTATGTGTTGAGGGAATAATAGAGAGAGAGAAAGGAATAGATATATGGAAGGGAAGACAGAAGGGAGGAGTGTAGACAGAAGTCAGTCAATAATCCCAAAAGATAATAAGATTGAAGATGTGCTTGTGGATTCCACTTTCCTCCCGGGAAAATAAGTGACATAATTGGTGGAGCAGCGAGGTATTACATAATACCCATATGAACTGGAGGCATAACAGGGCATATGCATAGAGGGGTACCTGCATATTGGCACAGGCATAGAGGAGTACCTGCATGTTGGGACATACTGATTGGAATAAATATAAGTATACATTGATGACTTTTAATGGAAGGACGTCCATTGGATATATGGTGCCATTACATTTATGGTAGAAACATTTCATTAATGCTGGTGACTTTACAGAGAGAAAGTTCCAGACAGGGTGAATGTGGATAGGTGGTAAGACACATTACATACCTAGTCACACGGTCACACGTCTACATAAGTCTTTATCCTATATCTCCTCTTGTGGATGAGTGAGTGGTTGTGATGTACTGTGTGGTGTAGTAGATTAATAATATTGGATAGACATAGATAAATGATATAGGTTCTAGGTAGAATATAATTCTATAGTGAGTATTGGTTTACTGCCTTGAAGTGTCTGTACTCTATTTGCTGACTTACATTCTTAACTATGGCAACTCCTAAACTAACAACAGCAGAACTTAGGGCCAACGGGGAAGAAATAGGGTTATCTGGTTCGGCCCTAACGGATTACGTACAGGAGAGAGAGAGAGGGAAATTCGTCAAGCGGAACGAGAAGATCGGAAGGTTGAGTTGGAATTGAAACGCATGGAAATGGAACAGAGCAACAAGAGACTTGACGCGGAAGAGGCCAACAAGATACGGGAACATGAATACCGCATGAAAGAGATGGAACTCAAAACACAAACTGAGGGAGAAATAGATGGCGCGGAAGGCGGATCATCGTTACATGGTGCAACCAACATGAGTGGATCTAGCTACCATGCAATGAAGTTTCCCCTAGCTGTTTATGAGGAGTCTAAAGAAAAATTTGACAACTTTGCGAATCGATTCGAGGCTATGGCAGTCGCTATGGGACTGGATAGAAGCCGATGGGCTCTTAAATTATCCCAGGCCTTACGTGGTTCGGGTACGAGGTCTACACACGCCTACCACCAGGACATGAAAATCAGTACGAGGAATTAAAAGCCGCTTTGATGAAGCATTATGAAGGTCACAGCACAAACGTATAGGAAGAAGTTTAGATCGTCTAGACGAGAGCCGGGAGAGCTATTCGCCGCCTACAGTCTGAGGCTGAAATCCTATCTCCAGAAATGGATGGACTTGGCAGAATTCAAGAAGGATTATGAGAGTCTCGAAGAGATGATGGTGGTCGACCAGATGCGAAAGCAAATGTCGAAACCTCTCAGAACCTTCTTGGGAGAACAAGGGGCGGAACGGATTGATGTTGTGAATAAGCTGGCGGAACGATTCGTAGAGGTACATGGGGAGGCTTCGGAACTCAGTATTCAAACCAAAGGTCAGGAGAAACAAGAGAAAAAGAAACCTAAGAACTGGGAAGGAGAAAAAGTGGAACCTTATATAAAGCACACAGAAGAGAGTTCAGAGAAGGTGAAGGAAGGAAACCAGAACACCTCGAATTCTCCAGCGAAACGACCGTAGTCCGAGAAGTGGTGTTCATTCTGCAAGGTGCCCTCTCATAACACGAAGGACTGCAAATGGAAACCTAAAAGTTCTTACTTCGCAGCATGCAAAGTGATTCCTACGACGGTGATCACAGACAAGGCTGAGGTTGGCGAAGGAGCTAGGAACAAAAAGGACACACGAAAACCTAGGAAGGGAACATGGTGTACACACTGCCAGTCGACAACACATAATACTGTGGACTGCAGATGTAAGGCAGAAGACGCCAATTGCGTAACCAACCTCGAGGAATCAAAAGAGGAAGGCAAGGAAACGGTCAAGGAGATGGAAGACACTCCGGACCAAGAGAGGCCACCTGTGGTCGAACTGATTGAAGTCAATGGACAGCAGGTTGTTTGTCTCTACGATACCGGTTTGGATGGGGAAGCGGTGGTGGACGCCAGCTTAGTACGCCCAGACCAACTTACAGGGGAGACCATAGAAATACAGCCGGCAATGAGGAGTGCTGTTACCATGACGCTGCCAATCGCCAAGGTGGAGATTAAATCCAGGTACGTCACGGGCATTATTCCAGCTGCTGTATTATCTGACTGCTTATTTCCCATGATCATTGGCACGAAATATGTCTTTTTGGGGATGCCCAAACAGCTAGCCCACCAGGGAACAGTAGTCAGTGGATCTCAAGGGAAGGAAAAAGAGGCAGAGACACTATGCGACAACTCAGGGATAGGAGAATTGCATACTGCCCAGAGGAAGGATACTACGTTGCGTCCTTGCTACAGGAAGCTGCAAAGAAGTGCTGAGCCACCAGAACGGGGACAGTACTTTCTGAAGAATCGACTACTCTATCGGAGAGCTGGGAGGGTGTCAGGATCTTATAATTGGCTCGTTAGCTAACACGCGTGAGGACAGTACAAGTACAACGTGATTCGACGTAAGACACAACGACACAACGTTCTATGGATTTATTGCCATATTAAATACAGAACGATAATTACAACAATCTACAATATATAACTCACCGACGCTCACAACCACAATACAGCTCACAGGTCTGACGCTCAAGATATCAGTCGTTCGGCTTTCAACCACAGAGATCCACACAAACGCCTTGCTTTCATCACATACGTCCTTCCAGTCTAAAGTCCCAGCTCGGTCTGAGGCTAGCACGCAAACTGCCCACTGCCTCTAGTGGTGTCACGTGGCCTGCGTGCGTCTGTCGTCAGCCTGACCGCTGGTCGCGTGTCAGGTAACAATCTTGCCAGCCGACAATTCTTGTCCGCCGGGTGTCGTAACGATGTTGCTGCATAGCTATACCATGTTAGGCTCTGACATTCTCCCCGGGTACCTCAATGAAAGATGCTATCTTTCATTCATGATGTATGTATATACTGGGGTAGTGTTAACTTCATGTCAGAGACTACCCTTTCCCAGTGTTATGCATGAAACTACATATATGGCATAGAAATATATACGAAAAATGTAAGTTGCATTGAAATGACAAATGAAGTTCAACTTTTAACACAAATCAGGTCTCATCCCCCTGATGGCTGGTTACCTCAATTGCAATAATACCCAGTCAGATCAGTAGTACCAGCTTCTCGCATCTACCTCGCAGCAATTTGAAAAAAACGTAATAATATGGTTGTTTTGCAACAGCCATCTAGCCAGACTGAAATACGACTTTATATGAGTCGAATTAAACACTCAAACTCTGACCTCATTTGGCCAGGAGCTTTTATGTTGGTTTGCAATGTTGGCAGCTCTATGACATGCTTGGTGGACGCCTACCCGCTGTGTTAGCCGTTTTAGCAACAAAATGTCTATTTATACAATACACATTAATGAATATGTTTCAAATTTATGGCCCTTGGTGTAATTCATAAATGCAAGGGAAGTAATTTTGACATTCAAGAATTCAATAAATTACAATAATTATTTAATTTCTTAGCGTCTTGCTTGACGTTGTTCTCATATTAACGAGAAAAGTCGGTATATGAATACATTAATCAAGATATGATTGTAAGATTACACTAATCAAAAGAAATAAGTACCCAATTGGTTTATTATATTTTATAGATTGAAAAGGATTTACATATCGTCTAAGTTTTTTGAATATTTGTATATCGTCTGCTAATTTTTTGCTATATCTTTTTAATTACACCGAAATACACACGAAACGCAAAATTTGGTTGCCTACGAATATAAAAATAGGATACAGGTGTTCGCAGAGTTCATTGCCTGACAATCGGATCGTACGGACACGAGAACCGGGGAGATCGCGTGGAGGAAAAATGAACGGAGAAAACGATCAACGAGTGAGGACGCTTTGAAGTATTCGCGTACGGGGAACTCAGGGAACAGCGTAACAACGGATGAAACGAGCAAATAGTCACTACGTGATTTTACCGCCGTTTGATGTGCAGGATACGTCAAGAGACGAGTGTTGAGGTATGAACATCAAACAATCAACGGAGGATTGGACACTCAATTATAAATAGTAGCAACTGGGGTTTCTGGTTAGTGTGTGTTCCAAACTGGGCTGAATGATCTATGCATCCTGAGTGGGGAAAGAAATACACGTCCCTAATGGTTGAAAGAATATGGGATATTAGTGTGTTATTCGCTAGTGTATTTCGATTCCAGGAGGATAAGTGAATATATAAGGTATTATAACTTTAGAGTAATAGTTTTAGCATAGGAAAATAGATGTGTGTGCATAGCGTTTACCATTGCTTTCTATTAGTGAATAGTTTAGACTTTGGTGAATTCATATGTCTTATGTTGGTGTTTACTTCGGAAGCCTTGTCATTACGGCTGGAGAAGGACACTTGCATAAGTAGTATTAAGTGGCAGACGCCTATCACTTGATATGTTATACTTCTCACAGGTTCAAACTCCCATCCGGATATATCAGAGAAGATAGACACATACTTCTTGTGTGCAGGAAAAGTTTTGTTGATAAACTCAAGGCATTTCATTTGTGGGGAGAGCAAATACCCCAATAAACCAAGGAATAACTTAGACAGGGTCAAATACGAAATAAACTATACTTTTAAAGGAACTTTGAAAAGAAGAATAGAATATCCAGATAACCAAAGTAATAATGGAAAAAGAAAGATAAGTTTGCAGAAAGCAAAGCAAAATAAAACTACATACGTCTTGTATGCATAGTGAAGAAACAATAGACAAGTCAAAACAGTGCTAGTAATTAGAGACAATATGCAGAACTGTGGTGATGTGGTTTTTCCGGTGTTGGATAAGTACTTTCATGAAACAGACTCGGGCGAAGTCATAAACTTACTGGAATATTATTACTTTACCGTGATCCAGTGGTGAACAGTTTTGTTTCATTCAATAACGGATTTACCTTCAGACTCAAGCATACGGATCATCCAGGGTGAGACCTGTCCTGTTTGATGTGCTGTCCTGTGGTTTTGCAGAATGATTGGGCGAGATGTGATACCGCTGATAGACATTACGAGTTCATTCTTGCACCAACAATAGAATACACTATCAACTACGCTTACACAGTCCATACATACACCAGACATAGTTTTTATTAATAAATATTTTATTAATCGTTGAAAGGAACTGTTGTCGGAGTATGTGTTGAGGGAATAATAGAGAGAGAGAGAAAGGAATAGATATATGGAAGGGAAGACAGAAGGGAGGAGTGTAGACAGAAGTCAGTCAATAATTCCCAAAAGATAATAATCTTGAAGATGTGCTTGTTGATTCCACTTTCCTCCCGGGAAAATAAGTGACATAATTGGTGGAGCAGCAGGATACGACATAATACCCACATGAACTGGAGGCATAACAGGGCATATGCATAGAGGGGTACCTGCATATTGGCACAGGCATAGCGGAGTACCTGCATGTTGGGACATACTGATTGGAATAAATATAAGTATACATTGATGACTTTTAATGGAAGGACGTCCATTGGATATATGGTGCCATTACATTTATGGTAGAAACATTTAATTAATGCTGGTGACTTTACAGTGAGAAAGTTCCAGACAGAGGTGAATGTGGATAGGTGGTAAGACACATTACATACCTAGTCACACGGTCACACGTCTACATAAGTCTTTATCCTATATCTCCTCTTGTGGATGAGAGAGTGGTTGTGATGTACTGTGTGGTGTCGTAGATTAATAATATTAGATAGACATAGATAAATGATATAGGTTCTAGGTAGAATATAATTCTATAGTGAGTATTGCTTTACTGCCTTGAAGTGTCTGTACTCTATTTGCTGACTTACCTTCTTTAATATGGCAACTCCTAAAGTAACTACAGCAGAAATAAGGGCCAACGGGGAGGCGATTGGTTTAGCTGGTTCGGAACTAACGGATTACGTACAGGAGAGAGAGAGAGAGGGAAATTCGTCAAGCGGAACGAGAAGATCGGAAGGCTGAGTTGGAATTGAAACGCATGGAAATGGAACAAATCAACAAGCGGTTGGATGCTGAAGTGGAGCAGACCAAAAAGAGGTTGGACGCGGAAGAGGCCAACAAGATACGGGAACATGAATACCGCATGAAAGAGATGGAACTCAAAACACAAACTAAGGGAGAAATAGATGGCGCGGAAGGCGGATCATCGTTACATGGTTCAACCAACATGAGTGGATCTAGCTACCATGCAATGAAGTTTCCCTTAGCTGTTTATGAGGAGTCTAAAGAAAAATTTGACAACTTTGCGAATCGATTCGAGGCTATGGCAGTCGCTATGGGACTGGATAGAAGCCGATGGGCTCTTAAATTATCCCAGGCCTTACGTGGTTCGGGGTACGAGGTCTACACACGCCTACCACCAGGACATGAAAATCAGTACGAGGAATTAAAAGCCGCTTTGATGAAGCATTATGAAGTCACAGCACAAACGTATCGGAAGAAGTTTAGATCGTCTAGACGAGAGCCGGGAGAGCTATTCGCCGCCTACAGTCTGAGGCTGAAATCCTATCTCCAGAAATGGATGGACTTGGCAGAATTCAAGAGGGATTATGAGAGTCTCGAAGAGATGATGGTGGTCGACCAGATGCGAAAGCAAATGTCGAAACCTCTCAGAACCTTCTTGGGAGAACAAGGGGCGGAACGGATTGATGTTGTGAATAAGCTGGCGGAACGATTCGTAGAGGTACATGGGGAGACGGCGGAACTAAGTACACAAACCAAAGGTCAGGAGAAACAAGAGAAAAAGAAACCTAAGAACTGGGAAGGAGAAAAAGTGGAACCTTATATAAAGCACACAGAGGAGAGTTCAGAGAAGGTGAAGGAAGGAAACAAGAACACCTCGAATTCTCCAGCTAAACGACCGTGGTCCGAGAAGTGGTGTTCAATTCTGCAAGGTGCCCTCTCATAACACGAAGGACTGCAGATCGAAACCTAAAAGTTCTTACTTCGCAGCATGCAAAGTGATTCCTACGACGGTGATCACAGACAAGGCTGAGGTCGGCGAAGGAGCTAGGAACAAAAAGGACACACGAAACCTAGGAAGGGAACATGGTGCACACACTGCCAGGTCGACAAACACATAATACTGTGGACTGCAGATGCAAGGCAGAAGACGCCAATTGCATAACCAACCTCGAGGAATCAAAAGAGGAAGGCAAGGAAACGGTCAAGGAGATGGAAGACACTCCGGACCAAGAGAGGCCACCTGTGGTCGAACTGATTGAAGTCAATGGCCAGCAGGTTGTTTGTCTCTACGATACCGGTTTGGATGGGGAAGCGGTGGTGGACGCCAGCTTGGTACGCCCAGACCAACTTACAGGGGAGACCATAGAGATACAGCCGGCAATGAGGAGTGCTGTTACCATGACGCTGCCAATCGCCAAGGTGGAGATTAAATCCAGGTACGTCACGGGCATTATTCCAGCTGCTGTATTATCTGACTCCTTATTTCCCATGATCATTGGCACGAAATATGTCTTTTTGGGGATGCCCAAACAGCCAGCCCACAAGGGAACAGTAGTCAGTGGATCTCAAGGGAAGGAAAAAGAGGCAGAGACACTATGCGACAACTCAGAGATAGGAGAATTGCATACTGCCCAGAGGAAGGATACTACGTTGCGTCCTTGCTACAGGAAGCTGCAAAGAAGTGCTGAGCCACCAGAACGGGGACAGTACTTTCTGAAGAATCGACTACTCTATCGGAGAGCTGGGAGGGTGTCAGGATCTTATAATTGGCTCGTTAGCTAACACGCGTGAGACAGTACAAGTACAACGTGATTCGACGTAAGACACAACGACACAACGTTCTATGGATTTATTGCCATATTAAATACAGAACGATAATTACAACAATCTACAATATATAACTCACGACGCTCACAACCACAATACAGCTCACAGGTCTGACGCTCAAGATATCAGTCGTTCGGCTTTCAACCACAGAGATCCACACAAACGCCTTGCTTTCATCACATACGTCCTTCCAGTCTAAAGTCCCAGCTCGGTCTGAGGCTAGCACGCAAACTGCCCACTGCCTCTAGTGGTGTCACGTGGCCTGCGTGCGTCTGTCGTCAGCCTGACCGCTGGTCGCGTGTCAGGTAACAATCTTGCCAGCCGACAATTCTTGTCCGCCGGGTGTCGTAACGATGTTGCTGCATAGCTATACCATGTTAGGCTCTGACATTCTCCCCGGGTACCTCAATGAAAGATGCTATCTTTCATTCATGATGTATGTATATACTGGGGTAGTGTTAACTTCATGTCAGAGACTACCCTTTCCCAGTGTTATGCATGAAACTACATATATGGCATAGAAATATATACGAAAAATGTAAGTTGCATTGAAATGACAAATGAAGTTCAACTTTTAACACAAATCAGGTCTCATCCCCCTGATGGCTGGTTACCTCAATTGCAATAATACCCAGTCAGATCAGTAGTACCAGCTTCTCGCATCTACCTCGCAGCAATTTGAAAAAAACGTAATAATATGGTTGTTTTGCAACAGCCATCTAGCCAGACTGAAAAACGACTTTATTTGAGTCGTATTAAACACTCAAACTCTGACCTCATTTGGCCAGGAGCTTTTATGTTGGTTTGCAATGTTGGCAGCTCTATGACATGCTTGGTGGACGCCTACCCGCTGTGTTAGCCGTTTTAGCAACCAAAATGTCTATTTATACAATACACATTAATGAATATGTTTCAAATTATGGCCCTTGGTGTAATTCATAAATGCAAGGGAAGTAATTTTGACATTCAAGAAATTCAATAAATTACAATAATTATTTAATTTCTTAGCGTCATTGCTTGACGTTTCTTCATATTAACGAGAAAAAGTCGGTAATATGAATACATTAATCAAGATATGATTCTAAGATTACACTAATCAAAATAAATAAGTACCCAATTGGTGTATTATATTTTATAGATTGAAAGGATTTTACAATCGTCATAAGTTTTTGAATATTTGTATATCGTCTGCTAATTTTGCTATACTTTTTAAATTACACCGGAAATACACACGAAACGCAAAATTTAGTTGCTGTTACACTGTTTGAACACAACTGTTCCGGTTTTATTTTGTAACGGATAGTAAAATGTTCTCAAAGTTCGTGTCTGATGTTATAGTATCACAACTTCTCGGATTATGATGGAATGTTCTTATTTCCGATGTGTTCACCAACTTCTGGATAATGATCGACTGTTCTTATTTCTGATGTTCAAATGTCGAACATTTTGGATTAAATTCGATGCAGAGGTGGTGTAGAAGTCAATGTTCAGTCCACATTTGCACATGTCGTTAAAATATCACGGTGACGAAATTCACACACAGCTGTCACTGTTAAATGGTAAAGTTCGCTTCTGGTAAGTGGTTAAGCGTCTGTGACACTGTTCTTGGTGTATATTTACAATTAATAATGTTCTCTTTCTAACACACACTACACAATTATACTACACTCATTACATGGCTTAATTAAAATAAGTATATTATACATGTCGGTTTTTAACCGTATCACAATTTCAATTATAGACCTTATACAGTAGGTGAAAAGCAACAAAATTCACTTATTGGTGGCTGTGTTGGTCTGAGTGTAATAGTACACAGTGCACTCAGACATTGCTTACTGGGTCGGTCGGACAACGGGACAAAAGATCGGCAATTGTATTGATTCTGCCGGGAATATGTCGAACTTCGAAACTGTAATTTTGAAGCTTCAAGGACCAGCGAGCAATCATATTGTTGGACGGTACTCCGGCATTTATATACCGTAATGGACTGTTGTCAGTTTCGATGATAAAGTGACGTCCTAGAAGGTATCTGGATAGCTTCGTCACACTTTCTACTAAGGCAAGTGCCTCTAATTGCGGAATGGACCATGCACGCTCTCGAGGCCTTAGTTTTCTCGATATGAAACAAATGGGATGCAGGATGTTGTTGTATTCCTGCAACAGGACTGCCCCAATTGCAACGGAGCTAGCATCTGTTCTCAATCTGAAAGGTAAATGGATGTTGGGCAATTTAAGGATGAGATTATTCGAATTCTTATCAGAAAAGTATGCCAAAACTTTATGAAATGCATTTCGTAGGCATTCATCGTGTACAACTTTTTCAGGCTTATCCTTAGTTAGTAAATTAGTAAAAACCTCGGTCAGTTCTGAAAAATCAGGAATGAAATTCCTGTAATAGTTGATCAGTCCCAACAAACTGCGGACTTGTTTCTTATTCGTTGGAAGTGACAGTTTTAGAATTTTGGAGACAATTTTGTTGTCTGTCATGACAAAGCCATTGGATATTCTGTACCCCAAAAATGATATCTCTTGGTAAGCCATGCTCACCTTTGAAGGCTTCACTGTCAGTCCGTGCTGTCTGATACGTTCTAGTGTCTGTTCTAGTGTCTTTATATGTTCCGTCATTGTCTCTGTATGGACACAGATGTCGTCGATATAGCAAATGATATTAGGAATGTCAGCTAGGAGGAGTCGTGTCATGCGTACGAATGTGGCTGGGGCATTGACTAGCCCAAATGGAAGTTTGCACCATTCGTACAGTCCCCAAGGCGTGGCGAAAGCTGTTAGATGTCTGCTGTCTTCATGTACAGCAATCTGCCAGTAACCTTTAGACATGTCAAGCGTCGTAAAGAACTTAGCGTCAGTCAGTTCTGTCAGAAGATCGTCAGTGTTTGCCATTGGTTCAAGATCTAAAACAGTTATTTTGTTCAGTTTTCTGTAGTCGATGCAAAGTCGTATTGTGTTGTCCTTTTTGCGTACAATGACCATGGGTGAAGAGAAGTCTGATAGGGATCGTCTGATGATGTTGTTTTTTTCTAAGTTGATGATTTCCTGATGTAGTTGTTCCTTGTAATGTAATGGTATTGTGTATGGTCTGCATCTTATGGGTGTGTTCGATGTGAGTGTGATGTGATGCTGTACTAATTCTGTTTGTCCTGGGTTGTCTGAAAAAATGGTGTTGTACTGTTGTATCAACTGTTTGCAACTGTTTGTCTCTGCTTGACTTAAGTTTGGATTGATCTTGATCTCATTCAAGCAGTTTGTCGTGTCTAATGTAGGTGTTGGAATCTCGCCGCTAGAATCGTCATCTTCGTGATCTATTATCACGGTGCAAGCTGTCGTATCGTCTTGTTCGTTGTCTCTGTTGTGGTATGGTCTTAGCATATTTATGTGAAATATTTTGTGTTTGTCTTTTATTAGGATTTCGTAGTCCACAGGTGAGATTTGTCTTGTCACTTTAAAAGGTCCCTGCCAAGAATCAGTCAGTAGCTGTCTGTCACTAGGTAGTAGTAGTAGAACGTCCTGTCCAGGTGTCAATGTTATAGTCCTGTTACCTTTGTCTGCGTACTGTCTGTAAGTAGCACCAGATAGTTTTAGTGCATTTTTAGCAATTTCACATGATTTAATAATCCTTTCACGCAATGATGTTACATACACGAATGATGATATGGGTTTAAGTACTGGAGTAGAATCAGTTAACATTTGGTGATAAATTGTTAATGGGCCTCGTGGTTTGGCACCATAGATTAGTTCAAAAGGAGAGAAACCGGTACTAGAATGTGGTACCTCGCGATAAGCAAAGAGAACAGCTGGTAAGTATACATCCCAGTTATTGGGGTGATCTTGAGTTACTTTTGCAAGCATGTGCTTCAGATCCCCATTAAGCTTTTCTATAATCCCGCTCGAGGAGGATGATAGGGGCTATTGAAGACTTGCTTCACTCCTAACATTTTGGTGAAAGCTTGGGTCGATGCGGCAATAAACTGAGTGCCTCTATCAGACTGGATAGTATCTGGAAACCCAATTCGGGAGAAAATATGGAAGAACACTTCCATGATGTCGTTGGCAGTAATGTTCTTTAGCGGAATAGCTTCTGGCCAGCGGCTACATTGATCAATAAAAGTTAGAATATATTTATTCCCTCTAGTTGTTGTATGACTAAGAGGGCCCACAATGTCAACTGATAATTTTTCAAAAGGTCGACTGGCTAAGTCAGTGACTTGTAACTTTGCCTGTGGGTGTTTACCTTTTTTTACCAGTTTCTGGCATGTATCACAACTTCTGCAATATATTCTTATGTCATTGCAAAATTTTGGCCAATGAAACTGTGTCAATAGTCTTGACCTGGTTTTAACATATGCCATATGACCTGCAAAAGGTATATCGTGAGCAAGATGTAAAGCTTGCTTGCGATAAGTAGTTGGCAAAACAGTTTGCTTTGTTGTAATGTCACCTCTGGTGTAATACCTGGTGAGTATATCATTGTGTAAAGCAAAATGCCATTTCGCATTTTTGGTTACTCTTGCCTTTTTGCCGATCAGGTCAAAGTACTTTGACAGTGAAGGATCAGCTTTTTGAGCTGTTATGAATGTTTCCTTCATAGAGTCACTAGGTGGTAATTCTGGGCTCAGCATTTGTATAGCCTCAGTTTGGTTACTTTCATCTTGCACTCTAGCAGTAGCTCTTGTTACTGCGTTCACACACTCAATGACATCAGATGATGATGGAATGATATCGTCCATGATGTGATGAGAACTTAGTGCTGCATTAGCTAACATACATTCAATAGGTGATATGACATTTTCAGTGATGACATTTGGTGCTGATGTGTTATCATCAATACATAGTGATGTTATGTCATGGTTATGAGGTTTGTCATTCACCTCAGGTAAATTTCCTATGATTATATCGCACACTGGGTTTGTAAGTGCCGCGCACTTTACTTTCCCGGTGAGGAAAGGTGTTTCAATGTATGCCCATGCTAATGGATATTTCTCAATATTGCCTGAAAATGTTCTACATGTAATGTGCCTGCCTGTATAGTCTGTAGGCGTTATGAATGTTGTTTTCAGGCCAATAAGTGTACTTCCGGTGTCGCGAAGTACTGTAGCAAACTTGCCATTAACATACCCGTGATAGATGTCTAATCTGCCTTTTGAGTCTATTACCAAGTTAGCTTCCTCATTGGCAATAGGGAGGCGTGCCCGCATGTTAAGATACCATTTTCAAAGAAGGTATTACAGACAGTGCATTTGTTAGCACTAAATACATCACAAGCCTGTGCTGCATTTACAGGATGTTTTTCTGGATTTTCGTCTTCTGACGCTGAGCTATCGAACAAGGCGGCATTGGCTTTGTTGGTCATATGCCTGCCTCTACAATCCATGCGATGGTGCCCGTAAGCCTTGCAGAGAAAACATTTACGTATACTTTTGAACGATTTACGTTCTCTGTCTTGTCTGTTTACCATATTTTGCAAGTATGTTTGGTACCCTGAGTTTTTATCGCACATCTCGTTCAAATGGTGAGAAAATTTACAATGAATGCAATGTCTAAATTTCTCAGAGGTAGGCCTGTTTGGTTTTTTGCCTACTATAGTTTTTCTCATAGTTGGCCGCTGCTACCCAGTTACTGTCAGTAGCTTCAGTGGCAAAGCACTGTTTGTTGGCCGTGTAATAGGCCGACCCACGTCTTTCCATTTCTTCCACACTTGTGCATTCATTCTCCTGTAAGAACTTAGAAAAAGATGATGGGATAGAAGAAATGACTTTATCTCGAATGATGAGATCTTCTAATCTATCATAACTTTTGTTAATTTTGGCAGCTGAAGTCCATTTGCTGAAAACATCTCGGACTAAACAGAGGTAGTCAGAGAACGTTTGAGTTGATTTTGGACTCAATTTACTGAACTGTTCTCTGTAACCTGCCTCGTCTAACATGAAATGTGCCATTATCTTAGATTAATGTAATGGTACTCTTTTCTGAGGTCTTTGGGGATGGTTTCAATGACTTTAAGAGGTTCCCCAGATAGACTCCTCATATATAGAATATTCCATTCAGAAAGTGGAACTTGGTAATGTTCCATTAAAGTCTCAAAATTTTGGGTAAAGGCTGCTATGCAGTCACCCGAGGTATAGTTACGTACGATACCTTGATACTTTTTATACTGGTTTTCTTTTTCCAGTCTTTCAGATTTCTTTGACTCTTTATTCATCGCAGTCTCAGTGTCAAGTTGTTTCATTTTCAACTGTAATTCTAGTTCTTCTCTCTTACTCTGAGCTGCTATTTCTGCTTTCTTAAGTTCACTGTCTATCTCAGCTTGCTTTAATGCTGTTTCTGCCTCTATTTGCTTGGCAGCCATTTCTGCTTGTTTTAGAGCTCTCTCAGCTGCTCTTTCTTCGCGTTCATTGTTTTTCTCTTGTACCAGGAGATATTCAGCGTATTTGTTTTCACTCCATTTTGTTAATTCATCACCTGTCAGATGTAATTTAATACCCATATCGATGAAATCAAACAATGACGACATGATGAAGAAAATACGTCAATGAAAATCAACCACACAAAATATGTTGTAACTGGTTAGTAGAAAACACTTTACAATTGATTTTACTATACGATGCGTGCCCACTAATGCATACGTAAAGTTAAAGTAAAGAAAAATATACTCAAGTGCCCTTGGATACGGTGACGAATGGTAGGACAATCGGGCTAGGAAAACTGTAGGGTCGTTACTTCGGAACCACTAATGACCTCTACGGCAAGGTTATGGATGGTACGGAAAAACCTGCTTTGTTTTTGGAGAAAAATAAGTTAGCGTCTATTTGTTGGTGTGTGCCTGCAAGTCACTAAGTGTTGATTAGGTTTGGATGGCGTCGAGTATAATTGTATGTCGTAAATTTGTCGTCAACAGTGTTTTTTCTCAACAGAAGTTACACTCTTTCCAAAACTCTTTGCGTTCCACAAACTCAATACACAAAGACAATCTATCTGTATTTGAACACTCAATAACATTGATGACACATCACTTACATCAAGATGACATTCAGTAAGGACATAGACATCAAGTTTACAAGATGGCGACAAGGTCAAAATGGCGACAAAATCACAATGTCGACAAGGTCAAACGGTGACAAGTTTCACAAATCACAAATGTTTTACACGTTTACAGGATCAAACAATATGTACTGTACATTTACTAATAGTTTTACACATATTTAAACAATGTAGTAATGGATCACAATGAGACTTTTCCGATCACATTTACATCACTATAACCTTGACAAATTTTACAAGTTCAAGAATTATAGTTTTAGATAACAAAGACGAGCAACACACGTCTACATATATTAGGTTCTTAAACAAGGACGAGCAACCCACGTCCACACGTGTCAGGATCTTATAATTGGCTCGTTAGCTAACACGCGTGAGACAGTACAAGTACAACGTGATTCGACGTAAGACACAACGACACAACGTTCTATGGATTTATTGCCATATTAAATACAGAACGATAATTACAACAATCTACAATATATAACTCACGACGCTCACAACCACAATACAGCTCACAGGTCTGACGCTCAAGATATCAGTCGTTCGGCTTTCAACCACAGAGATCCACACAAACGCCTTGCTTTCATCACATACGTCCTTCCAGTCTAAAGTCCCAGCTCGGTCTGAGGCTAGCACGCAAACTGCCCACTGCCTCTAGTGGTGTCACGTGGCCTGCGTGCGTCTGTCGTCAGCCTGACCGCTGGTCGCGTGTCAGGTAACAATCTTGCCAGCCGACAATTCTTGTCCGCCGGGTGTCGTAACGATGTTGCTGCATAGCTATACCATGTTAGGCTCTGACAGAGGGGATATAACCTGCACGAGCAGTGGGTGGTTCCAGAGACCCACCGTCCTCACATTCTTCAGAGTGGACACATCATAGGCGAGAATCGACATATGGGTGTCCGAGAGACCTTGCAGCAAATCTCCGGCCATTATTGCTGGCCAGGAATGACCGGAGATGTACGCCGGTGGTTGAAGTCTTGTTCGGAGTGCCAGAACGCACCCCCCAACAAGCGGACTAAGAGTAACATAGCTCTTAAAGTGGAAGACAAAGTGGAAGTGTGGGGTCCAGCAGAGACCGATATACTCCAAGTAGGATGGAAAGGACCTTATCCTGTGGAAAAGGTTGTGTCCAAGAACATCTACAAAATACGGATCGGGGAAGAGCAGAAAAATATCCCTTGACATCTCATTAGGAAATATGAGGAGAGATCCGGGAGCGAAGCTTCGCACTTTATGGTGATGGCAGCCATTGGGACAAAGGTTACCAGTCCAGACGAAGACCAGAGATCGCCAGTACAACACAGGAGAGCCTATGGGACAGTACGTGATAGGTCAGATTTACCCAACGGAGGGAGGAGGGAAATCACACGTCAGGGAAAGGACAAGAGGGAAACTTTCCCTAGTAACCAAGTTCAGAAGGGGTGGGTAACGTCGGGAAAGACGCGGGATACCCAGGACTCCAACCGAAGATTGGCTGACCAGATACAATATCGCCCAAGATGGTCCTGGAATCAAAAGTCCAGGAGATTTGGGAAAGACGACTCGGTCCAACGAGGACGAGGCGGAACATCCCCAGAGGCAAAGCCGGGGGAAACCAAGAGGACATAGAGGCAGTGTTACAATCAGGATGGGACAATTATTGTCTGTATTGTGAGCCGTCGCTGACGCAAGTCGAGAGAAGGTCGACCGGACGTACAGGAGCGAGGAGCCATCACTAGTTTCAGTCTTGAGTAGTATAGTAGGGTGTCAATTAGAGCGCCTACTGGATAATGAGGTGAGCCATGTGAGGATCCAGTCATATCATCAACACGTGATGTTAATAGCTACTTCGAAGAAGCTCAACGCACGGTGGATGTGATGGACGTTGATGCGGCAACAGGACTTCACAGTGGAATACATCCTTGGTAAGGAGAATGTAGGAGCGGATTTCTTATCTAGACATCCAACTCCAGAGGAAGAGGAATAAGTTGGAGGATCACAGGAATCAAAACTACAGTGATGAAGAGTCGACGCCGTCAACTCTCTTAAGACGGGGGCCTAAGTCACGGAAAAACTGCAGTTTAGTGATTCCTTGATAACTTACATATCAAAATACAATGAAGGAGGAGAGTTAACAATTGTGTACTTCAATTCTGAGAGGAAGGAATAAATGTAAAGGATTATTGACCGATTATCAGGGACAGGTGCTCGCCGAGGTCAGTGGCTGCCGCTCGTATCGGCCGACGGGAAAACGAACGGACAGAAGAACGGGGAACAGAAAGACGGTGATCAAAGAATAGATCTCTTTGAAGTGCGACGAGCGATGAACGGAGGAACAGCGTAACAACGGAGGAAACGAGCAAATAGTCACTACGTGATTTTACCGCCTTTTGATGGGCAGGATACGGCAAATTTGATTGTAGATCAAACAATCAACGGAGGATTGGACACTCAATATAAATAGTAGAAAAGTGGTTTTATATTTAGTGTGTGTTCCAAACTGGGCTGAATGAGATATGCATCCTGAGTGGGGAAAGAAATACACGTCCCTAATGGTTGAAAGAATATGGGATATTAGTGTGTTATTCGCTAGTGTATTTCGATTCCAGGAGGGTAAGTGAATATATAAGGTATTAATACTTTAGAGTAATAGTTTTAGCATAGGAAAATAGATGTGTGAGCATAGCGTTTACCATTGCTTTCTATTAGTGAATAGTTAGACTTTGGTGAATTCATATGTCTTATGTTGGTGTTTACTTCGGAAGCCTTGTCATTGCGGCTGGAGAAGGACACTTGCATAAGTAGTATTAAGTGGCAGACGCTTATCACTTGATATGTTATACTTCTCACAGGTTCAAACTCCCATCCGGATATATCAGAGAAGATAGACACATACTTCTTGTGTACCGGAAAAGCTTGGTTGAAAAACTCAAGGCATTTCATTTGTGGGGAGAGCAAATACCTCAATAAACCAAGGAATAACCTAGACAGGGTCTAATACGAAATAAAACACACCTTTAAAGGAACTTGGAAAAAGAAGAACAGAAGATCCAGATAACCAAAGTAATAATGGAAAAAGAAAGATAAAGTTGCAGAAAGCAAAGCAAAATAAAACTACATAAGTCTTGTACGCACAGTTAAGAAACAATAGACAAGTTAGAACATTGCTATCCATTAGAGACAATATGCAGAACTGTGGTGATGTGGTTTTTTTCAATGTTGGATAAGTACTGTCATGAAACAGACTCAGGCGAAGTCATAAACTTACTGGACTACTATTACTGTACAGTGATCCAGTGATGAACAGTTTTGTTTCATTCAATAACGGATTTACCGTCAGACTCAAGCATACGGATCATCCAGGGTGAGACCTTTCCTGTTTGATGTGCTGTCCTGTGGTTTTGCAGAATGACTGGGGCGAGATGTGATACCGCTGATAGACATTACGAGTTCATTCTTGCACCAACAATAGAATACACTATCAACTACGCTTACACAGTCCATACATACACCAGACATAGTTTTTATTAATAAATATTTTATTAATCGTTGAAAGGAACTGTTGTCGGAGTATGTGTTGAGGGAATAATAGAGAGAGAGAAAGGAATAGATATATGGAAGGGAAGACAGAAGGGAGGAGTGTAGACAGAAGTCAGTCAATAATCCCAAAAGATAATAAGATTGAAGATGTGCTTGTTAATTCCACTTTCCTCCCGGGAAAATAAGTGACAACAGTGTCAGAGTACCTTACATTGTTGTTTGATGACAGTGTTAGAGTACCTTACATGGGTGTTTGATGACAGTGTAGAGTACCTTACATGGTTGTTTGATGACAGTGTCAGAGTACCTTACATGGTTGTTTCATTACAGTGTTAGAGTACCTTACATGGTTGTGTGACGACAGTGTCAGAGTACCTTACATGGTTGTTTGATGACAGTGTCAGAGTACCTTACATTGTTGTTTGATGACAGTGTTAGAGTACCTTACATGGTTGTTTGACGACAGTGTCAGAGTACCTTACATGGTTGTTTGATGACAGTGTCAGAGTACCTTACATTGTTGTTTGATGACAGTGTTAGAGTACCTTACATGGTTGTTTGACGACAGTGTCAGAGTACCTTACATGGTTGTTTGATGACAGTGTCAGAACACCTTACATGGTTGTTTGGTGACAGTGGCAAAACACCTTACATGTTTGTTTGACGACAGTGTTAGAAAACATTACATGGTTGTTTGATGACAGTGTCAGTGTACCTTACATGGTTGTTTGATGACAGTGTCAGTACACCTTACATTGTTGTTTGATGACAGTGTCAGAACACCTTACATGGTTGTTTGGTAACAGTGTCAGAACACCTTACATTGTTATTTGACGACAGTGTCAGAGTACCTTACATGGTTGTTTGACGACAGTGTCAGAGTACCTTACATTGTTGTTTGATGACAGTGTCAGAACACCTTACATGGTTGTTTGGTGACAGTGTCAGAACACCTTACATTGTTGTTTGATGACATTGTTAGAAAACCTTACATGGTTGTTTGATGACAGTGTCAGAGTACCTTACATGGTTGTTTGATGACAGTGTCAGAACACCTTACATTGTTGTTTGATGACAGTGTCAGAACACCTTACATGGTTGTTTGGTGACAGTGTCAGAACACCTTTCATTGTTGTTTGACGACATTTTTAGAAAACCTTACATAATTGTTTGATGACAGTGTTAGAGTACCTTACATTGTATTTTGATGACAGTGTTAGAGTACCTTACATGGTTGTTTGATGACAGTGTCAGAGTACCTTACGTGGTTGTTTGATGACAGTGTGTGAGTACCTTACATGGTTGTTTGATGACAGTGTAGAGTACCTTACATGGTTGTTTGACGACAGTGTAGAGTACCTTACATGGTTGTTTGATGACAGTGTCAGAGTACCTTACATGGTTGTTTGATGACAGTGTCAGAGTACCTTACATGGTTGTTTGATGACAGTGTAGTGTACCTTACATGGTTTTTTGATGACAGTGTCAGAGTACCTTACATGGTTGTTTGATGACAGTGTAGAGTACCTTACATGGTTGTTTGATGACAGTGTAGAGTACCTTACATGGTTGTTTGATGACAGTGTAGAGTACCTTACATGGTTGTTTGATGACAGTGTCAGAGTACCTTACATGGTTGTTTGATGACAGTGTAGAGTACCTTACATGGTTGTTTGATGACAGTGTAGAGTACCATACATGGTTGTTTGATGACAGTGTAGAGTACCTTACATGGTTGTTTGATGACAGTGTCAGAGAACCTTACATGGTTGTTTGATGACAGTGTAGAGTACCTTACATGGTTGTTTGACGACAGTGTGAGAGTAACTTACATGGTTGTTTGATGACAGTGTCAGAGTACCTTACATGGTTGTTTGGTGACAGTGTCAGAACACCTTACGTGGTTGTTTGACGACAGTGTCAGAACACCTTACGTGGTTGTTTGACGACAGTGTCAGAGTACCTTACATGGTTGTTTGACGACAGTGTCAGAGTACCTTACAGTCAATTAATCTGTTATTAAAAGACACGCCGAGGATAAAAGATGGGCATCGTAACTCTGGATGTAACAACTCCTCATCACGATCATTAAGTGTCCTGTCAGCTGGCGTAGACGTTCATGTCTCGCCATATATCTCGGTCTTTTAAACTTCCGGTATGCTGATGACGAGGTGGGTCATCGCTAAATTGATATTTAGGTTGTCTTTGATGCTGATATCTCTTTCAGAAAGCAATGGCAAACTACCTGAATGTAAAATTGCCTGGAAAAGTAAACATTATAGCTGATCGTAACAATCCTGTAAAGGACACGCAGCATTTTGTTATTGTATTTTTATGTTAATTCTAAGAAATTGAAAACGAAAACATAAATGTCTAGAAAGTATATATGCTTGCTCTTTGTGTGACTGTAGCGGCTATCATCGTCTTTACACGCGAGACATGGGATAGACACTGTAGCCTGGGAGAAAAATAATGTTAACTTCTCGACCTTGAATTAAGGACGTAAATTTGAAGTGCTTCAGAAATGGCTCGTCTGAAGGCAAGGGACACTGGAAAAAAGGAAAGGTAACTGATAGCTAAAATCAGTCCAGTGTAATAGAAGTAGTAACATATGTATGGACTACTACGACTGAGTTCAAAGCGAGGGGACGTAATACCTACAGAGGCACTGTGAGGAGTCATCTAGAATTCGAACCGAAGAGACTACTACTACAACCAAGAGGCTGATGAAAAGAAGGCCAGGTTGTGTTGATTGGAGGTCGGTTGCTTCCACTCACGATAAGATGTAACTGAATTAGACTACATTTAAAAGATAAATGCCTTTTTACACATCTTAAGCCGTATTCGACATATTTGCTGGACCAATATTTTACTGAGCAGTCGGCACTCTGTGGGTGATGTGATCCGTAACAAACTGGCCGTCTTTGCTTCTGTTGACACTTTTGGGTATCCAGGTTCGATCTGGGAGCGCATTTCAATTTTCAATACCCTCTCCGATGCGGTTATAACCGAAAATTAGCTGGCCGCCAGACGAGCCTCTTCTAGTCACAGCGCTGCCGCGGCTTCCAAGACTGCTAAATCTTACTTGTCCTTTGCAGGACGTTGCAATGAATCCAATGTTGATTTACTCGGCAACTTTACGTTGAGTAGTTGTGCCATTGTTTTCTGAACGAGACGTCAACGTTTAAGTCCAACTTAATGCCGATGTAGGTTTTGAGCGGCCTACTTCGCCATCAGCGTACTTGATGTTTAAGACCAAGCGCTCCTATCTTTCCGACAACGCTTACGTCTGCCCACCATTAATTATTAATTAAAATGTTCTGTTGTTACAGCTTTAACGATTTAACTTTTGTTATCATATGTTTACAAACTTAACTAAAATCATTTTTAAGAGGGCTAGATCTTGCACTCTGAGTTACCTTGATATCGCACTATCTACCATTCTCTTTCAAATGTGACGCCAGGCGGAGATATTACTCTATGGCCGCCTTTAGCTCAGAATGTAACTGGGTTGCTCCATAAATTATACTGGAATTATTTACACGACCACTGGCTTTTAATACAGTCATATTCCCCCCATATAGAGTATTATAAATGAACAATAGGAAACGCTAAGCGACTCCATTCACCAAAAAAGCAAAACAATGTTACTGAAGAGACAACTAAAAGCAAAGAAAATATAGATGAATGAAGAAATCTTAACGTTGATGGCCAAAAGAGAGCAAAGTAACAGTGGCAAACAAGAGTATCAAATCAAATCAAATCAACTTTATTTTAAAAGGGTCACAAATTGGGCACACAGGCCCATCTTACATTCGGCCCTTCCAATCACTCGTCTTTCGTTCATCAAGAGCATTATACATTTACATAGGAAGAAAAATAAACATTGTGAAATGAATGTTGTAAACATAAACAAGGCAAATTACCATGTTATGAGGCCCATCTCCCACTTACCCATACATCACCCCACCCACACACACACCCCACCTACCCACACACACACACCCAGGGACACATACATACCCCACCAACCGACCCATCCCCCTCCCGCACATCCCCCACCCACACACACTGCCTTCACATGTTCCCCCAACCAAAACACACTCGCCACACTTAAACATCCCCCACCAACCCACACATCCCACGTCCACCCATATACACATCCTAACCCACACATCCTCTCCCTACCCACACCTCCAACCACCCAACCCCCAGCCACATCTCCATCGACCACATATTCCCCACCAACCCACACATCGCACATCCACTCACACATCCCCAAACCATACACACACATCCCTACTAACTGACATATCCCAACCCCCACACACACACATCTCCCTAACCACCTATACATCCCCAATCCACTCACGCACACCCCACTACCCACACATACATCCTCCACCCACCCACACATGCCCTAACCCAATCCCCCACTACACACATCCCCCACCCGCACATTACATACATCCCCTTGTTACATGTTTTTGCATATCCTTTACAGGACATCGCTGTCAACATCAGCATCTTTAAGCTGTATGTTGATTTCTTGGCAAGATTACGCTCAGTAGTTAGCCATTGCTTTCTGAGCGGCCGGCTCAGTTATCCCGCAAGTCACCAGCGGGGATCGAACCGCTCCCAGCTCTCGCCCCGCTACGAGACTCTGCGTGATAAATGGGATTACGTAGAAAGTGTTGTAACCCCTCGGCCAGAGAGACCGGCACATACATCCCCTACCACGCAATATTCCCAAACCACGCACCAAACACACACACATATCCCTCACCAACACATCCCACACCCACATGCCACCACACATCCCCACCTACACACCACACACATATCCCCCACCCACATATCACACACATATCCCCCACCCACACCCACACAGATACCATCACCCATCCACCCCACATACCCCCACCCACACACAACAAAATTCCCCACCCACACAAAGATACCCCACCCACACAATATCCCCAACCAACACACCACACACCTCTCCCCACCCACACACTCATTCCCCACCCATCCACCAACACACACACACACTCACCCACACATCCTTCACCACGCACCCACACACCCCCACACACCCACCCCCAACCAAACATATCTCGATCACAATACCCCTACCCACATACATCCTCCACCAATTCACGCATCCCACCCCGACACATACACATCCCTCACCCACCTACACACCCCTAAGCCACTCACAAACCCCCACCCACACATTCCCCATCCACGCTCACATCTCCCACCCACACACCCCCACCACCCACACATAATTCCCCCAACCACCACACATCCCCTACTCACCCACACATATCCCTCACCCATACACTCATTCCCCGCACCCATCACACACAACCCCCACACCACACACTTCCCCCACCCACACACATATCCTCACCCATACCACCACAAACATACCCCCCACCCACACACCATGCACACAACCCCCACCAACACGTCGCACACATATCCCAATCCCACACACCATACACTTTTCCCCACCCGCCCTTGCATCCCCAATCCACCCACACAATCCCCTACCCACACAACCCCGCCACCCACACATACTTCCCCAAACCATCCTTACATCTCCACCCACCCACACATATCCCCCACCCAAACACACCTCCCCCGCACCCGTCCGATACACATATCCTCCACCCATACACACATCCCCCACACCCATTCCCACACCCTACTTTCACCCCCACACATCCATCCACACATCCCACCAACACCCACAAATATCACTACCCACCAACACCCTCACACCCCAACCCATCAAAACGCATACCCCCACCCACACATCCCCACCCACACATATCCCCACACTCACACACATCCTCCACACACACTCACATATCCTCACATCTAGTTCTAGAGTATGATAAGAGTAAACAAAACAGTCGCTTAAAATTCGACAGGGTCGACTTCATTGCACCAGGTTTTAATCCGATATGGCTCCGTCTCTTTCCGCAGTGCGGGCTGCCGAAAGCTTCGCAAAAAGCTCGAACTCCGTAACTCCAGCGACGACCCCAGGAGTCTAAGAAAAAACGCACTCGTAAACCGAAGGACGTGACCCGAAATCGAACCCACAACCTTCGGAGCCCGGGTCAGATGGCTTGACACTTCGCCACGGAGACTCCTGTGTGATAAGTATGATAAAATAAATAAATAAAACAGAGACACAAGCGCAAAAGCAAAAGAAAATTGGTTAGACGAGAAAAATTGAATTAAGTTATGTTAAAGATACAAACAAATCCATCAACCATATGCCATGCCAATAAGCGACTCAAATGACTCAAATCAGTTTACGATCTTCAGTTGTTTCTTGAAGGACTTGTTCGTTGTTTTTTTTCTGTCTGTCCATGGTATTCTTTGCATTTTCCCCAGAAACCACATTTCCACAGCCATCAGATGTTTTTCAGCATGACTGCTCATTGTCCACGCTTCACATCTATACAAAAGTACAGGTTCTATTTAGCACTTCAACACCCTTTTTCTCATTTCAGTTGATATCTTTTTATTGGTCAGTATGTTTTTCATCTTGAAAAGGCTACCTTACAAACAAATATGGAAAGATAGATCAGTGAGCTCACAGGAAGAAAAATAAGAGTAAATACATAATAATTAAAATTAAAAAGAAAACAGGAAATATATTATTGGAAGAAGGTGATATAATGAAGATATTGGATGAAAATGTAAAATTGTCGTATGATGGAGTCAAGGAAGAATTAACAGAAGAAAGTAACTTAGAACCTATTATAAAAGAAGAGATCGCTGACGGTATAGCATTTATGGGAAATAAAAGAAAAACTGCCGGTCCAGGTGGAATCATGACAGAACAATTACTGACATAGTCGTTAGTCGTTAATCGCGGTTCCAACTTGACGGCAAAGAGTCAAGCCATAATGCTCCATACTGATATCAAAACAAAATGTGCCTCAATGTTCTATGTGAAAAGAGGAACAGACAGCACTCCCGATAAACCAACAGCATGCATAGGCATATATGCATAAGGCCGTTGCCAGATTGCCAGCACAACAGTCCGCAACTAAAATGACAGTTTATAGTCGATGGAAACGGCAGTCACTAGAAAACCAGCAGTTGCACACACATTACTACAAAAGGCAAAAACCAGCTAGTTCAGCATCCGACCACCCGTTATTTTTATGAACATGCAGTTTGCATTACAAACCACAGCGAACGGATGTAAAAGCATTCCAAATGAAATCCACAGCCCACAGTGTCGCTTCACGCACTTAACTCGGTAGCTGTGCGACGGAACCATGTACTGCCTGTTCGAAATTAGCAAATTGCGTAATAAAACCGTAGCCAGAAGCAAAAATGCTCCTGATGCCTTAACATCTCGACAGCCTATCCACCATATTGGACCGAAAGTAGAAAACAATTAGAAATGCTAACACAATTGTTGAAAGGTATGTAAAACAGTGTATTTATACCTAATGATATTATAAAATGTGTATGTATAGCTATGCCGATAGACTAGGAGCAATTGAATGTGAGGATTTCGTGCAATTAACCTCATATACCATGTCGCTAGGCTTATAATGGCAAGAATACGATAGAATATAAAATCCGAAATTGTTGAAGAACTGTATGGATTTGGTGAAGGAAACGATACAAATAATGTAATACAAACATTACAAACACTAATAGCGATCGATATGGACACAGAAAGTCATACTTGTGCTATGTGGATTATAACAAGACATTTGATAAAGTAAAACATGACGAAATGATAAATACGTTGGAAGATGTAAACAATGATGGGAAAGATCTCTGAATAATAAAGAATAATTATTGGAAACAAGTAAACATTAAATTGGGAAATGAAGATGGCAATTATGAATAGATAAAGCAAGAATACTGTAAGCTCCGTGGCGAAGGCGTTACGGGCGTAGCTCGTAATCCCGTATACCAGTGTTCGAGGGAGTTTAAGGGAGTCTCCGTGGCGAAGTGGTCAAGCCGTTTGACTCGGGCTCCGAAGGTTGTGGGTTCAATTCCGGGCGGCATCCTTCGGTTCTCGAGTGAAATTTTTTGGAGACTCCTGGTGGGTAGTCGCTAGAGCTAAGGAGTTCGTCCTTTGTGCGACGCTTTCCGCGCTGCGAAAAGAGACCGAGCCATATGGGATAAACCCCGGTGCTATGAAGTCGACCCTGTCGACCTGTTAAGCGACTTTTTTTTTACTGTTTTAACCAGTGTTCGCAACACAACATTGTCGGTTTCTTATGAAATGGTATGGGTGCCGGTCGTTCAGAAAGCAATGGCAAACTACTGAAAGTAAACTTGCCAGGAATCACGAACAGCCAAAAAATGCTGGAGTTGAATGCTACGTCCTGTAAAGGACATGCAACTAACATTTTTTTAAAAGCAAGGAGCCTCTGTCTGCCTGCCTGCCTGCCTGCCTGCCTGCCTGCCTGCCTGCCTGCCTGTCTGTCTGTCTGTCTGTCTGTCTGTCTGTCTGTAAGCATGTATGTGTGTGCCTATGTGTTTCTGTGTCTGTGTCTGTATGTATATGCACGTAATTGAGTGAGTGTGTGAGATGTTTGTATGAGTATGTGAGTAAGTGTGTGCATGTGCATGTTTTTATATTATCAAAAATGGTGCTAGGACAATTTACCCATATTCTAAAAGCGAATAAGAGAACATTTCATCCTTTTTGTCACGCTATATCGGTTTCACCAACAGCTGTTTAAGCTGTAATCGATTGCCAGAGTGTCAAAATCTTGTCGAGCTTGATATATCTCTCAAAAGACACACTGACCAGCGAAAAGAACAAGTGTAATAGTAAAGTCAATAAATGGCTCTTCTCATACGCCTGGAGGCTTATCGGACATACGTTGCTATTTTATGTACCAATCGACACGCCAGGGGTTATGTTGGGGAATTTCACGCCTGTCGTCTCCACTTGACCAGACATTTCCTACTTCCCATTTTGAGGCTGGATTACAATGTAATAGTACTCGGAATTATGCATGCTGCTATTTCGGGGAACCGCGGATGTATGGTAGCCAGACGCTCGCCTACCGTCTCCGTGGTCATGAGTTTGAAATCTACATCGGAGCAGATTCTTTAAATTGACCTGTACTCACAGGTCGGTCCATCCTAAATTGGGTGCGAGAAAATGTCTTGGGAAGTAAAGGCGACGGTGTGATCATGACCATATCACCCAGCGAGTGTTGGTTGGTATGTAAAACATGGGTCTAGCACCATATGCCCCAGACGTGTAGAGACACGTAAAGATGTCCGGTTCTATACTGTTATAAATCGGGAATAGGTAATCGGGAATCGGTAATAGGGAATCTTCGTACCGAAGTAGTCAAGCCGTTTAACTCGGGCTACTGAAGGTTGTGGGTTCGATTCCGGGCCGCGTCCTTCGGTTCACGAGTTAAATTTTTCGGAGACTCCTGTGGGTCGTCGCTGGAGCTACGGAGCTCGTGCTTTGTGCGACGCTTTCCGCGCTGCGGAAAAAGACCGAGCCATATGGGATAAAACTCGGTCAAATGAAGTCGACCCTGTCGACTTTTAAGCGACTTTTATTTTAGCGACTGTTATAAATACAGAACTAATGTGATTTTCTATCGATCCGTTCTCGGTACTCGACCACACACTTATGAAGTTCGTAATAACGAAAAAAAATGAGTAAATTTTATGTATTTATTTTCAGGCACAGGTTTGAAGAGATTAGAACAAGAATCGCCATGGCGAAAGTAGCCTTTAGCAAGATGAAAAACATACTGACCAATAAAATGATGTCAATTGAAACGAGAAAAAGTGTGTTGTGGTGCTACATAGAGCCTGTTCTTTTGTATGGATGTGAAACTTGGACAATGAGCAGTCAAGATGAAAAACATATGATCGCTGCAGAAATATGGTTCCTGAGGAAAATGCAATGAATACCATGGACAGACAGAAAAACCAATGACCAAGTACTACAGGAGACAAATGAAAATCGTAAATAGATTGGAGAAATTAGACGTAAACAGTCAAAATTTTTTGGACATGTTATGAGAAGAAATGGATTGGAGAACTTAGTGACAACTGGCAATATCGAGGGGAAGAGACCGAGGGGAAGACCGAGAAGTAAATACCTGGATGGCTTGGCTACATGGCATGGTCGTGACAGGAACACTGAGCTGATACACGATTCTGGTGATCGATTGAAATGGCGAGTCATGACCGCCCACGCTTTCCGGCATGGCACATGATTGATTTATGACAGGTTTTCATGTAGATGTATCGGTGTGTATGTGTGTGTGTGTGTGTGTGTGTGTGTGTGTGCGTGCGTGCGTGCGTGCGTGCGTGTGTGTGTGTGTGTGTGTGTATGTGTGTGGTGTGCATGCTGACGAAGGCTTTCGCCGCAACGTTCATGTTATCACTCGTAATCGGTTCTAGTACAGCTTACCGATTCTTCTTCTCGTGTTTGAGTGATTCACTCATGGCAGACGTATACTGCTGTGTTTATTATCCATATTAATCGCGATATCTTTGTTGATTACTTGCTGAACCCTCCTGTTGAATGAAACGCTTTCTTCTGTTCGTTGATGAAGACTTATGTCGAACCGATCGCTATCCGTGTCCTTCATTTCGTCTCGCTACCCAGCCATATTTTATTCTCGTTTGTTTTTCTGTATAAATCGGCAAGGGAATACACAGAAAATGAGAATAAATCAAGCAAATGATAACTTGATCTCCCTTGGGGAAACCTCACTTCCAGAAATAGAATCATACATTTAAGAAGCAATGCAGACACAGGTGGTGGACCAGATACAGATATCATAATACGGATACAGAAAGCTAGAGGGGCGTTTATAGAGCTAAGAAATGTGTGCGAGCAAAATGAAATTAAACTTTGCGCCAAACTTAGAATATTCAATTCAAACGTTAAATGGCTACCACTGTATGGGTTAGAAATACAGCAACCACTACAAATAAACTATAAACATGTACTTATTGGTTCCTGTGCAAAATAGATGGAATAAAATAGTATGGCAGAATTAAATGTGCGAAGCTCATGAAGACAACAAGATGAATACCAGTGAAAGAAGAAAGAAGAAGATCTTTCCGTCAGTTTGACATGTTACTCCTGTCCCTATCGTATCCGATTAGAAACCGGGTCATATCATCGCTTCGATACACACAGTTATAAACCTGGTCTCTTACTGTTAATATTTACGATACAAAAGACGGCGGTGTTAAGTAACGGTTTACCCCACACAAAACACTGAAGTAATGTAATCATTACAGTTAGAAAAGTTAGTTGCATATCCTTTACAGGATGTAGCAGTCAATTGCAGCATTGTTTGGCTATTTGTGATTCCTGGGCAAGTTTACGTTTAGTAGATTATCATTGCTCTTTGAACGATCATTGTATGCAAACCAACGCAAGGCAGTCTGCTTCCAAATTGCTCGCACTTGTGTTTCGAACGTGGCATGCGGGATTACGAATTGCATTCGCAACGCCTTCGCCACAGAGTCGGCGTAGTCTAACAGTAGTCTAATAGTAGTCTAACAGTAGTCTAACAGTAGTCTAACAGTAGTCTAACAAAACGGTAATTCTTACAGTAGTCTAACAAACATGTAATCCTTACAATAGTCTAACAAAACGGTAATTTTTACAGTAGTCTAACAAACAAGTAATCCTTACAATAGTCTAACAAAACGGTAATTCTTACAGTAGTCTAACAGTAGTCTAACAGTAGTCTAACAGTAGTCTAACAGTAGTCTAACAGTAGTCTAACAGTAGTCTAACAAAACGGTAATTCTTACAGTAGTCTAACAAACAAATAATCCTTACAATAGTCTAACAAAACGGTAATTCTTACAGTAGTCTAACAAACATGTAATCCTTACAATAGTCTAACAAAACGGTAATTCTTACAGTAGTCTAACAAACATGTAATCCTTACAATAGTCTAACAAAGCGGTAATTCTTACAGTAGTCTAACAAACAAATAATCCTTACAATAGTCTAACAAAACGGTAATTCTTACATTAGTCTAACAAACATGTAATCTTTACAATAGTCTAACAAAACGGTAATTCTTACAGTAGTCTAACAAACATGTAATCCTTACAATAGTCTAACAAAACGGTAATTCTTACAGTAGTCTAACAAACATGTAATCCTTACAATAGTCTAACAAAACGGTAATTCTTACAGTAGTCTAACAAACATTTTTACAGTAGTCTAATAACAAAAAATCTTAAAATAGTCTCACAAAAACGTAATCCCTGTAGTGGTCTCGCTGAAAAGTAATCCATATAGTAGTCTCATAAAAAAAGTAATCATTATCATAGTCTCATAAAAAGGTAATCCTTACAGTAGTCTCACAATAGTAATCCTTACAGTAGTCTCAAAAATAAATTAATCATTACAATAGTCTCACAAAAAATTAATCCTTACAGTAGTCTCACAAAAAAATCAATCCTTATTGTAGTCTCACAAAAACAAGTAATCCTTATAGTAGTCTAACAACAACAAAAACGTATTTACCTTTCAACTTCAGAAAGATGCAACATAAGTAATAAATAACCCACCTCAACACAGCAATGAGGTACGTGTAGGAATAAAAGAGGAAGAGGTAATAACACAAGAAAACGACTCAAAATGCACACATTTATAACACAAACTACAACAACAACAACACTCCACTCACATTTCACGAAGTACTCACGGTCTAGGAGGCGTCATCAATATCTCAAGCTTTGTTTACGGCTTGCGAGGTGTTTCCGTGAGCAACTAAGATCGCTTCTGATCCCATCGGCGGGGAGTTATACCGGAGCCGGGCCCTACCGAGCTGTGCACGTCACAGCCGGGAGACGCTGGCGTTACCGACGCGGGGATCTCTCTCACGCTCCTTGCGCACTGGGACGATTATTTAAGAGCCAACTGTTGCCATAACAATCCATCGTGATTGTTAATGAAACAGCCAGGTTGCATTCTTTGTGTTGTTCTCTTGACATTTCTGACACACCTATATATATATATATATATATATATATATATATATATATATATATATATATATATATATATATATATATATATATATATATATGTATAATTCGTGCGCATGACATCCGGACAGGTAGACCACTGGGCCACGACGGCTTCAACTGTTTCCGTTGAAGACTGTATTTCACAGATTTTAATTACCATTGATATGATAACCATCATTAATATTAGGTCATGTGCTGATTGATATTGAATACTTGAATGTGTGTCTGAAATATGTCTGTCTGTCAATCTGTCTGCCTGTCTGATAGAGAGAGAGAGAGAGAGAGAGAGAGAGAGACAGAGAAAGAGAGACAGAGAGAGAGAGAGAGAGAGACAGAGAGAGAGACAGAGAGAGAGAGAGAGAGAGAGAGAGAGAGAGAGAGAGAGAGAGTATGGATGAATGATTTAATGTTTGTGATTGTTAGTGGGTATATGGGTGTGTATGTAAGGAAGTGTGTGTGTGAGTGTGTGACTGTATGGATGAACGACTGTGTTAGTATTTGTGTATTTGCGTGTGTACAAGTGTGTATGTGTCAATTATGTGTGTATGTTTGTGTAAATGATTTAAGTATGTATGCAAGTATGTATGTGATTATACGTGTGTACGTGTGTCTGCCTGCCTGTCTCATAACGTGGGCAACAAATGTTGACTGTCTACATCTCATTTGTGTAATAAGATTACGATTTTCATTTGTTTCTTGTATGACATGGTCATTGGTTTTTTTCTGTTTGTGCATGGCACTCTTTGCATTTTCCTCAGAAACCACATTTCTACAGCCATCAGATGTTTTTCAGCTTGTTTGCTGAGTGTCCAAGCTTCACATCCATACAAATATAGGTTCTGTGTAGCACCTCAACAATCTTTTTCTCGTTGCCACGATATGCGAAAATGTATAAGCTCAAACACAACACACACACACGCACACACGCACGCACGCACGCACCACACACACACACACACAGAGCAAATGAAAACTGCATGGACACCATCATCCTGCATCAGGACCTTTACAAAACATCAATCTCATCACGGCCTGTTGAAAAATGTCTCGGTCTCATTGCCATGTCTCCTGCTTCCTGCACCCTCACCCCCAAGGCATCTGTGGTGCATTGTGTCTGTTTCTCCATATCTCCGTCTCTCTATCTCTTTGTCTTGTTTGTATATATATATATATATATATATATATATATATATATATATATATATATATAGAGAGAGAGAGAGAGAGAGAGAGAGAGAGAGAGAGAGAGAGAGAGAGAGAGAGACGAACGAACGAACGAACGAACTTTATTTTCAAAGGGTTAAGAATTGGGCACGCAGGCCCGTCTAACATTCTGCCCTTCTATCACTCTCTTTCATACATTATTTCATTCACACATCATTCAAGGCTAACAAAGAACAGCAACAATATAAAAGATATGCATTATAAAGGCATGGGCAAAATGCGAACATCAAAACTACACGACACAGTAATATTAGATAATGGTCTGACACTTGTTATTAGCCATGTGGAATATACTGGCCTACAAAAAGGGGACTGGCTGTTATACTAGGGTTTTGTTATTATTATTATTATCTCTATTATTAAGGGGGAAGGTAATCCGTATTGAGATAGTGTTCGAATAATTTGCGATTATATGAATAGGGATTGGTGATGTCTTTGATTTCTTGTGGAAGATTGTTCCACAGCTGAGCTGCAGAGTACGTTAAGCTTGTTTTGTATAAGTCAATCCTAGGCTTCGGAATGTGTAGTATATTTAAACGTTTACTGTGTCTAGCATTATATTTAAACAATGGCCAAAGGTAATTTGGGGCATTCCGATGCAGGATTTTGTGAATTAGTTTAGCTTTATTGAAAAGCAGGCGTTTGCGGAATGGTAGTAACTGAAGGCGTTTATACAGGCTAGGATTGTCAGATAAATGTTTGCTATAACTTAGACTCATGGCCCGTTTCTGGAGTGAGTAAAGTCGCTTGGTGTTTGAATTAGAACAACCGTCCCAGATTGTGGAGCAGTAGTCAAAGTGTGTCTGTATATGAGAAGTATAGAATAATTTCCTTGTGTCCTCATCAAGGAAGTTTTTAATTTTGGCGAGTTGGTAGACTTTTTTTCGCTGTTTGTTTAATGAGCGCTTGAACGTGGGAATTAAAGGTTAGGTTTCTATCAATGATTAGGCCTAATGTTTTGTGCTCAATTACACTTTCTACTGGCATGTTATCGATGTGAAGTTGAAGTGATGTGTGTGAGCTTAGAGTTTGAAGTCTTTGTCTGGTTGTTAATAACATTGCTTTTGTTTTAGTGATGTTAATTTGCATACGGTTTGAATAGCTCCACCTAACTACATTATTTAATTCTTGTTGTAAAGACGACTCCAGTAAAATACAGTTTTCAGCGTTTGTGTACACTGTACAGTCATCTGCAAATAGATCGCAGGACGACGAAAGATGCAAAGGTAGATCGTTAATATATATGGCAAATAATAGAGGGCCAAGAATAGAGCCTTGCGGTACTCCAATATTGAAGGTAGTGGTTTGAGACAGAGATTTATTATGTGATACTACTTGCTTTCTGTTTGATAGAAAAGATGATATTAGAGTGACTACATTAGGGCCAATTTTCATTGTCTCAAGTTTTTTAATTAAAATAACATGGTCTATCATATCAAATGCTTTCTTGAAATCAATAAACACAGTTCCACATAGACTGTTGTTGTTTATATTCTGGTGCCAATTTTCTATCATGTTTGTTAGGGCCGTATGGCAAGAATATTTTGGTCGAAATCCTGATTGGCTGTCAACAATAAGCTTGTTGCGAACTAAATACTGTAATGTTACTTTATGGATGTGTTTTTCTAGTGGCTTAGATAGTGATGATAGTAAGGAAATGGGTCTGTAATTGTTCGGGAGACCATTGTCCAATAAACCAGATTTAAGAAGAGGGTACACTTTAGCGATTTTGAGAGCTGATGGAAAGTGGCCTTTGGTGAGACACTGATTATATACATAGGTTAGTGATGTACAGATCACTGGCGCAGCACAACGGAGAATCCGGTTGCTGAATCCATCTAACCCAGATGAGGTTGTTGTCAAAGACTGCAATAGAAGGGGCGGAGGTATGCCCCAAGAGAGTACACCAAAGGGAAGAGTGGTCAACCTCAAATAGAATAGAGGTGATGTAGGGGCAGGGTAGGTAAGAGAATGGGGGACTATTAACTAGTTCTCTCATGAGACACGGAGATGGTGACCAGATGGTTAGCACTCTGGTCACGACAGAACCACGCCTACATAATAGCCACGAGTGCTACTCACTAAGAGACAGCTAGTGTAAGCGTGCCTAGGACCACGGCACGCAGAAAAGCCGAAGGGCACGTCAAGGTTCCTTCCGCGTGGTGTGTAACCAGGCGGAGCCAACTAGTCAGACGGGGACTGACCATTGTAGAGAGCAGATCGTTAGATATTGATAGGAGTTTTGTGTAACCAAATAGATAGAGATAGCATTAGAGTTTAGGAAACTAGTGATAGGCAATTCTGTGGCTTTGTGTGTGGTTTGATAGCGACTGTTATGTACTTGTAAAGAGCCTACGGCAATAAAATGTACCATGTAATTCCTTTCACACGACTTGCAAGTTTCTTGTGTGGTGTGAAAGAAGTAATCCGATGATGCCTGTCACATGAGTTGTTGACAGGCAAGGATTAATGTGGTGTCAGAAGTGTGGCTTGGACGAAAGTTCAAGCTAATACACTCACCCACGGCTCTTGACTAAGGTTACAAATAGTGAAGTAGTGAATTTAATTTGTGTCAGTAACGATGACGTGTGCAAACTAGGTCAAGTTGCTAACGAAACGGTGCCTATCGTGACGAAATATTGTTTATTTTGTGTTTACTAAAATATTATATACAAGTGTCAAAGACTGCAATAGAAGGGGCGGAGGTATGCCCCAAGAGAGTACACCAACGGGAAGAGTGGTCAACCTCAAATAGAATAGAGGTGATGTAGGGGCAGGGTAGGTAAGAGAATGGGGGACTATTAACTAGTTCTCTCATGAGACACGGAGATGGTGACCAGATGGTTAGCACTCTGGTCACGACAGAATCACGCCTACATAATAGCCACGAGTGCTACTCACTAAGAGACAGCTAGTGTAAGCGTGCCTAGGACCCCGGCACGCAGAAAAGCCGAAGGGCACGTCAAGGTTCCTTCCGCGTGGTGTGTAACCAGGCGGAGCCAACTAGTCAGACGGGGACTGACCATTGTAGAGAGCAGATCGTTAGATATTGATAGGAGTTTTGTGTAACCAAATAGATAGAGATAGCATTAGAGTTTAGGAAACTAGTGATAGGCAATTCTGTGGCTTTGTGTGTGGTTTGATAGCGACTGTTATGTACTTGTAAAGAGCCTACGGCAATAAAATGTACCATGTAATTCCTTTCACACGACTTGCAAGTTTCTTGTGTGGTGTGAAAGAAGTAATCCGATGATGCCTGTCACATGAGTTGTTGACAGTTGTGTTTTTTAGGTTACTGAGGTAAGTGAATACTTCAGTGATTGTCATTAGCGGTATGTTGGAAAGAATATCGCGGGAGCATCTATTCTCGCAAAACGATGACAATAAAGATAAGTTGCAAGGAGAATTAGGTATTGAAGCCTTCAACTGGTCTAAGTCAGTTTGAAAAAAATTACTGAATTGGTCGCATGTAATATGATTTGATGGTAAAGAATTTCGGACGTTATACTTGTTTGTCAAGGTGTTAATTGCCTTCCATATATCCTTACTGTTTGTTTTATCCATTACTAAGTTCTTAAAGTAATTTTTTCTTTTCTTGTCGTATGTTATATTGAACTTTCTTTCTAAGAGTACGGTGTGCACTGAGATCCCGCTTTTTATGTGCTTTATCTCTGTCTCTCATAATTTCAAGTATTTCCTGGGTGATCCAAGGTGGCTTGACGTGGTGTTTTACTCGAACTTCCTTGACTGGTACATGTCTATCAAAAACATCAATAAAGGTTTTCATCCATAATTCCAGAGCATCATCCGGGTCAGGAAGCTGATAAACATTGTCTAGAGGTGAACTGAGCAAGTCCTGTAAAAATGCGTTTTGGTTAAAATGTTTGTAATTTCTATATTTTACACTTATGTGTTTATGTTTAGGATTTTTAATTCCTTTTTTAGACCACGTGCAGCATATTGGGTAGTGATCGCTCATTGCACAATTGGGTACGGTGCATTCTATGATGTTGTCTGAGCAAGTTACATAAATGTGATCTATGACTGTTGAAGATGACTTTGTTACTCTAGTAGCTTGTTGTACTATTTGTTGGAAATTTTATGATGCAATTATATTTTCCCATATTATGTAGGATTTGTTGGTGTCAATGTTAAAGTCTCCGAATAGTATAATTTCCTTCCCAGAAGCGAAAACCACATCCATCATGGTAGTGAAGTTTTCGTACCAGACGTGTCCAGCACTGGGATATCGATAGAGGTAGCCAATTATCAGGGGTGTGCGGTTTTGAAGTTTTAGCTCTAACCAAATACACTCTATTTCGCAAGTTTCAAAGTCTAGCCTATGGTGAGCATTTAGTAAATTAGAAACATAGGTTACTATGCCTGTCTCTTGTTTCCTACAGGGATCCCTTCTAAAAACTGTGTACCCTTTAATAGAGATGTCCTCACCTGAAATTTTATCATTAAGCCTACTTTCACTAAGGCCGAATAAATGAAAATTTTGATTAAGAATAGAAGATAACTCTGGTAGCTTGTTAAATAAGCTGCAAATGTTTAAGTGTCCAAGGCGTATTCCTGACTTATTGAGCCAGTGGTGCCACTTCTCAGACATTTCATCCATGAAGAAATTGTAAATGAGTCAAAGTTAAGCAAAAATACAAGATCATAAAAAAATCACAATTATATTAACTTACAAAATATCAGTAATACAAATCGATAAGTAAATGACAATATTATAACGATATAACTAATTAGACTAACGAATATAATGCAAACAAGGAACAAAACGAATTAAATAACATACAACAAATAATTAACCTGAAAAACTACTTCACAAGCTAAGTACCAACTGTTATCCAAAAGAATCAATAAATGACTAACCAAAGTCAATGTCTCTGTTTAAAGCGGGGAGTGAAGACCCCCTCACTCAGAGTATTAACGCGATAAAAAGTATTATAAAAGATATCTAAGTGTCAATCTCTGTGACTTCAATACGAGTCAATGATTACAGCCACGTACAATCTAATACGTTGCTATATAAATCAATAACCAAGTATGCGCATAAACTTTCTAGGAGAGGCTCTTTCTTGTACCGCGATCCGGTATTGCTTTGTGCTGAATTGCTAGTAAATACCAGGCTGTGTTGGTCCTTGGTACAGCGACATCATAAATGCCTGCCGAAGTGAAGCTGGGCTAAACCGTGTGAGGTATAACAACTCTGGGCTACAATGGAATGGATACTGTTGATTTCTCACAGGTGTGTAACGACTTCCAACTACAGGCTCTGATTCGTGGCTAACAGGAGGCTGTGGTGGCACGTTGTTGTTACTACTGGATTGATCCTTGCTGTGGAGAAGAGGGAACGTATCTTTATAATTATCACCCTCCTTTGTGAAAGAGGGCGTATTGTACGGATTTGGTGTGGTGGAAATGTTCCGTCTGGCTTGGATATCAGGTGCCGTGGTTATGAGTGGTCTGCTCTCTTCTGGCCTATTGGTACTTGATGTGACGGCAGTATATCGTCTGGCTTGAGTTTGAGGTGGTGTAGCTTAAAGTGTCCTACGCGATCCAGTATTGGATGTAAGTTGTGTACGTTCAGGGTATTTAATATTTTTGGCGAGCAAGCTGGTGCCCAATGTAGACAAATGTTCTTGATCCTTATAAAGTCGCTTTTTAGGTGCTCCTGACTGTGAAGTAAACACCGGTGTGTTGTTGATGAACTGTATGTTGTTGTGAGAACAACACTTCTGCAATATGTTGTTATTTATGTCAGCTAGACATGTCGGCTGGAATCCATTACTCGGTGATATGATGGAGGAGAAAAAAATGGACGAGTAAGGAAAAATGTGACGTAATCCGTTCAAGAGCGCCAGCAGTTGAGATGTTGTGATTTGCTGGTTGTTCATGGTCTAAATGAATGATGCTTCGGTTTAAATATAATGTACATCGTAGCCGACGTTGCGCGAATATGTAGAAGGTTATATCCACCAAAGTCTAACACTTAGTAGGAGATGCAGCCAAATATGTCACAAAGTCTAACACTTAGCAGGAGATGCAGCGAAATATGTCACAAAGTCTAACACTTACCAGGAGATGCAGCCAAATATGTCACAAAGTCTAACACTTAGCAGGAGATGCAGCCAAATATGTCACAAAGTCTAACACTTAGCAGGAGATGCAGCCAAATATGTCACAAAGTCTAACACTTAGCAGGAGATGCAGCCAAATATGTCACAAAGTCTAACACTTAGCAGGAGATGCAGCGAAATATGTCACAAAGTCTAACACTTAGCAGGAGATGCAGCCAAATATGTCACAAAGTCTAACACTTAGCAGGAGATGCAGCCAAATATGTCACAAAGTCTAACACTTAGCAGGAGATGCAGCCAAATATGTCACAAAGTCTAACACTTAGCAGGAGATGCAGCGAAATATGTCACAAAGTCTAACACTTACCAGGAGATGCAGCCAAATATGTCACAAAGTCTAACACTTAGCAGGAGATGCAGCCAAATATGTCACAAAGTCTAACACTTAGCAGGAGATGCAGCCAAATATGTCACAAAGTCTAACACTTAGCAGGAGATGCAGCGAAATATGTCACAAATGTCTAACACTTACCAGGAGATGCAGCCAAATATGTCAGGCAAGAAATCATGCAGTATTTTATGTTGCGTACCACAGCCTGGGATTATGAGATAGTGACTCTTTTGTTTCTTTTTTTTTTTCATTTTCTTTCTAATATTCTCATTTGTTCATGTTTTCATCCTTCTCATTCCATTATTATGCCTTAAAGTAGTCACTGTATTGTCTGTCCCGTAATTACATGTTGTGTTTTGTGTATCTATGTGTTTGCTTATGAAGACTAGTCGCCGCAACGTCCTGTGTTTTCACTAATTGTCTTCTGTAAAGCTGCATAACTTTGTGTTATGTTATATTGTTAATATTTAATTTATGTCGTCCGTGGTTAAATCCACTAAGGAATTGAAAATAATCTCTTAACAGCTTCTACAAGAATAGGTTCAGGAGCCTGTACACAAGAGTTGTGAACCTAATCTCTAAGAAGCTTTTCAAAGAGTACTGTCCATCTGCTGGACATGTGTCTTCCAAACCAAGTCCCACTGTGCCCTGGACAGGACTTACATTACCAGCTATGTAACTGCTACTTTAGGTTCTCAGCCTCCCTATGGAGGCATAAAAGGGTATGGGTGCTAATGGTTCTGTGGGAGACTGGACAACCCTTTACCATGTTTTTTCATGTGATCCTTTTTATCATCATCATCATCATCATCATCATCATCATCATCATCATCATCATCATCATCATCATCATCATCATGATGAAATATCATCATCAAGTGTCTTTCAGGATGTGTGTTTATTCTTCATCACATCTTGCTATCTCTAACAGTATGTATCAGTTCGCGTCCTTAGCAAATGCTATTAAGAACCTTCTCTTGTTGAATTCTGTATCTCTCTTACCATAAATGTTTCCCGTTGTCACAACATGTTTCAGTGTTTCTCTAAATATAGTATGACCAAAAATGACGCCTCTTTCTGGTGTCTGGGATATTTTCTTTTTGTATCTTAACCTCTATCTATAAATTAACATTTCTCATTGTGCATGCCATAGATAGCTGGTAGGGCTCACAACATGAAGGCAGGAGAGAATTGGAGGCGGAGGGAAACCAAGAGAGAAGATGCTGGATTGTTTGCCATCATGGCATGGAGGAACGTCGATGTCAAAAATGATTGGCAGAACGAGGCAGAAAGCTGTGGACACATGATTACCAACGACACACATCATAGACTATCAGAAGAACAAGGCTTCGTCATTCCTCTGTAAAACCACATCTCTGTTAATGTATTTGTTTATTTACTAATTTCCCAGGAGTAACTGCCACGTCTTAACACTGGCTCTACATAACATGCAAGAATTGTTTTTCTAACTTGTAGTGACAGAGATTTATTGCATTAACACATTCCTTCATTTTACAACATTCTGCGTTTGATTATCGTATTCTGTTCTTTAGCTTTGTGATGCATCTTCCATCACAGGTTATCCATTTCCCCACGTATCTAAATTTATGGACTTGCCCCAAATTTATACCATCTAATTTCATTGTACTGATAGATATTATCTGTTTCTCTGATAGTATAATGACTGCTATCTCCCTGTTACCAATATGTCGTGTCTCCACCTTATAGTGTCAATGGGGTTTTGGTTGTTCCGATGACCAAAAGAGCTATGCCGACGGTAGTGCAGCTGAGGTAGGGTCTCCCATGTTGGACTGGTCAGGGTACAGGAACCAGACGCAGAGAGAGACAATCCTGCTAGGGTTTAAAATCTGTATTTATTGTTGTTGTTTTTTTATAGCTATACCAAAAAGTCCAGTAGCAATTGAATGCGACGATTTTCGTACATTAACCTCATAAACCATGTCACTAAGTTTCTGCTCAGAACTATAATGACAAGAACATTGTTAGTAAAGTAAGTTTAGTTAAATACACTTTGTGTAGGACTTGAGGCAAAACGGCCATACGGTGCTAGCCCCGTATTTTTATAGATGAACTAGTACTCGAGGGGTCATGTCGTCAATACTACCCCAGCCACCTCTGGTTCCCAAGACATTTCCTGGGATCCATGTTAGCATGTGACGAACTGGGAACCCCATGAACATTTTAAAATTCCCACCTCGATGAGAATTTCAACCCGCGATCACTTGCCTGGAAGACAAGCGCAGCAATATTGTCTTTCTCTTCCTTTAACTCTCAAATGAGCATAGTTATCAACCAGCTCGCACCAAACCGCCCTATTTTTTTTATCTTTCAACTTACTCCATGTCTACCCCATAATTTATTCTCAATCTCTAATTCCCTTGTCTATAAAATTTTAGGTCTCCTCATTTTTTGTTTGCCCCGTGGGATACAGACAAATGCCATTCTAAAGTACATTGTAAATGTTTCCAATGTCGTTACCAGCTTAAAGTAATTATTTCTAACCTGTGTGAAAGCAAAAGTAAGTTAGTTAAACGAGCAGTGCAAAAACATTGAATTAAAGTTAATTAAAGATACAAAAAATATACACAGAAAAAGCAGTGAGCTCACGAGAAGAAAAATAAGAATAAATACAACGTGTTTGAAATCAAAAACGGGTATTATTGGAGGAAGGTGCTATAATGAAGAAATGGAATGAGTATATAAAAGAAGTATAAAGTATATGATGGAGAAATGGAAGAATTAACAGAAGAAAGTAACTTATAAGGTCCACCTATTCTAAAAGAAGAAGTCGCTGACGCTGTAAAACATATGAAGAAAGGAAAAACAGCTGGGCCAGATGAAATCACAATTGAATAATTAGAAGTATTGGGAGAATTTGGAGTAGATATATTAACCAAAATGTTGAATGATATTTACAGCAGTGGATATTTACCAAGTGATATGCTGAAATCTGTATTTATAGCTATACCAAAAAGTCCATTAACAATTGAATGCGACGATTTTCGTACAATTAACCTTATAAATCATGTCACTAAGCTTCTACTCAGAACTATAATGAGAAGAACAAGAAAGAAATCAAAAATGGAAATTAGCGAAGAACAGTATGAATTTGTGGAAGGAAAGGGTACAAACAATGCAATATATACATTACGGACACTAATAGAAAGATCAATAGAGACACAGAAAGACATTTATTTGTGCTTCATAGATTATCTAAGGCATTTAATAAAGTAAAATCTTATGAACTAGTTACAATGTTGGAAGATATCAACATTGATGGGAAAGATTTCAGAATAATGAAGAACTGGAACCAAGCAGTAGCAATTAAAATGGGAAATGAAGAGGGCGGTTTAGTTTAGTTTAGTCTATGGATCAACATCACGGCACACGGGTGCAACCCATAAGTGCTCCGTTCTCCTCCTAACTCAAACCTTAGTCTGGAGAAACTCAGCTCAGTGCACGAACTCCGTAGCACCTCCTAGGATCCTGAAATACTTCCGGTAGATTTTTAACTATAATTTTTTCCAGGGCAGCGCATTTAGGCTACTCTTTATCGATTTCCAACTGCCAAGGGATTTTTTAAGTGCTCAACAATACACACGGGCGTCCGATCTCACTACCCAGAGACCAGGGGAAATTTTATTTCTAGAAGTCTACGTGAAAAGATCCTGGTCATCACCGGGGCTTGAATTCGGGAACTCCAGCGCTCGAGGCGGACACCATACCTCGAGACCACGCAGCCCACGCAGAGGGCGGTTACGAACAGATAAAGCTAGGAGTACCACAGGGGTGTGTCTTGTCACCAGATCTCTTCTCCCTATATAGTGAAGTAATAATGAGCAATATCAAAGAGACGCCAGGAGTAGTGATCGGATTTTATAACATAAATAGTGGACGCTATGCAGATGGCACAGTATTGGTGGCGGATAATGCAACAGATCTACAACAATTGTTGGATATTGTAGTAACAGAGAGTGCAAAGAAAGGACCCTTCTTGAATGTCAATAAAGCAGTAACAATGGTTCCAGAATATCAAACAATGTTTTCTTGTAGTGAATTTGAATAACGAAGATACAAACCATAAATTGCACGATTTATTGCCTGGCATATTTCGCTGCATCTCTCCAGGTTCATACTGCAGAATTCACACAACATAAAGTAAATTAACTAGATAGATCCTTCAAGCTGAAATATATACATGTTCGCACAGTAATGTCGATTGTTGTAGCTCGTAGTCCTTGGAGGAAGGTGGACTCCACAAGCACACCCTATATATATCCTTTCTACTTCTATTATATTGCCTGACATATGTCTACACTCCTCCGTTCTGTCTACTCTTCACAATATCTCACTCTCACTTATTCCCCCCTCTCTCTCTCACATACACCGACAACATTACTTTCCACAATTAATAAAAGATTTATTAATTAAAGGTATGTATGGTGTAGGTATGGATAGTGTCTATGTAGTTGGTATGTTCTTCTAGTGTGGATGCCAGATAAGATGTTGATAGATAGTCTCCGTGTCTTCTTTCGTCTCTTCTCTCGGCTAAAGTACAGGACAGTACATAGATACAAAGGAACGGCCTCACCCTGAATGCTCCGTCTGCTTGAGTCTGTAGATATATCCGTTTTTTGTAAGGAAAATTGTTCACCACTGTATCACTGTACTTAAACCGATCACTATATATATATTGTCAGCTTAGACTGAATGTTCTTTGCTTTTTTTATAACGTTCCTAATTCCATCCTGGAAACAACATCGATTTTCTAGTATTTTCTATTTTTGTCCTGTAAAAGTTCTACACTGAATAGTCCTTAATTTGTATAGACACTTGGTATGCGCCTTGCAACTCTTCGATACTGAGTCATTTGAGTCATTCTATTATGTTACAGGGTCTTCTATTTTCCGTTCTCTGTCATCCTTACTTTTTACGATGACACTTCTTTTCTCTCCTTTCTTATGCACAAGTGTCGTGGTTATCAACACCGATTGATCTTTACCACAGCCATCTGTGTTATATCTTCGTTGATATGTCCCGCACTGGTATTGGAACCTGTGTAATAAAGATTTAATAATGAGAGCTGTGTCTGCTTAATATTCTTTCCTATGTGAGTGTCTTTTCCTCCAGCCGAAATGAAAAGGCTTCCGAAAAAACCCACTCTGACATAAGATAGAAGATTCACCTAACGTCTATACTATTCCTACTAGTATTTACTTGTACACGCTAAGCATCATCTATTCCCCTATGCTAGAAGATTACTTCACTGTGATTTACCTTATAATTATCCTTGTCTGAATTGGGAGTACTAATGCACAATAGATACACAAACGTTCCTCCGAACGCAGCACCACCCTTTTCATACTCCCTTGTCTCATGGAAATCCAGAATCACACTAAACTTCCACAAAGAAGTGGCCACTCTTTATAGGTCATTTTTGCCGCATAGTCCTTGACCTGGCTTGACACCTCAAGTCAATACCTCATTATCACCGTTAGTGGAAAATTACTGATCTGAAACTTTTCCGTTATTTATAAAACTCTCATTGTTTTGTTCCTTCACTCTGAGTCATCTAGACCGCAATATGCTGTGGAAATTTTCCTCAGTAACCAATCTCCACACCTCCATATCAGCCCCAACTCTGGCGGCTCTTTTAACTCTGTTCCCGGTAGTTCACCATCCGCGTAATCAGCGCTGACTCCCTCTCCACACACACCTGACACTATCTGGGTTTTTCAATCCTGTCTTTATCACCTGACCGCGATACTGTCCAATAGTGCTGTCTGCCTTTGTCGCAAACCTATTTGTCCACGCGACAGTTTACCTGTGCTGTCTGTGGGCACTTCCGTATCTTGACCTATAAACACATGCGCCTGGTCACTCAACCCGACATTTCATTATGTTTGTGACCAGTGTCTTAACCTCGTCTTCCTACACTCTCGTCGACCTGTGCCGCTGTTATTTCTACGTTAACAGTTCAATCCGTTAACATTGGGGGTCATTGACTCCGTTCACACCGTGGTTGGTTATCCTTACTGTTTTGTTTGTTAACCCTTCTCCTACCTGGTTAGTCGGTTTAGAAGGTCGTCTATCTGGGAATCATTAACTCTCAGTATTCCACGACATAGGCCCCCTCTTAAGAGATTAGACCGCGTCGAATCTTTCTCACTGTAGATTTGATTCCCCTGATCCACAACCCTAGTCTTCTTCCTCCGGAGCTGGATGTCTGGATAGGAAATCCGCTCCTACATTCTCCTTTCCAGGGATGTATTCCACTGTGAAGTGGTATGGTTGCAGCAACAATGACCATCTCATCAACCTGGCATTGAGTTTCTGCGACGTAGCTAGGAACATCAAGGGTTGATGATCTGACTGGACCCTAAACTTTACTCCGTACAAGTATGGTTGAAATTTTTGTACGGCCCATAGGAGTGACAAGCACTCTCTTTCAACAGTAGAATAATTTTTCTCTGCCGGTAGAAGTTTCTTACTGGCATAAGCTACAGGTTTCAAAACTGAAGCATCGTCTATTCCTTCTTGTAATAAGGCTGCTCCAATTCCGATCCCACTTGCATCTGTTCTTAGCACAAATGGCTTTGTGAGGTCTGGGAGTTGTAGAACTGGCTTGTTCACCAACGCCTCCTTTAATTGACTGTAGGCCTCCTCACATTCTGGCCTCCATATAACTGTATCTGGAAGTCCCTTTTTTAAGGTTTCTGTTAATGGATTTCCCAGTTCGGTAAAATGAGGAATGAACTTTTTGATAAAATCCACACAATGATAGGAAGGATCTTATATCTTTCTTTGTTTTAGGCCTCGAAGCTCGCCTGACTTTTTCCAGGTTCTTCTCCCCCGGGACAATTTTCCCGGGAGTGATGGTATGACCTAGAAATTCAAGAGTTTGGTAACCAATCATGCACTTGGTTGGTCGCGCGGTAAGCCCTGCTTCTCGGAGCCTATCGAAAACTCTCTCTAAGGATCCCAAATGGTCATCTAATCTGTCACTGGCAATAAGTATATCATCCATGAATGAGATAATGGCCGGGTCACGTAGAGGATCCAACAACGCTCTCATCATACGAGTAAACACACTAGGCGCATTACTGAGTCCAAAAGGCATGACATTGAACTCATAGTGTCCATTAGGTGTACTGAAAGCCAGCAGAGGTCGAACTTCTGGTTTGACCGGGATCTGATAATAACCCCTACTCAGATCTACTTTAGAGAAGTACTTGGCTTTATGGAGCCTGGCGAACAATTGGGTTGGATTCGGCAACGGTTCCACTTGGAACTGGGTATGACTATTCAAAAGTCTATAGTCAATACACAACCGGTGTTCTCCACTCGGTTTGCGTAACAACACCACTCCAGCATTATATGGGGATGTGGATGGTGCAAATCACCTCATCCTCCAACAGTTTCTGTATCTCCTCCTCCAACACCTTCTCTTTAGCAAAGGGCACTGGGTAGATTTTTTGGCGGACCGGATCCTGCGTGGTTAAGGTCATCTCGAACTCGACCAGCTCCGTCCGTCCTGGTTTATCCGTAAGGATCTGCTTATGGGATTTGAGAACCTGGGCAATCTCTTCCCTCTCTTGGAGAGTCAGATCAGGGTTCACCTGTACTTCCCGATAAGTTTCCTGGTTTATTGGAGGATACTCCCTCCCCTCATCTGGTCCGGTTTCAGTCTCCACTGCTACCGTAATTGCCATGAGATGGGCTGCTCCTTCCCCGGTTCTTTCTTCATATTTTCTCAAGAGATTAATATGAAAAATCTTCGACTTTCGCCGGATCCGTATTTGATAGTTGGTTCTGGATACCATCCTTTCCACGAGAAATGGTCCTTGCCATCCTATCTCCAGTTTGTTGGTTCCCGTTGGGAGTAACAACAAGACTTTGTCTCCCACCTCAAGAGCTCTGTCTCTAGACCTACGGTTATAGTACTCCGCATGTCTCTTTCTGGCCTTTCTCAAGTTTCGAGTCGCCAGCGCCCAGCCCGTGTGAAGTTTTTCCTTCAGTTCCTCCACGTATTTGTACGAGGAGATCACCTCTTCTGAAGTTTCTTCCTCCGTCCAACTCCTCAATAAAGCTTCCAATGGTCCCGTGATTGGTCGACCAAACAGCAGAGTTGCTGGCGGTACTCCTGTTGAGCCATGTGGCACTTCCCTATAAGCAAAAAGGGCTGCCGGGATGTATTCATCCCACCTATCAGGTTTTTCCTGGGCCAATTTCCTGAGCATTGTCATCAACGTGCCGTTGAAACGCTCTACTTGTCCATTAGCTTGAGGGTGGTAAGGACTGGTATGTATATGGTTGGAGTGGAACACCCCAAATACCTCCTCCATGAGTTTCCCACAAAACTGTGACCCATTATCCGTCAGAATCTGATTAGGGAAGCCTAATCTGGTAAAAGCCTCCATCAATGCATCAGCCACTCTTTTCGAGTCAATGGTTGACAATGGTATGGCTTCACTCCACATTGAACAGCAATCCACCATGGTGAGGATATACATGTTCCTCTTCTTGGTCCTAGGAAGAGGACCCACGATGTCGATAGCTACCCTCTCGAAAGGAGAGTTCATAATGGGCATTTCACCTAACACCACCGGCGCTGTCCAGTGTTTCGATGCCACCCGCTGGCACTCTGGGCATGACTTTACATACCGACTCACATCTCCCGTCAATCCTGGCCAATAATAATGACAGGAAATCCGCTGCATGGTGGCGGCGATACCCATGTGTCCGCTGAACGAAATGGTATGCCCCATCTGCAGAATTTGGGAACGGTAGGCCTTCGGGACTACCAATTGACCGTGTAAGTTGTCTCCCCTTCCTGCTCTCCGGTAGAGTAGCCGATTCTTCATGTAGTACTGTCCTCGTTTGGGTGGAACAGCACTCTTCTGCAACTTCTTATAGCAAGGACGTAAATTATCATCCTCCACTCTGGGCAGTTCGTAACTCCCCTGGCATTGGGTTTGAGATCCTTGTCTCTGCCTGATCCGTTTCCTTCTGAGAGCGTGTCTGCATAGCTCCCATGTGAATTGGTTCCTTTGGCATTCCCAAAAAGACATACCGGAAACCTAGGATGACTGGAAATATGGGATCAGTCAATACAGCGGCCTTGATTGTGCCGGTGACGTATCTTGACCGAATCTCCACTTGAGCAATGGGTAACCTCATGGCCACAGCACTCTTAGTCGCAGGCTGTATCTCCATGGTCTCCCCTGTGAGTTGTTCTGGGGATACTAGATCCGCAGAAATCACCGCTTCCCCATCCAGTCCAGTATCATATAAACATTTGACTGGTTGTCCATTCACCTCAATCAATTCCACCACCGTGGGTCTTCCTTGGTCCTTAATGTCTTCCCCCTCCTCGACTTTTCCCTGGGAATCCTCGATGGGTTCCTCGAGGCGTGTTTCGAAGGGACCGTCATTTGCCTTGCCTCGGCATTCTGCAGTCGTATGGGTTTTCGACCTGCAGTGTGTGCACCATGTTCCCTTCCATGCTTTCCGGGTGCTCTCTTTTGTCCGAGCCTCTTCGCCGACCTCAGCCTTGTCTGTGATCACCTTCTTATGATTCACTTGGCATGCCGCGAAGTAAGGGTTTTTCGGTTTCGATCTGCAGTCTTTGGTATCGCGAGAGGGCGACTTGCAAAACGAGCACCACTTCTCCGACCACGGTCGTTTTGCGGGAGAATTCAAGGTGTTCTTGGTACCTTCCTTCACCTTCTCGGAACTCTCCGTTGACGTCTTTTTATAAGGTTCCACTTTGGTTTCTTTTCCGTTCTTCGATTTCTTTCGGTCTTGTTTTTCCTGACCTTTTGTGGGCGTACTTAGTTCCGCAGCTTCACCATGTACTTCCACGAACCTTTCCGCCAGCTTAGTCACAGCCTCAATCCGTTCCGCCCCTTGTTCTCCCAAGAAGGTTCTGAGAGGTTTCGACATTTGCTTGCGCATCTGGTCGACTACCATCATCTCTTCCAGACTCTCATAGTCCCTCTTGAATTCAGCCAAATCTATCCATTTTTGGAGGTAGGCTTTCAGCCTTAAACTATAGGCAGCGAATAGCTCTCCCGGCTCTCGTCTGGACGATCTAAACGTCTTCCTATATGTTTGTGCTGTGATTTCGTAATGTTTCATTAACGCGGCTTTTAGCTCGTCGTAGTCGTTTTCCTGACCAGGTGGTAGGCGTGTGTACACTTCGAAACCCGAACCCCTGAGTCCCTGGGATATCTTAAGAGCCCATTTACTCCTATCCAGTCCCATAGCGATTGCCATTGTCTGAAAGCGTTGAAGATATTGATCAATTTTCTCTTTGCCCTCTTCGTAGATCGCTAGAGGGAACTTCATAGCATGGTAGCTATGTCCCCCTACTGGTGTTGAGCCAGGGAGAGAGGAACCTCCCACTGCTCCCTCCGTTTCTCCACTAGATTGCATCTTGAGCTCAAGTTCCCGCATCCGGTACTCGTGCTCCCTTTTCTGAGCTTCTTGCTCTGCCTCCCATTTCTTAGCCGCTTGCTCAGATTCAAATTTCTTAGCCGCTTGCTCAGCTTCAAATTTCTTGGCCGCCTGCTCAGCTTCAAATTTCTTCAATTCTAACTCAGCTTTTCTATCCTCCCTTTCTGCTTGACGAAGCCCCATCTCCACCTCCTGAACATAGTCCGTTAGGGCCGAACCCGCCAAACCTATTTCTTCTCCTTTGGCCCTAAGTTCTGTTGTAGTTAATTTAGGAGTGGCCATCGTTACAGAAAGTAAGTCAGTAGGTAGAATAAGGACACGACTCGACAGTAAAGTATTACTCCTAATATAAGTTAAATATATCTATATATATCAATTTCCTTATGTCTATCTAATAATTAAGTATTTATCTACTATACCACACAGTACATCACAACCACTCTCTCACCCACAAGAGGAGATATAGGATCTAGACTTATGTAGACGTGTAACTGTGTGACTTAGATAGGTAATGTGTCTTATCACCTATCCACATTCACCCTGTCTGGATCTTTCACCCTGTAAGGTCCCCAACATAAAGGTAATAGCACCATATACCCAGTGGACGTCCTTCCAGTAAAAGTCAGCAATATGTATTTGAAGTACCTCGCTGGGTAGGTTTCCAGCTTGCACTCCAGTTAATGTAGGTATTATGTTGTACCGCGCTGCTCCACCAATTAATGTAGCTCGTAGTCCTTGGAGGAAGGTGGACTCCACAAGCACACCCTATATATATCCTTTCTACTTCTATTATATTGCCTGACATATGTCTACACTCCTCCGTTCTGTCTACTCTTCACAATATCTCACTCTCACTTATTCCCCCCCCCCCCCTCTCTCTCGCACATACACCGACAACATTACTTTCCACAATTAATAAAAGATTTATTAATTAAAGGTATGTATGGTGTAGGTATGGATAGTGTCTATGTAGTTGGTATGTTCTTCTAGTGTGGATGCCAGATAAGATGTTGATAGATAGACTCCGTGTCTTCTCTCGGCTCTTCTCTCGGCTAAAGTACAGGACAGTACATAGATACAAAGGAACGGCCTCACCCTGAATGCTCCGTCTGCTTGAGTCTGTAGATATATCCGTTTTTTGTAAGGAAAATTGTTCACCACTGTATCACTGTACTTAAACCGATCACTATATATATATTGTCAGCTTAGACTGAATGTTCTTTGCTTTTTTTATAACGTTCCTAATTCCATCCTGGAAACAACATCAATTTTCTAGTATTTTCTATTTTTGTCCTGTAAAAGTTCTACACTGAATAGTCCTTAATTTGTATAGACACTTGGTATGCGCCTTGCAACTCTTCGATACTGAGTCATTTGAGTCATTCTATTATGTTACAGGGTCTTCTATTTACCGTTCTCTGTCATCCTTACTTTTTACGATGACACTTCTTTTCTCTCCTTTCTTATGCACAAGTGTCGTGCTTTATTATTTGAAAGTGCTTTCTTTGGGGTTATCAACACTGATTGATCTTTAACACAGCCATCTGTGTTATATCTTCGTTGATATGTCCCGCACTGGTATTGGAACCTGTGTAATAAAGATTTAATAATGAGAGCTGTGTCTGCTTAATATTCTTTCCTATGTGAGTGTCTTTTCCTCCAGCCGAAATGAAAAGGCTTCCGAAAAAACCCACTCTGACATAAGATAGAAGATTCACCTAACGTCTATACTATTCCTACTAGTATTTAATTGTACACGCTAAGCATCATCTATTCCCCTATGCTAGAAGATTACTTCACTGTGATTTACCTTATAATTATCCTTGTCTGAATTGGGAGTACTAATGCACAATAGATACACAAACGTTCCTCCGAACGCAGCACCACCCTTTTCATACTCCCTTGTCTCATGGAAATCCAGAATCACACTAAACTTCCACAAAGAAGTGGCCACTCTTTATAGGTCATTTTTGCCGCATAGTCCTTGACCTGGTTTGACACCTCAAGTCAATACCTCATTATCACCGTTAGTGGAAAATTACTGATCTGAAACTTTTCCGTTATTTATAAAACTCTCATTGTTTTGTTCCTTCACTCTGAGTCATCTAGACCGCAATATGCTGTGGAAATTTTCCTCAGTAACCAATCTCCACACCTCCTTATCAGCCCCAACTCTGGCGGCTCTTTTAACTCTGTTCCCGGTAGTTCACCATCCGCGTAATCAGCGCTGACTCCCTCTCCACACACACCTGACACTATCTGGGTTTTTCAATCCTGTCTTTATCACCTGACCGCGATACTGTCCAATAGTGCTGTCTGCCTTTGTCGCAAACCTATTTGTCCACGCGACAGTTTACCTGTGCTGTCTGCGGGCACTTCCGTATCTTGACCTATAAACACATGCGCCTGGTCACTCAACCCGACATTTCGTTATGTTTGTGACCAGTGACTTAACCTCGTCATCCTACACTCTCATCGACCTGTGCCGCTGTTATTTCTACGTTAACAGTTCAATCCGTTAACATTGGGGGTCATTGACTCCGTTCACACCGTGGTTGGTTATCCTTACTGTTTTGTTTGTTAACCCTTCTCCTACCTGGTTAGTCGGTTTATAAGGTCGTCTATCTGGGAATCATTAACTCTCTGTATTCCACGACAATTGTCTACCACGGTAATGTTAAACTATCATGTCTTTCTGTTTGCACAACAATGTAATACATTAACCATAATTAAGACGAGACAGACGAGAAGATGACGTGACACGTCTTTCCTCGGAGTTTTGAGTGCCGGTCAGTTCCTCTTTCAGAGTAAGAATATATCTCCTTAGTGTGAAAGGCCAGATCTTCGAATCTACTAAACCATAGTATGTGAGTTATGGTGAAAAACTATCTTCTCCCCGATGCTCTGCCCTCTCCGTCTCCCAGGCTATCATAATTTAGAAAATATTTGTGCAAACAGAAAGACATGATAGTCAGTTTAAAATTACCATGGTAGACAATCGACATTACTGTGCGAACATGTGTATATTTCAGCTTGAAGGATTTATCTAGTTATTTTACTTTATGTTGTGTGAATTCTGCAGTATGTACATGACGAGATGCAGCAAAATATGCCGGGCAATAAACCGTACAATCTATGGTTTGTATTTTCGTTATTCAGGGTAACAATGGTGATATCAGAGAAAATGATGACACCAAAATGTGACATAGAAACACAAGGGAAAATTCTTAACTAAGTGGATAATTTTAAATACCTATGGGCATTTATAACTTCAGGTGGAAGATGTACAACAGAGATTAAGAGCAGTATAGGGCAAGCAAAAGCCTCATTTAAGAAAATGAAGAGTATCTTTTGCAATAAGTCACTATCACTGAATGCGAGAAATAGAGTGCTGAAATGCTGTATAGAACCACTTCTGCTGTATGGCAGTCAATCTTGGAATGTTAATGAACAAATCAAAGTAATAAGAAATTAGAAGAAACAGAGATGTGGTTCCTGAGACGAGTGTTGCTAATTCCTTGGTCTGCCAGAGTAAATAACAATGATTGCCTGAAACAGGCTAATGAAACCAGAACATTATATACAACAATAAGAAAGAGACAAACAGCTTTCTTCTGTAATGTGATGAGAAGAGAGGCATTATAGAACATCGTCACAACTGAAAAGATCGGGGGAAGAGAGGCAGAGGTAGACCAAGAAAAATAATGCTGGATGGATTGAGACGGTGGCATGGAGGAGTATCAGCAGCAGAGTTGATCCACAACACTAAAGACTGAGATATGTGGAGAGCCATGAACGCCTACACCAGCTGGCATGGCACATGATGATGATGATGATGATGATGATGATGATGATGATGATGATGATGATGATGATGATGATGATGATGATGATGATGATGATGATGATGATGATGATGATGATGATGATGATGATGATGATGATGATGATGATGATGATGATATAACTGGATATTCTGTGGGGGGTCTTCTTTGTAGTCTGCCTTTTTAATACCATATATTATTTCTATCACAATTAAGCTGAGTCAAAAACCGACTCACAGCTCTCGGGACATTTCGTTCGTGCTCTGTCCTCACAGAAAGCGAAGAGTCCCAATAATAATGATACCAATACCAGTCTGATTATGTCCGTCTGGCCTTTCCTTGGTGTTTTGAGTGCCGGTCAGTTCCTCTTTCAAAGGAAGAATAAGTCTCCTGAGTGTGAAATGCCAGGTCTTCGAATATACTAAACCACAGTAAATGAGTTATGGTGAAAAACTCTATTCTCCATCGATACTCTGCCCTTTCAGTCTCCCAGGCTATCATAATTTAGAAAATTACCCAATTTCTATTTGACTGTTCCGATTCATCTCTGGGCTATTTTAGCGCGACCAAATGATGCTACAATTTGTTTCTAAACCTCAACGAATGTTCAAAGAAATGATTACCCGTTGTAAATTTGAACAAAGAAAACACAAGCAAGAAGTTTTACAATGTATTGTGTGGCATATTTGCATGTTTCTCTCCAGGTGCAAACTGCAGGCGAAGAACGAAGACGAAGCAAAACAAGAAGATAAAGGAGAAAATCACAAGAACAAGAAAAAGAAGAACAAAAACATGGAGAAAATAATAATAAGAACAAGCACATGAACAGGAAGTAGACAGTGGAGGTGGATATAATAAGGAGGATGAAAAGAAAGAGTATAAGAAGAAGAAGACAAGAAGAAGATAAAGAAATATACTCACTGACTCTACCAGGTGAACTAAATTCAGGAATCAAATCCACAGCAAAAAGTGTGACTCCTCGTCTCTAACACATACATTTCGTGTGTAAAATATGAAAATATATCCTAAACAACAAATACCTCTAACTCGTATAACTAATGCGAAAATAAATCTCTGCTCTTTTGTAATTAATATTCCACAGTGCCAAAAGCAGGATTTAACGACTGGGGATTTGGCATCAGAACAAAAGGATGCGGGGAGGAAAAAAAAACTCTAGCAAAGTGCATTAATGAACTCATGCATTATCGTAGTCTGACAATGCCAGAAATATACATCACTGAGAAAATACAAGCCATGACTTTCTCCAATTATGAGTCATCCAGCAGTGTACGGCTGGTAGGACTATAGGTAAAGCTGATTAGTTCCCACATGAAATCATTTGTCAGGGATTAATTTAGCTAGGTATGTCGTTTCTAGTCTTCATCAGCCTACGATCATATATATATATATATATATATTTATAAATATTGCTTTGTTCGGATATATGAATTTTCTTCTTTGTTGTAATGCTCGTGAAATGTGTTGTTGTTGTTCCAGTGGCCTGGAATTTGCGTGTGTGCAGATGTTAAACCAATGCATAACGGTGTTGGTTTTCATGGGTTGTTTGACTGAAGTTATTTCGTCATATGATTGATTGCATGCCGAAGCTTTATTGAATGCATTCCGTCAGATTATTTGTTACGTTCCAATGGTTTATTATTTACATTCTTTGATGATTTAGCAATACAGAGGAGGTAATTTGGAAAGAACAATAGCGGAATGTAATTTCGAAAGAACAATATTCATTCATTCATTCATTCATTCATTCATTCTTTCATTCATTCATTCATTCATTCATTCATTCAGTAGCATGGCCTTTGCAGAACCTCGCTCCCATAACAACCTTCCGGAAAACATCTCGATCATAAGCAAGATGTCCCGCGTCCGATACACCCCTCTGGAGATCATCCGCCACATCCTGCACGCATCTTCTCTTTGGCCTCCCTCATCCTCTCTTCCCAGGCATATACCCCTCCATTATTGTTCTCTCCAAACTTTCATGACGTTTCAAGTGACCAAAATATTTCAATTTTCTTTGTTTTATCTTTTTTACCTTTTTACCTTTTTGCTGTGGATTTGATTCCTGAGTGTCAAAGACTCAACCGCATCCCCTCCGCCAGGAAGAGCAGTCAATCTTGAAGAGGCCAGGAGGTGATACGGTGCCCGAGGTAAGGGCAGGGGAGATGAGGTAATGGGAGATGGTTATCCATTCCCTCATGAGACACGCAGGCGTTGTTCAGAGAGTTAGCACTCTAATCACGATAGCATCACGCCTCGTGGTAGCCACGGAGAAGTTGAGTATCCACTCAACATACCACGTCTGCGATCAGCGTGCCATGTGAGGCAACACGCACCAAGGTCAAGGTCGATCCGCGTGGTGTGTGACCACGGAAGGAGAAAACGTCAGACGGGGGACTGACTTTGTAGTGTTCACATCGTATAGAATAGATATGTGTTTTCATATAGCCTAGTAGATAGAGATTAGCTATAGGGTTTAGGAAAACTAGTGATAGAGAATATTGTGACTTTATGTTGTGTGTTTACTAGCGACTGTTACCTGCGTGTAGCGAGCCAACGGCAATAAAATGTACCATCTATTTTCCTCGCACACGACTTGCAAGTTTTCTTGTATTGGTGTGGGAGAAGTATCCGATGATGCCTGTCAGATGAGTTGTTGACAGGCAAGGATAATTGTGGTGTCAGAAGTGGTGCTTGGACGAAAGAGCCAAGCAAATCCACTCAGCCACGGCTCTAGACTAGGATCTAATTTTTGTCAGTGACGGTAATCTGTGCAGACGAGAGCAATTTGCGAGCTAGAAATGTGCCTATCGTGACGAAATAGATTGTTTAATTGTGCTTATGAAATGTTTATTTAGTGAAATCATGTATTCTTCAAAGCTGTAAGTAGTAATATTCTTATTTTCTCATATTCATTTATGTATTTACCAATTTATTTATGAATAAGCACCAAACATGATTCATGGCGGAGCGATACACAGCCAGCCGGCAATATCGATTTTTGAAAACTAAAAATAGCGCTGCGCCTCTGACGTAGAATGATTGACAAACAGTTGTCCTAGGTCATTTGCATACAGCAATCGAGTGTTTACAAAATCGCCAAGCGGCGTCTCGCCTGAATCTGTGCTTTATATTATTTATTATTTGTTTATTTGAGTTATTAAATGAATATATTTATTTATTTAAACATTATTATGGTATTTTTATTTATTTAAAAGCAGTTATTGATATTTTTGGTCCTACTTTCTCTTTGTTTACCGTCACGATGGAACTATTTTCGGCCACGCAGATGAGACTTGGCTGCACAACACTTACAGAAATTAACTAGGTTAGTACGAAAGGAAAATTACTGATTAGAACGAAGACAGGACATTGACATTAAATTTAATTATTACATATTCTAGTTGTTCGTGAGTCTGTCATTGTCAAAGTCATTGTCCTTAGTTGTCGGGTAAATCATATCGTGCAGTAAGTAGTAATTACTGCTGCCCTGCATATCAGAGGGCGAACAACAGCTGAGTACGTATACCGGTGTGCCAAATAAAGGTCCTCATTACGAAACGTGCCTCCATCCCAAAGTACCTAACAAGGTGACCTGTGTCAACGGAGTTCCGTTCCCTGATTCTCGGGAACATTAAGTTGAGTATACCTATATTTTTGGCATGCATTGTGATTAATAGTGCATCTCTTTTTCAGCTTGTGATACACTAGCATATTTTTGTGCGCTGATTTTCCAACATAGAAATTTTGTTCAGCATATAAACTGAAAATACAAGTCATAGTCCTCAACGAGGAACAAATATAGAACATCATAGATAAATAATTGATTAAACAAGTCAGTGTAAGTCAACACTAGCGAATTACCTAAGAACATGGCAACATTAGAGGACTGTATAAAAGCTGGTAAGCAATTACAATATACAGGTAAAGAGCTAGAAGAATATGCTGATAAGATATTTAAAGAAATAAAGGATGCTGAAAAATACGAACATGCACGAGATAGGCAACATCAAAAAGAGATGGCACAACTAGCTGAAATAACAAAACAAAAACAGCTAGAAGACGACAAACAGATTAAACAAAGAGAATTAGAGGTTAAGCAACAACAGTTGGAACATGATAAGGAATTCGATTTAAAGCAAAGGCAATTAGATGAAATGGTAAGAGTTAAGGAAAAACAAATACAGGCAGAAGCAGAGACACAGGTTAAAGATGAAACGTATAGAGGTAGACTCACGCGCAGAGATCGCTGCCACTAAACTAAAAAGGCAACAAGAGGAAAATAAGTTCAATAAATACAAAAACATTATCAAACCATATTGTAAAGAAGATTCCATAGCAGCCTGGACAGATAATGTAGAGTATCTATTTAAATATCACCAAGTTCCAATAGAGATGTGGGCTATGATTTATATGAAGAATCTGAGTGGTGAGCCCCTTAAAGTGATAGAATCTATACCAATTGAGCTCAGATCTAACTATCAATACATCCATGATAGGATTATGCAGCACTTTTTACTTGATGCCCCTGGGTATCAGGTTCAGTTCTCAAATTTAAAACCTAAACCTAATGAGACATTCATTGATTACGTCTCAAATGTTCAAATGGTACTAGATAGATGGCTTAAAGCAGCTAACATAGGAAAAGACTTTGATAGATTGAAAAATTTAATTGCTATGGACAAAGTTATGTCCACTATACCATCTCCTTTTGCTAAATTTTTGCTGCAGTCAGACATTGAGAACATACAGCAATTTGAAAAAAAAGGCTCGGCATATTTTTCTGCAAACAGAGATATTTTTAGGACCTCAAATGACTCTGAGATAGCTTCTTGTGTGAAAGACCAACCAAAAAACTATCAAAAGAATAGAAAACCAGTTCAGAAAATCAATCAGAAAGACAGGAAAATATCTAAATGCATATACTGTCAATTTTTTCATGACACTTCTGCTATGTGCGATAAAGCGCCTAACTATCCGGCACATCTGGAAGATGTCATTAAGAAGCAACAACATAAAAGAACTGCATACAGGCGTGCAGTCAAATGCTTTTTCTGTTCCAGCTACGGCCATTATTCAAATAAGTGCCTGGGCCGCCAACGTATGAAAGCCAACAGTGCTATTTTGATTAATACATCTTCTGTTAGTAATAGAGAGATTGATTGTGATGTTAAAAATGTATTACCATTTAGACATTCTGAAGATGTGTGTTGTGTAAACGATGTGTTAAGCTCTGACAGTTGTGGACATTGTCACCAATTTCATGCAGACGAAAGACTAAAATGTGAACATACAGTACCATTCTCATCCGAGATTGGAAATCCAGCATTAGCCTCCAGAGGCAAGTTAGTGTTCCACAATGCAATGGTCAACGACAAACCATGCCAATGTTTGCTGGACAGCGGCAGTACCCTTATTGGTCTTAGAAAGGATCTAGTGAGTCCAGGTGATTATACAGGCGACTCTGTCAAATGCCGAACCTTTTCGGGTAACATTGAAATTTACCCTTTGGCCAAAGCCCGTATTAACACTCCTTTCCTTTCGGGTACCTTTACTTGTGCAATACTTGACAACCCTTGTACTGATTTAATTTTGGGTTCCTTACCCCAACTGAAACAGTGTACTAGTGATGAAATAGTTGCATGGGAGAAATTAAATGCAGCTAATACAACTACTAGAGCAGACACTGTAAAACATCAAGACACACTACAAGATGAGAGACTACTGTTGCTTTCTCCAACTGGCACAGATGATACCAACAGACAGAAATTTATAGAACAGCAGAAAGCTGATCCTAGTGTGTCTCCATATTTAAAATTAATGAAAGAAAGATCTAAAGTGACCAAAAATGCCTCATGGTTCCTTAAACCTAATAATGGCTTTCTTACGAGACATTTTACATCTGAGAACCATGAGAATCTGCAAACGGTGCAACCTGTACAACACCGCTTAACTGTGCAAAAACCTGCACATGAGTCACCGCTTGCTGGTCACCTGGCAAAAGACAAAACCAGGCCTAGATTCCAGGCTCATGTTCATTGGCCAGAGGTTTGGAATGAGATTAAATTATTTTGTCGTAATGTATTTTCTTGTAATGTCTGTAAACAATTAGTACATAAGTTTAAGGGTAGACATCCTACAGCTGAAGTACTACCTTCTACTCTGACTTCTAGACCTGTAAGAGGGAGGGTCAAATTTACCAATACACAAACAAGGGTGCTTGAACAATCGATGGTAAACCAGATCAAAACATGCGTCGGTGACTTCCAGACAAGCAAAATGGCAAGGACCATTCAAGGTGTTACGTGACATTTCCAATGTTGACTATGGAATATCGATAAACAGACACTTAAAGATGTTCCATGTCAACATGTTAAAACTTTACTTTTCACAACAAGACACATAAGTAGGGACAGACGAACATAGTGCATCCACACCTAGTAATCAGACGACAGACATACACAACGCAACTACACTAGTTAGCGAGACTGGCAAATCCGACAAGATGCATACATTTAGTGAACTTATAGAATACGCATGAATATATCAGAAGACTGATGACTGGACAACACACTGACTGAAACTAAGACATGTCTGTGACAGAGTGCGACTCTTCGGTCTCACTGTCAAACCGAGCAAAGTCAAATTAGGCCTAAAAGAAATTCATTTTTGGGTCATGTCATTTCTCAAGATCAACTAAAGACTGACCATGAAAATTAGTACCAAAAGTATGAATCTGACCATGTCTACTAGAAAGAAGCAGGTCAGAAGCCTTTTGGGATTAGTAAAGTACTCAGAAATTACAATTCTATATTCCAATGTTTTAAAAGCATCTGTAAAATTGGATGTGAAAGATGCATTATTAATTTCTGCATTGTCAAAAATGAAAATCCTTTTTTGTAATATTCCAATCCTCCGCTTGCCTAATCCTAGGCTCGTTTATTATTCTAGGACAGATGCCAGCAGTACTAGGCCAATTTTTTGAGGGCATCTTCCACCCGAGTTGCTACGTGAGCCGTAAGATCACACCTGCTGAGTCCAGAGATTCCATATCACAGTTGCAACCCTAAGCGTCATCTATGCGGTGAGAAAGCTCCATCTAATTCTGACGGATGTTCACTGCATTGTCCAGACCGACAACTCCCCGATCACGGTCATACAGAGTGGTGTGCATCGAAATGACCGGATATACAGGTGGTCACTAATTTTACCATCTGGGGTAGAAATACCTGAAATCCCACAGATAAATGTAGAGTGATAGTTAGTACATGAATATATTATATTATTCTATGTAAAATAGGTTACATATACATCGACATTATGTGCTTAATCATGTACCAAGAACAGTGAACTATCATGTGTCCGTAGACATCAAGTGAAGAACTGTGCTGCAAAACGTAGATATCACCGTGTTAAATAGGACAGCTCATTACCAACTAAGCTCCATTCCGGTGTATCATTTGTGTGAAGCGCAGAAAACAGTGTCAGAACAATGCTTAATTACAGACACGAAAAGACTGAGCTACGACACCAGCGAACTCTACACGTGCACTACCGATAGAACACTAGTATGACTGTGCAATGTATTTCAGATACCCAGGCAAAGTGTGTAGATATATTATGCCTATAAAACCAATGTACAATCATGAAGGCAACAACTAACCTGAGGTAGCTGAATACCATGTATATAAATTTATTGTGATATGTAACATAATATTTTAAGATAGTGATAAATTAGATGATAGGATTAGGAAATATAATAGTTCTCATTTATTTGAATAGTGTAGTTAGTACAGTAATTAACCCATTAGAATTAAATTAGAATATTAATTTAGACGTAAAAATAGTTAATTACAAGCTAAATTAAAAGTTTGATAGGAATAGTACCATTTAGGTTGTTATATTTCACTTAGCTTCATTTCGGTTCAGTTCATTCCATCTTAATGAAACCATACCACCTATCAAATATTACCATTTAGTAATATCATCATTTTACATCAGAATAGGATAAAAAGATTAGATAAGTGAACATACATCATTTACACCATTTAGATTAAGAATATCACTCATATAATTTCCTTTGTGCATTTAAAAACATTAGTTAGTAAGAGTGTTAGAAAATTACATAATTTGTGTTCACATCATCCATGTAATTAAGGTACATAACTCACGTCACATTAATTACATTTAAATAGTTAGATTACATCCCTTAGATTAGACAAACATAACGATTAATATAAACATATCATATAATTAACAGTGACAAAATTTAGTTAACACATTAAATACATATTTATAGAATTAATATTATTATGTTAGGATTTAGAGTTGTAGTTTAGTATAATATAATGGATGATGAGACCAAGGGGATACACCATCAACCCTTTCTCGTCCATGTAAATATATTGTAAATACATGACTCGTGCAGCGATTTTCGCACAGTCATTGGCTCAACTATCTCAAACTGAGCCAAACCTGTACAGTGTCACTCCAAGGTTTTTAAATAAACAGAAGGATTAGTGTGGAAGGATAAAAGATGTGTGACAGAATTAAAGATGAAAGAAGTGTGACAGAAGTGTGAAAGCGAGAGCGAATGGAAAATAGACGGGAGAGAGTGAGATCAGTCAGCGAATTCTTCTGCTGCCTGGCGCGAACTTTTAATATTTGTCTGTGTTAATGTTGGTTTTCGTTAGTGAAAATGTGCTAGTGTGAATGTGTTGTCTGTAATATAGTTTAGAACTTAGATTACAGTATTTTGGGTTTCATAACAAGGGAATGTAGTCACGAATTAGTGTTATACACCTGTTTGTGGCCGCATTTAACCAAATTATGACACTTAAAAAACTAACATACATACACATAGGAGTTAGAAACATAGATTAGAAGGTAGATTAGTAGATTGATTACATCCAAACACGCAAACAACCAGAAAAACAAACATATAAATTACATACACATTTTGTAGATCAAAGGGAGATAACTGCGGGTCAGGGGACATAATAGACAACGAAACACTAACTTAACAGTGAAATAGTACTTTACACGCGGAAGCGAAGTAGGTAAAGCCTGTCGCACACACCTTGTGTAATGGTTGTTAAATATTATATGGGGGACATGAAGCAATTCATGTGTTGACCCTAAGAAAGTCAACTTTGTATGGGTAGTAAGTTAATTTACTATGTGAGGGCAGGTCTTATAAGACAACGGTCCGGTTCAGACATACCTCTAATAAATATAATATAGCATGTGAGAAGAGGGCTCACGCCAACCAGTCAAGTTTGTGGCGATTGCCAGTAGCCAAGTAAAGTTCTGCTACATTGTGACAATAGTCAGTAGAAGTCTATTAGAGTGCCCAAAGCCAGGTTATCTAGAGTCTTTGACAAAAAAATTAGAGACATTAAATTTTTTTTAGAAACCTCTTGCGTCACAACCAATCAGTGAAAGTTGATGACGCAACACAAGGAGGGGTGGGTGTGTGTCAAAGACTCAACCGCATCCCCTCCGCCAGGAAGAGCAGTCAATCTTGAAGAGGCCAGGAGGTGATACGGTGCCCGAGGTAAGGGCAGGGGAGATGAGGTAATGGGAGATGGTTATCCATTCCCTCATGAGACACGCAGGCGTTGTTCAGAGAGTTAGCACTCTAATCACGATAGCATCACGCCTCGTGGTAGCCACGGAGAAGTTGAGTATCCACTCAACATACCACGTCTGCGATCAGCGTGCCATGTGAGGCAACACGCACCAAGGTCAAGGTCGATCCGCGTGGTGTGTGACCACGGAAGGAGAAAACGTCAGACGGGGGACTGACTTTGTAGTGTTCACATCGTATAGAATAGATATGTGTTTTCATATAGCCTAGTAGATAGAGATTAGCTATAGGGTTTAGGAAAACTAGTGATAGAGAATATTGTGACTTTATATTGTGTGTTTACTAGCGACTGTTACCTGCGTGTAGCGAGCCAACGGCAATAAAATGTACCCGTTATTTTCCTCGCACACGACTTGCAAGTTTTCTTGTATTGGTGTGGGAGAAGTATCCGATGATGCCTGTCAGATGAGTTGTTGACAGTCTTTAATAGCCAACCTTCTTCAATACTCAGCTAGTAAAGTATGGATGCATTTGTTCTTTTCTTTACCCAAGATATTCTTATAACTCGTCTATAACATTTATATTCAAAGGCATTTATGCGCTGTTCAGCTTGTTTAGTAAGTGCCCAGGTCTCATAGGCGTATGTTGCAATGGGAAATTGCATGCTTTTAAACATCTAATTGTTGTGGTTCTTTCTGTCCCATTCCATAATTTATTCAATTGTTTTAGTCTTTGAAGAGCAATCGATAGTAGTCGTTTAATTTCTTTCATTGTGTCACCGTTGTTGGTAATCAATCTTCTTCTCCTTCTTCTTCAGCTTTCCAAGCCATTGAGGTTCTTTGCTACAAATACAATCCGTCTCCATTCGTCTCTCTGGTGGACCTTCTCTTGCCAGTCGTTGATTCCAAGTGCTTGTAGGTCTGTATATATATATATATATATATATATATATATATATATATATATATATATATATATATATATATATATATATATATATTATCTCTCCACCGTCTTCTTGGTCTACCTCGGGGTCTACGATAATTTATTTCCTAGTGTAAGCGAGTTTTGTTTCCCTATTATCTTCCATTCTTTCTATATGCCCCAGTCATTGTAGTCTATTAGCCTTCATGATACCAGTGATTAGCGGGGACTTAAACAGATCATAAATGTCTTTGTTACTTCTTCTTTTCCACTCTCCACTTTGTGTATCCCTAATGGGTCCAAAGATGCGTCTTAAAATTTTGTTCTCAAAGGTTTGTAACATTGCTTCGTCTCCGTTCGTTGTACTCCAGGTTTCAGAGCCATACAGCACAACTGGTCTGATCAGTGTTTAGTATATTGTGATTTTGGTGTTACGAGATAGCGCCTTTGATTTTAGTAGATGTTGTAGTGCATAGTATATCTTATTTCCAGAGTTGATTCTAGTTTGTATTTCTTCCCTTATGATGTTGGAGCAGTTGAAGATTGTACCCAGGTATTTGTATGTTTCCGTTCTTTTAATGGTCATATTATCTATTTGTATGTGGCCAGAGTTTTTAGCCATTCCGTCTCTTGAAATTACCATATATTCTGTCTTATCTTGGTTGATAACCAGCCCCATCTGTTGGGCTTTTTCCTTTAAGTGAGTCAATATTTCCAATGTCTTTTTTTCACTTTGCCCTATAATATCTATATCATCTGCATAACCAAGCAGCTTGGATGTTCCTCCAATATCACATTCCTCCTTTATCTTCCTTACAACTTTGTCTAGAGCCAGATTGAAGAGTAGCGGCGATAGTGCATCACCCTATTTCAAGCCAGATGTTATTTGGAAGGGGTCTGATTTCCTGCCTTTATATGTTACTATATTATAAGTATCTTCCATGCATAGTCTGGTCATGTTGATTAACTTCCTTGGTATTCCAAATTCCTGCATAGCATTCCATAGACTATTCCTATGGACACTATCATAAGCCTTTATAAAATCCACAAAAATGTTATGGAGATCTCTTTTATATTCCCAATGTTTCTCGGCTATTTGTCGTAAGATAAATATCTGATCTATTGTTGATCTGTTTTGTCTAAAACCCGCCTGGTAGTCACCTAATATGTCTTCTGAATATGGTATTAGTCTATTTAGTAATACTGCGGATAGTATCTTATAGTTGGTAATCAATGACCCAAGATATTCAAAATTTACCACCACCTCCAATTTTTCCTCATTAGCATATATTTCTGTCTCCGTGGTGGTTTTATCTGTATGCATTATCTTTGTTTTTGCTATGTTAAGATATAAGCTGTGATTTTCACTATTCAATTGGGTTGAGGCTATTAGGCTTTCTATACCAGTATGTGTTGTGGATAGCAATACTGTATCACCAGCATATCGAATCTCTGGTATGTCATGACGACCGATATTTAGGGCATCATATGGCTCCCTGTTTATATCATCTCTTACATTCCACATTATATTTTCGGCGTACAGGTTAAACAAATAGGGGGACAGCACACATCCCTGACGGACTCCTTGCTTGATGTCAAACCAATCTGATGTCTCGCCATCTATACTAACCGCTGCTTGTTGGTCTAGATAGAGCATTCTTATGAGTTGTATTACATGTGGTGGAAAGCCCACATTCCTCATGATTTCTCAAAGCTTCTGATGCTGTACACAGTCAAATGCATTTGAATAATCCACAAAACATGAGAATAGGTTCACATTAAATTCTCTGCACTTCTCTATTATTAAACGCATATTGAGAATGTGGTCTCTTTTTCCTCTTCCTTGTCTAAATCCAGCTTGAACCACGTTAATTTCTTCTTCCATTTTCTTACGAAGTCTTCCCATTATGATCTTAAGTAGAATTTTACTTGCATGGCTGATCAGGGCAACAGTTCAACAGTTGGTGCATAATTTCAGTTTGCCCTTTTTAGGTATTGGAATGAAGATAGTTCTCTTCCAATCTTTTGGCCATATACCATATTTCCATATCTTTTTACATAATGAGTGATAGATTTGTTTTCTTTCTTCTCCTCCCGCTTTAATTAGCTCAGCTGGTATCTCATCACATCCAGGTGATTTACCATTCTTCAGGTTCTTTATTGCCCATGCAATTTCATCTAATGAGGGTTCAGGTTCTGTCTCTGCTGTCGTTGGCTCATGTTAGTTAGTTAGTTAGTCGACAGATCATCCTCGTTGCACATCGGACCATTCAGTCCATAAGTGCTCGGATCCCCTCCTCAGCAAATCCCGCAGCGTGTAGCGGCTAACGACGCCAGTTCTGTGTTGGTTTATCAATCTTCTTTGGCTTCCTGCGTAGTGTTCTTGTTTGGCCACCCCTCTTTTAATTTGCTGCTCTCGCAGTCTGGCCATTGTTGTAGATTCACAGTCATCACTTGGTTCTTGCAAAAGTCTCACTTCTCGTAGAGCATTCAGAATGTCAGCCTGGTCCATGGCGCGTCCGCCCTCAACAGTAGCCTCACCTGCGAGCTTGTCAGCCCGCTCATTTCCTTGTACTCCCGCATGCCCTGGCACGAAGATGAAACTAATCTTTGCCAGCCGAGACCGCTTCAGAGGCAGCAACCATTCTCTTCGGATCGACCCCTCCTCTATCCTCTTGATCATGTTCATTGAGTCGCTAAGGAAACAAGCCCTAGTGAATGTCTGTGTCTCGAGCCATGTTATTGCTTTACTTACTGCCATGACTTCCATGGTCAGGCTACTTGTGGTTTCAGTGAAAGCACCAGAGTCCTCCTTCACAATTCTCCCTCCGGCCCGAGCTGTAAAGGCCCATGAGCTTCTCACATGTCGGACGACCGACCCATCTGTGTAGATGACCGCGTCACTGTCTAGCGAATTCTCGAAAATCAACGCTTGTACTTCAGCCTCAACAGCAACCGGATTTTCTTGTCTGCATTTTCTATCTAGTTGGATGCAAACTGAAAAGGATGTGCAGAAGTCTGTTGGCACTTGCACCCACTCCTCGCCAGGTTCTAAGTCCTCAAGTGAACACACCTGTTGAAGAATGTCCTCGGCTTGACCCATCCACGACCGTCCTCTTTTTAACCTGCTGCCCTTCACCTTCCTAATTTCACTATGCAGTGGATGCTGTGTGTTTGCGTTAATTCTGAGGTAGGCACGTGCCCTGCAAACTTGCATTCTCTCTTCAATGGTTGGAAAATCAAGAAGGTAGCGCATCGCCCTGCATGCTGTATCTCTTGTACATCCAAGAATAATGCGCATAGCTTCATTCTGTATCCTTTCCATCCTTTCTATCTGCTTATGGCTGACAGTCAGGATTGCCATTGCATACTCCAAAACAGACATGACCAGCCCCTCGTACAGAAGACATAGATGGCGCTGCTCACAGTTTGCTGCCGCCATCACCCGCATCGCTGCCAAACCCCGCTTGGCCTTTGTTATCACCTGGTCTATGTGCACATTATAAGCAAGGCTTCGATCAAACCGTATCCCCAGGTAATTCATTGCCTGCGTTCTTTCCACCGTCTCTGAACACAGCATTACAGTTGGTGTTGGATTGTTGACAATATGATTATTCAACGAGAACCAAGTCACTGTTGCCTTTGTTGGGTTGACCATTGCCCCAGCTTCATCACACCAAGTACTTATGCGATTGAGTTCGGTTTGTAGTTCCACAGCAACCTCCTCCCTGTCCTTACCCTGACGATACACTAAAACATCATCGGCATATGACAATGTCCTGCCAGGTCCAGTGATCTGCTCACTGGTGATTCTCACTGTGTAGGCGTTGAACAGTACCGGAGATAATGGTGATCCCTGTGGTAGGCCAGGATATATTGTTGTTGGTTCCGAAGTCCAACTGCCACATCATCCAACTGCCACATCATGTATCTCATTCATATCCCTGCAGCACTCCTGCCATCTTTCTAGAATTTATCTAGATTCTGTTAAGGTATTTCCCATCTTGTCACAAATAACATTCAGTTGAGGTTGAACATTTCTTGTCAATAACTTCATTTCTTTGAACATTTCGTAATCTCTTCCAGTTTTACGATATTGCTCTATTCTGGTACAGCAATCTTGTGTATATTGATTTTTGTCCTTTCTTGTGTTCTTTCTTATTTCTCGAGTTAAAGATTTATACTTCATCCTGCTGTTATCTGATTCACCTCCTTTCTGTTTCAGTTCCCTTCGTTATTTTAATCATTCTAATGTGTCTGGTGTAATCCATGGCTTAAGTTGCTTTTTCTTGGTCGGAATTAAATCTTTGGCTGCAGTTATCAAGATATCTCTAGCTTGCACTGCCAGTTCATCAGGTGTCATTTCCTCTGGTACAGACATCAAGACACCAAAACGATTCCTAACTTCTACGGTGTATGCATCTGGTATTTTTGTGAGATCATAGTTGTTACGGTTTCTTGGCAAGTTTTGCAGAAGGTAGTTTGCCATTGTTTTCCTTCTGGGCAGTGACTGTACTAGTCGGTGGCCATAGCCATTGTCTCTACTGATGAGATCATCTGCCTATCGCCGCAGAACAATAGAGGAAGGTAATTTGGAAAGAACAATAGAGGGAGGAAATTTGGAAAGAATAATTGCGGAAGATAATTTAGAAAGAACAATAGCGGAAGGTAATGTAGAAAGAACAAAAACGGAAGACAATCTAGAAAGAACAATAGCGGAAGGTAATTTAGAAAGAACAAAAACGGAAGGATATTTAGAAAGAGCAATAACAGAAGGTATTGTTTCTAGAAGAAGAGGCAAAGGAAAACCAGCTCAAAGATGGATTCACGACTGTCACAGGATAAATAAACTTGTTAGTTGCGACCGATGATAACCAAACCCGACATTATTTTGCTAACACAATTGACTCTGTGAGGGTGAACAAACTGAGGAAAATACGTCGGTACAGATTCTCGACACTTGGTCAACAGTGTGTATGAGATCAAAGGGAGTCACGTAGAGTTGTCTACACACAGTTGACAGTTTGATGACAGGATGTTGTTCGAGAGGGGTGTATAGGCAACATTTGTCTACAAAACGGAAGTTGGCCGTTGCAAGTGATAGACAGAATGCCTGCTAGAGGTCAGAAGGATTCTGTAATAGGGAGAAAGGTCTCTGGCTTACAGACAACCGGATATTTGTTGGATGAGACAAAGAACTTCCCAGATGAAAAGGAAACTTAACAGCTAATTGACTCTGGTTAGTCTGGAAACAGGAGGACAAAGCCAGATTCTGGACTGATTGGCGTCTGGACTTTCTGGTGACTCACTCAAGCACCCATATAAAACCCAGTGCAGTAAACAGGTGGATGGAGTCGAAGAAAAAATTCTGTAGTGTTAGGATTGGGGATAATTCCGAGTTGTGTTATATTAGAGGGACTAGCCTATCTTAGTAATGATAGTTATCCGCGGACATAGATCCAATCGGATTGCCTAGTTTCTCGAGTAACAACAGGAATAGACATATGGTAGGCAATTAATTATATCTAACTTAAGAGTATGATTAGGAATAGAGTACAGTACTGTGCAGTGATAAAATGTATTATGATTAGTGATAGAATGTTCTATAAGTGCAGTGCTAGAAAGTATCATAGGAGCGTCGGCACTAGTATTCTATTTTGTGGCTTCAAGTAGCTTGTGTTATATATCATTTTACTCAGGAAGTTGAGGACAATGTAGTGGAATAATAATTAGAGAGATTAAGGATGGTTGAGAGGGAGAAGAGGTATGTGTAATGGTAGGAATCTTCCAGTAGGGCATCTGCTGGGTTTCTACCCGTTCCTTTATTCTTTCCTGGTGTTGCCATGTATAAGACCATTGTGATGCGCGATTTGGCCGTATGACAGAGATCGGATCTCTGTTATAGATCTGAGTGCTGTTATTGGCCTACAATCACCTAATTACGGTCAGGACTGAGTTGCCCTCACCATGATGTTATCTCCTCTACAGGTTCCATGTACAGTTCCCCTTGAGTGTTCCACGTGAGTGTGAGAGGGTTTACTACGAAGAAGCAGTTTCAAAGTTTGACACAATGATGGCTCAGCATCTGAAGACAGAGGTTGCTGAGAGGCCGCTACATAGGGCTTATACCTAAGTTGGTTTGCGGGAACCTGGCTTCTGCTGAGTGGAATTGTATGAACAGAAGTTTTGTGTTTAATGAGTGATAAGCTTCATCACCGAAGATTAATAACTCGCATACTAAGGACATATATATATATCTATATACACATCTACCTAACAAACATTAATAGGTTGTGTTCTAAAAGAGGGGAAAATGTTATAACCAGAAACTAATAAACAGTAGAGTTTTCCCCAAGTGACATTTCAGTTAATTGGAAGACTATCAGTTCAAACAAATATTAGGAAACAGAGTAACTTCACCGTGTGGTAAAGTGAAGACCAAGATCAACAGTGTCTATCGGATTACCAGCATCCTGTTTGTTCGAGTGATTGGAGAAAGTCGTCATCTTCTGGGTGAGGTTCACTGTCCGGGAAAAATGGTGCTGTTGTGTGCTAAGCACTATGATGTTACAGACTTTGCTTCTAAATCACTGGTCTACCATTAGAATACACGTCACACATTCTACACCTTATACACACACACACTTCCCCTACATATACTCTTTGCTTTAATAAATTTCTTGTTTTTATTTGTTGAAGCGAGAGTTGTCAAGTGTGTTATGTTGGGGAAGAATGAGAGGGGGCATAATCCAGGGGTGAGTAAGAGTGAGAAGAAGGTGTCTTCAGATTGAAGGAGTGTTTGGACGGAGTCTGCTGGATTTCTCCAGAATAGAGATATTGAATTTAAAACAAATGTGGGTGTTGATTCTCTTCACCCAGGGACGACACTAAAGTGGTAAAGAAGAACACGTAACTAATACGACATTCATTCTTTACACACACGACAACGACCCTGCAGACACAGTGGTCATGGAAGTGTATAAGGCAAAACTGGCAATGGTCGGAGAAGCTTCTCGGCAGTCGCACGAGTCTTCAACATGACCAGCAATAGTATGATGTTGATTGTAATTGTTGATTAAAGAGAGTGGCGCTTCGTCTTTGTATGAGTGCTACTGCTTCAATCCTTATCTGATATGCGCAGTTCTTTGCGAGACATTGCTAAGCGGTCTAGTTCTGACACAGTGAGTATATGAGCGAGAGCTGTGTTATCATCTTCAAAATCACACGCCTTGCTAAATGGGTAGACTATCTGCTCTCTCCAAAGGTCTCGGTCTTTGATGTTTGTGATTAGTTCTATAGATGACATTCCTCCATAACACCGTCTTCAGCTGAGTTGGGTTCAAGAACCGACAATACAGCACTCGGAACTTCCCCATACCCGCTCCGTCCTCGTCTGCAATAGCCTAGCGAATATTTACAATACTAATGGTAGCAGTTGCAGCCAGATTATGCGTCCGTCGGGTTTTTCATCGGAGTCCTGAGTTTCGGACACTGTGTTATTGATTGACACATTGTCGTCTTGACAGACAATAGTTTGTAAACTAGAGTTATACCTCCCTATAGCACAAAGCCTGGACTGAATTTAGAGACAATTATTTGCCCATGCAGCGCAATCCCTCACTCGACCTACATAGTTTACATCAGAGGAAAGGTAACATCAATTCACCTGGAACAGGACAAGCTGCAAAAGATGTCGGATTAGAACAGCAATGCTCTAACTGTCTACATGCCAGAGCATCCTTCCTAGACCAGCTTGTGACCAAGGATGTGGACCTAGTCTGCCATGCCATGACATTTAGTCGTTAGCTTGCATTCCCTTGAATTCGAGTAAAGTTTGTACCCTCCCAATTGCGCTCATCCACACCGAAGTCGGTGGCACAATGGGGGTGTTGAGTTTGATGAGCGCCGTCCAACATTGGGTGCTAACAGACAAGTAGCTAGCACAGCTGACTGTCATATGGTGGCTCAGTCAAAACTGTCTAAGACCTGATCCCAGTGCTGTAGTACCAAGAATAATGTATCTCGACCGGACTCTTCCCCCTCTGTCGTTGATAGTTCCAGTCGTCTCTATTCTCATTATGTAACCAAAGAACACAGTTTGTCATATTTGTATAATTGTGTACCATCTTCGACCTTCACTTGCAACTTCCAGGCAAACTTAATTAGTTGTTGTGGCCATCCATGTACTCGCAACATTCGTCTTAGGAACAAAAGCTCTGCTGTGTTCCAACTCGTCCCAAGCTGTTGGTTCTCATTGCAAGATCAAGCGCCGTGCAACAGATCAAGTCCGATATAAAATTTCAGTAGTCTCTTTCATACTTTCAGTGAAAGTGATCCATTCCAAACATACTTTTCAACTTCTGAAATGCAGGTTTTCTATGGCCTGTTCTGTTCTTACTCTCTGTCATGCATTTTCTAGCTGATGCTATGAAATAAGGGAAGCTAACCCACGCGAAAGTCAGTTCAGTGCACTAGAAGTAGCAGCGCGTGTATGAACTACGCCTGTAAAAAAGTTCAAAGAATTCAAAGAGAGCGATGGCAAAAAAAAAAAAAAAAACGAAGAAGAAGAAGACATGAATGCATTCAAATATTTTTATTTGGCAAACATGTTCCTTCTGTTGTAGTATTACATTTTAGAGTTTTCTGTTTCATTAATGCAAGGATTGTTTCTGTTTTTGTTGTTTTATATATTCGAAATATTATTTTGTACTCACTATTATCACAATGTCCAGCAGTTGTTGCAGATCTCCTGTATTTTTAACTACCAAAGCTGTATCATCTGCTTATTGTCGATTATTTATATTATCCTGCAGCTTGTATTTCTAGTCTCTCTTTGGTCTCTGTCATTAGAATATCCCTAGAGATCCGGTTACAAAGCACATCCGTGTTTTTCTCTTTGCTTTATCTGATCACAAATGTCTTCTTTATTTCGCAATTAATTTGTTGTTAAGTAAATATGTTTTATTATTCTGATATAATTTCCTTCAATAGTACTTTTCTAGAAAAGTATGATTTAACTAGTTTTCTAATTATCAATGACCTAGGTGTGATCTTTACAGCACACATGAAAGCCTTTCTGTGCTTAAACTGGCATTTCTATTACTAGTCAGAATGTGTCCATCCATCCATCCATCCATCATATGCCATGCCGATAAGCGTGGGTATTCATGTTTCGCCATCTCACTCGATCACCAGAGTCGTGGATCAGGTCCCTGTTTCTGTCTCGACTATGCCACGTGGCCAAGCCATCCAGGTACTTACTTCCGGTTTTCACCTTGGTCTCTTCCCTTCGATCTTGCCAGTTGTCACCAAGTTCTCCAATTCATCTCTGCTCATAACATGCCTAAACAATTTTGATTGTCTACGTATAATGTCTCTAATGAGTTTACGATCTTCATAATTATGTTTTATGGTCTCATCGAAAATCAGAATGTGTATATTGTATTATTAGTTCTTTTACCCTATCACAAATCAGTACTCTTCTTCACTAATCTCTCTCTCTCTCTCTCTCTCTCTCTCTCTCTCTCTCTCTCTCTCTCTCTCTCTCTCTCTCTCTCTCTCTCTCTCTCTCTCTCTCTCTCTTCTCTAATATATATATATATATATATATATATATATATATATATATATATATATATATATATATATATATATATATATATGTTAAGGTTGCGACCGATTAATTTAAATTTAATAGTTAACTTTTGAAAAATTAACGATTAATTAATAGTTAATTTCGATTAAAGCAAAACATTTATAGTCACATAACTCACATTATAGTCGTATTTGTCAAAATCGAAATATCTCTGGATTGTCTTGTTCATATGTCATCTAATAACCAACTATGCAAACAGACGAGTATGTTGACAGCATTTGGTTCAAGTGACGAGCGCGTCTTGTTAAAGAATATAACCAGCAGAGCTGAACAATTGTTCACACGGAACTGAGGTAGCCGGTAAGCACAGAATGGTCTTGGCAAGGAGTGCCAATTTTGGATATCGATGTTCATTAAGTTTCCACCATTGTAGAGGGTCAACCAATTCAGCAACTTTCTGACGCAGCAATTCATCATAAGAGCTGTCGACATGATCCTCCGTGTCTGACTCAGACTCCATTAGCCTAATACGCTTTTCATTTTGTTCATATATAGTTTCATTGTAAATGTCAGTTTAATTCGTTGCAGCAGTCTCCATCTGCTCATCGTGAACATCAACTGCTATTTATTGTTCAATACATGACCAAGTTCGTTCTTTTGCATCTTTTGACTAAAATTTTGGTGGAACTGCGGTAAAGCTATGAAAATGTACAAAATATAAAATGACACAAAGTGGTGCAGCTTTACATCACAGAATTACGATACACACAGGAAGTTGCGGCGATTAGCCTTCATTAGCAAACGAAAACATTCACAAAACACAAGATACAGTCACGGAGATCTCCTGTGACTACATTAAAACGTGACGAAATTTCATTTCTTCATTGCTTTCATTTTTTTTCATCTTTTTATTTTTCTCGTCCTGTATATAACATTGTGGTACATCGTTCTTCCTAATGACGACCATAACCGTGTCTTTTTACAATTTAATTCAAACCCCAGCTGCTCACTATGTACAACAACCGCATCTACTAATTGTTGCAGATCCTGCGCAATGTCTGCAATCAATACTGTATCATCTGCATATCTAATGTTATTGATGTTTCGTCCTCCAATGCTGATTCCATTTATATCTTCTACATTTCTGAAAATATTTTCACTGTACAGGGAAAAACGATATGGAGACATTACTCATCCCTGCCTAACACCTCTCTTAATAGTCTGATATTGTCCCACTTCATTATAAATCCTTATGGCAGCTTGTTGTTTCCAATATATGTTTTTATAAGTCTAATGTCTTTCCCATCAATTTGTAGATCTGCAAGCATATCCACCATGTTGACATGTCTAACTCTATCAAAAGCTTTTGTGTAGTCAATAAAGCAAAGATGTATATCCTTGGTTACTTCTATAGCACGTTCAATAACTGTTCGCAGCGAAATGTGTATGGATTAAGTGTTTTTTCGTGGTGAAATGGAGTTCGGACCGTGCAACGGAGTTCGTGCACGCGCGCCCGGACTTCCTTCGGCGTATCATCGGCGCCCGGTGGCGATAGTTAAGCCTAACATGACGAAAAGACGACCAGCAAGGACACAACGTGGTAAGAGGGCGGGCGCACGCAGAAGCCGTTTAAAATGTGACAGATTGGGTATCGGAAACGTTCGAGTACTGTACTGGAACTGTGCATCATTTAGTCAACGCCGACCAATTCTTGAAATACTACTCTACGGAAACGATATTGTAGTCATACAAGAATCACAGCTCGGCGACGGAACAGTCAATGTCGAGGGATTTCAGGGATTCTTTAACAGGCGGCACCTCGGACAGGCCATTCTGTTCCGCGACAACATACTAGTGTCTGAGATCGATATGTCTTCCTGGAACAGTGATGCCCTGCAAGTGCAGGCATTAAGAATAATGACACCAGTGCAGCTTGTAATCGTGAACGTTTATGCGAGAAATGGGAAGGTCGACGTGCGACAATGGCAGAGTTTGTTCGATATGGATGAAAGGCATATAATCTACTGTGGGGACTTCAATGCCAGAGGCAGTCAATAGGGGAATTGCATCACCAATAGACAGGGAGAAGATCTGGAGGACGCCCTGGCATCTGCTGCCCTAATCTGTCTGAATGATGGGAAGGTCACTAGAATAGCCACTCGACCAAATGACTCTGACAGCATAATTGACTTGGCTCTGGTGTCGCCCACCCTCGCACCAAGATGCCGGTGGGGCACACTGGGATACCACGATAGTGACCACTACCCTTGTGTCATCCTGCTCAAGAAAGACGGTTCCATGAGTCAAATAAACAAGACAAATGCCTTCCCGTACGACAACACTGGTCAAGACGCCATGAGCAATATCAGAAGAAGAAAACTAACTTCCTCCCGCAGGAGACAAGAAAGGTGGTTGCAGCCACCATGGTTAAATGGAGAGGTCGAGAAGGCATGGCTGGAAAAGAGGCAGGCTGTCAAAGACTGGCAAAAGGCCAGAAAGGCTAACATGCCACAGGTTGAGTTGGCGAACCTGAAGATTGAGGTCGATAGGACGACGACGTTATTCAAATCCTGTGCAGAACAGGCCAAGGCCGAGAAATGGGACGAGTTCTGCAGGAAGGTGTGCTCCGAGCGATCTCTTACCGCATTCTGGGGCCTCCACAAGAGCATGAACGGTGCTGTACAACGTAGGGGTATTCCAGACTTTCAAGGCACAGGCCTCGCTTGGAAAAAGTCGGATGCGGATAAAGGTAAGGCCCTTCTTGCACGCTACATAGAACAGACTGACCAGAAAGACGAGCCCGCCAGACAGAGGACCACAACGACACTCTCTCAGTTGTGCGAGGGGGTCGGGACAGACGAAGAATGGACAATCACAGCTGAGATATTGCGTGCGATGCTCAAGAAATCACCTAACACCGCCCCAGGCCCAGACGGCATCCGATATAGTGACCTACTGGTGATATCAGATGATGACATGGAAGAACTGGCCGGAGAATTCAACACCAGTATCCAGAGGGGTCAGGTCAAAGAAGAATGGCTACACAGCTACTTGCTGCCGCTGCCAAAACCGAACACAGACCATTTCCAAGATAAGCGAATACAGAATCATTACGATGCAGAATACTGTTGGCAAGCTACTGGAGAAAATTGTAGCACACATACTTGCTTGGGACTTGGAACAGCTCGGCTGCTTCCCGCCCACACTTGGAGGATACAGACGCAACAAAGAGTCATGGCTGAATGCGGCGGTCTTTGCTAAAGATGTTTACGAAGGATTTCAGGTCAGAGAAGAGACATGTGCGGCCGCCATAGACTTAGAGGACGCATATAACAGAGTATCTTTCGAGCACTTGATGCAAACCCTCCTCAGACTAAAAGTGCACCCTCACATTGTACGATGGATAGCTGCAGTTCTGCTCCAAAGGAAGGTGGTACTAAGATGCGGGAGTTGGTCTTCTGAGCCGATAACGATATGTCCAGGATTGCCGCAGGGTTCACCACTGTCACCAGTACTATTCAACGTGTATACGGTGCCGATCACTGAACAACAGTTGGATGGGAGGTGTAGGACTCTGTCATTCGTTGACGACATCCTCGTGTATCGACAGGGTCGAGATAGTCAGGCGGTTGCCAATGATATGCAGGGCGAACTAGATCGAATTTCCTCATGATGTGCTGATGCCATGCCCTTGTCAACCCTGCAAAGGCAACGGTTACATGGTTCTCACTAAACAACCATATTGTGAAAACAGATCCTGCCGGCAGTAAGAAAGGATGGGAGCATTTTGGGTAGAACCCAGTCAATGACATATCTTGGCGTGAGGCTTGATCGTAGCCTGTCCTTCAGAGATCATGTCGATTATGTCATAACGAAGGCTCGAAAAGGTTTGTCAGCAATGAGAGTCATGGCGACTGCCAATATCGAGCAAAGACTGCTAATACTGCTGTTCCAAGGACTTGTGCTTTCACGCATCGAGTATGCCCTGGCCATCCTCACTGTCAGCCCTACACAGATTGGAAGACTTGAAAAGGTACAAAACGAAGCCATGCGCATCATTTTGGGCTGCACGAGAGACACCAGCTGTGTAGCAATGAGATACCTCCTTGACTTCCCGACAATGGAACACAGGATCAAGATCTGGAGAGCTCGTGCATACTTAAAAATAAGTGCAGATGAGCAGCACCCTCTGCATGACGCTATATTCAGAGAAAAGGGTGACAGGCTAAAGAGGGGCAAATCATGGATGGGTCGGACGGAAGATGTCGTCAGACAGGTCTGCAGTCTTACCAGTATCAACCCCGGCAAGGAATGGGTGCCGGTGCCTCCAGCTATTAAGTGCACTTTCTCCTGCATTATCACACTCGACAGACGGTGCAGAGAGCAGAACCCTGCCGCTGTCAATGCAGAGGTTAACGCGCTCATCTATGAACACTCAGATAGCCCCGAAGTGCTCATCTATATAGATGGATCTGTTGTAAAGCAGCAGAGAAGTGCGTGGGCATTTACAGCCCGTTCAGCGGGCCAAACCGTTCAAGAATCCAGTGGTGCCCATTCTATGACCACGAGCAGCATGACGATGGAGGTGATGGCAGTTACACAGGCCTTCATATGGCTGGAATCACAGCATTATACCAACGTGTTTGTACTAAGTGATTCAATGAGCATGATTCAGAAGGTCGAAGCTGGATCTGTACGTAGACAGTGGACTGAATCGCTGCGGAAGTCTGTTGTCCGTAAAGTCACCTTCATCTTCGTCCCGGGACATGTGGGAGTCGAAGGAAATGAACGAGCTGACAAACTGACTGGCTCTGCACCCCCTGTAGATGGCCAGCCCATGGATCGTGCCGATGTTATTAACGTCCTTAAAGATATGGCGAGAACAGAGGACTTTGACGTCAGTGATTCCACATCGCTGTCCAGGATGAAAGACCTGGGAGTAAGAATCGGCACAGCCAGACGTGAGAGGTACATCGGGAAAACAAAGCGCCTCGTCAACCAACATAGAACTGGCACTATTAGCCACCGGACGCTGATGCATATGCTGGGGGGGGGAGGATCTGAGCACCCATGGACATGTCCGGAGTGCAATGAAGATACCCCAACTGATAACTGATAACTGATAACAGCATATACACAGCATTTACTGTACCTTTTCCTTCTACAAACCAACATTGTTCTTCCCCTATTTCAGGTTGTAATTTCTTCCTCATCTCTTTGCATGATAATTCGTAGCAAACTCTTTGTGATGTGACTCATTATACTAATTGTTCTATGGTGATCACATTCCAAGGCTCCTGATTTCTTTGGGATTGCAATAAATACGGAGTTGCATAATTCAGAAGGTATATCTCCAGTATCATATAATGTATTCAGCAGCCTGGTGACTTGCTCTAGTCCATATTCTTCTAAAGCTTTAATCATTTCTCTTGCGATGTTATTTGCACCGGGGGCCTTGCCATATTTCATATGCCTAAGAACATTTCGAACCTCCATCTTCAAAATTGGTGGTCCTTCATTATTGAATCTAATATCATACTGTTCCTCTCTGTTATCCTCATAAAGATTTTTCACATAATCTGTCCTTACATGTAGAATCTGATCTTTTTCTATTAGGATTTTCCATCTTTAGTTTTTAGACAGTCTGTTGATGTACTTGTTCGTTTATTAATAAGTTCCTGAATTCCGTTGTGCACTAATTTGGTATTTTGACTGTTGTGTTGTTTTTCAATTTCTAAGCATTTTCCCTCAAGCTATGCTTCTTTTGCCTCCTTACATAATATTCTGACTTGTCTGTGGATTTCTTCATATTTGGCAGAATTACTTTTGTTGAGTCTTCTTGTTTCCATTAGGTGCAAAATTTCTTCAGTCATCCATTCCTTACGACCCACCTTTCTTAATTTTGGAATGGTTGATTCTGCAACCAAATTGATTGAATTCTTCAACATTTCCCATTGATCATCCACATCCTGGAATAGGATCTCTAGATCAGACAATATATCAAATCTGTTCTGTACTTCTATGTTGAATTTTTTTTGTATTTCCTTGTCATTACTCAATGTACACAAATCATTTTTAGTGTTTCCTGTTATATATTTGACTTTCTTCAACTTTATCCTCAATGTTCCTGTAAATAATCTGTAGTCACTATAACAATCAGCACTGGGAACTGTTTTTGCTATGGTTAACGTGTTTCTAAATCTTCTGCTAACTGCTAATCAGAATATAGTCAATCTGGTTTATAATCCTGTTATCAGGACTCCTCCATGTCCATAATCTTCTAGGGTGTTGCTTAAACCAGGTGTTTCCTACAATCCTTTTCTGTTCTTTTGCCCACTCTACGAGTATGTATCCTCTTTCATTTCTCTCTCCTCAACCATAGTTTCCTACTGTGTATCTATCACCATGATTTCCTACTTTTGCATTGAAGTCTCCTAACAAGATTTTTATTTCTGAATTTTTACATGTCTTTAAGGCAGACTCTATGTCATTATAAAATTCCTCTACACTATCTTCACTGGATTCTCCTGTTAGGGCATGTGGTATACTGTCTCACAAGCCGTTACTAGCTGTCAAGATCTCCTCAAATCAAAACCCATTGTGCAAGAATATAAACTGCAATCACCACTGGACCGATTTCAACTTGGGAGGAAAAGAGTCAATCGACACCGCGACAAGGATATTTGTTCCGCTTCGGAAAATCCAACATTTTACAACAGACTCGTCCACGGGAAAGGAAAAACTTGAACTCGGAAATAGCTGAGATAGAAACAGCAACAACCGGTCTCATGGTCTCATTTGCACAACCACAACTTGTTGCCACCAGATGACAGGGCCGGCTCTGTCTGCGGGAAATGATAGCTTCTTCACTCGCTAAGAACATGTTAGTAAAGCCTAAAGAGAATTGAAGACCAGAAACCGACAACCAGTTTATTTGGACACTCCACCAAATTCGAAGAACTGACTTCTGTGGTGGACATGTGTGCGAAGTCATTTCATTGAAATGAGGTAAATAATGCTATATTTAATATTAGTTAAGTTTGGTCTGTGAGCCTATTTCCTAAGAAGAATTGGTAAGTCAAATGTATGCTAAAACATGTGGTGAGCATGCATGACTGAATATCATCCAAGAAAATATAGTTTCTGATGAAGGAAGAGATTTCATTGTAATGTCAGTGTTGTTGAATCTATGAATGTATTCTGTGTAAAGCACATAGGTAGGCTTGATTGCCATCCATACATATTTGATTGTGTCTGATGAGTGGATGAGATCTTACGGTGATGCCAATGGTATTAAACATTTAAAGTTATCATTGGGAAATCACATAAGTATAATTACTCATCTTACATGCAAGTGTGAATGATCTCTAATGAAAAAGTGAAACTATCATCCATGCACATGTGAATATTATGTCTGAGAATGAGTGAAGGAAGTGAATGCTAGGAAAGAAGGAGTATGAGCTAACAGTCAATCTCATGATAGAAGGCACTGTGAGTATAATACCCTGTCTATCACCAGAGAATATGTTCAGGATAACCCTAACACTAATCATTTAGTGCACTCCGACGCATGACAACACTTTGTAAAATATACCATTTATGGTACCATCATCTCGATTTGTGCCTTAAGCGCGACACAACCCATACTACATTACGCGTACTACAAGCATCAGGTTTTGTACCTTAAGCAAAATTCAACTTTGTATTTCATGTCACTCCTGTTACCACACATGGTCTTGTGTCCTGATAAATGTAATACAATTATGATTAAGACTGTCATAATACGATAGGTCAGAGGATGATGGAGATCTGTTAGAGTTGGCTGGTTCATTCAAATGTTCTAGGGTATGATGATAACCTAGCGGATCCCTAGATCAACCGTCAGTGCCTGTGGGGCGACACACTGCATCCAAAATCATCACAGCAACGCAAAGGACGTGCACTCAAGAGATAACCGTAGAGTTATGATCAGATGATATTTATTTCATTAGGAGGTCATGTTCTAACACGGTTAACAAGTACGCCATCCAGCCTGCATCACTCAGGCCTTTCTACCTTTCACTGGGTGCAGCGCACTCCCGCCACAACCCTCACTATCATTCCTCTCTTAGTGTCTGTGATGTGGCCATGTACCAATTGGTGTGTATGTCTGGAGACTTGTGCTAACGACCACCGCCAGTCAAGCCATCAGGATCTCCCAGCATGGTCGGTCCGCGTTCGAGACTAAGTGGCCGTCCAAAATGACTCAGCACCTGAGATCGATGCCTGGCGTTGGAGGAGTGTTGTGGCTAAACGTAGAGGTGTTCGTTTTAGTGGACTATTAGTTGTCAATCGGTGAGAGTGATAGCGCGTCCTATTGAATCGTCTGTACTGGTGTACGTGTAGCATGTTTACTGCCAATTGCATATAACGAGCACTGCTTATTTCATCATGTTTATGTCAATTGCAGGAATTATATTTCTGGATTGGATAACTTTTTATTTTTACGTTACACAATGTATACTATATATTCATCACCATTTTCCATATTTTACATGTTTTCCCATTGTTTCCCAATTTTGAATGTTCTTGTGAGGATGCTCACGATAAACGACAGTGTGTATGTACGTGAAAAGTGTGGGATTTTATTCATATTAGTTTAAGTGATTATGTGAGGCAGCATATATGTTTATGGATGGATGGGTGTGTGTGTGTGTGTGTGTGTGTGTGTGTTTATATGTGTGGATGTATGTGTGTGTGCATGTTTGTATGTGTGTATGGGTGTATATGTGTATGTACATGTGTGTATCTGTATGTGCCTCTTTGTGTGTACGTTTTTTAAGGTGTGCGTTCACGTGTTTTATATGTGTTTATATGTATGTGCGTGTGTATATGTGTGTATGTATGTGTGTATGTATGTGTGTGTGCTCGTATATGTATGTGTATATGTTTGTGTGTGTAAGTGTGCATGCATGCAGTGTATGCGAGATAGTGTGTATTTGTGATTTATGTGAGTACGTGTGCGTAAGTATGTGGATGTGTGTAGGTGTGTTAATATGCGTGTGTTTATGTGTGTATTTGCGTGTGTATGTTGTGTGTGGGCATGTGTGTGTATGTACGTGTGTGTGAGAAGAGAGAGAGAGAGAGAGAGAGAGAGAGAGAGAGAGAGAGAGAGTTGAGCTCACGCATGTCATCTAACATGCTGCTCCATATTTTTTGTGTATTCTCATTTTC
>JACEFZ010005831.1:155000-190000 GCA_014155875.1 Cepaea nemoralis | reverse complement strand
GTGATTGGGTAGAGGATGTGTGGATGGGAGATTGTATATGAATAAGGGTGTGTGGTTAAGGGATGTTTGGTTGGGGGATTAGTGGGTAGAGGATGTTTGGGTGGGTAGAGGATATGTGGGTGGGTGAGTGTGTGTGGGTTAGGAGATGGTGGGGGGGGGGGGGGTGTTTGTAGGGGTGGGCTCGGGATCTGTGAGTGGGCTGAGGGAGATGGGAGATTATGTGGGTGGATGCGGAATTTGTGTGTGGGTAGGTGCGGAATATGTGAGTTGACGGAGAGATGTGTGAGTGCGTGGGGGATGTGTGGCTGAGGAATGTGTGTTTGGATGGGTGGTTGGAGGTGTGTGGGTGGAGGAGGCTATGTGGGTGAGTGATTGTTGGAGGGTAATGGGACGGGTAGAGGATATGTGAGTGGGTGGGGGATGTGTGTAGGTGGGTAGATGTGTGTGGGTGGGGGATGTGTGGGTTGGGGAATGTATGTGTTCTTGGGATGTGGGTGGATGGGATGTGTGGTGGGTGAGAGGTGTGTGTAGGTGGGGAGATGTGTAGGTGTAGAGATGTTGTGGATGGGTGGGGGAATGTATGTGTGTGTGTGTGTTATGTATGTGGTTGGGTGGGGGAGTTGGAGTGAATGGGGGATGTGTGGGTGGGTGGTGGATGTGTCTCATAACATAGTAATATGCATTGTTTATGTTTACAAAAATTCATGTGACAATGTTTTTTCCTATGCACTGTTGATGAAAGAAAAATGAGTGATTGGAAGGGCCGAATGTAAGACGGGCCTGCGTGCCCAATTTTTTACCTTTGAAAATAAAGTCTGTTCGTTCGTTCGTTCGTTCGTTCGTTCTTAAGCTAGATGTTGTGGTATCATATGCCATTCTCTCCTGTACCAAACGTGGACCATTAGAACCATTGCTACGTAAACACGTCGACCATTGCTAAGAACCCCCATGCACTTCTCCTACCTCTCAACACTGACCCATCTGTGTAGATAATCACATCACTCGAGCGAGCATTCTCCTGAATTAGTTTCTGGATTTCCACTTCCGTGGCCCTTGCTGGCCACTCCCTGCACTCCCGGCGCAATGTGATTATAACTCTGCACAAGTCTGACTGCTCCGTTGGCACTCTGACCCACTCCTCTACTCGCCTAATGCTCTCTAAGGGGCACACCTGTCTGATCGTATCCTCCGCCTGAGCCATCCATGATTTCCCTCTTATCCTGACCCTTAACGGCTTCCAGCGCCTCATGCAACGGTTGATCTGTTTCTGCAGCTACTCTGAGGTATGCCTTCGCCTGTATCACCTTGAGCCTACCAGCAACAGTCGGCAGACCAAGGATGTAACGCATACACACTACTGGGGTGTCTCTGGTGCATGCACTATTGAACTTGCTAAGACCGATGTGAGCGACCGGCTAACATACCCCGTAAGTTACCGACGCGGAGACAACCGCTACCAATTCTCGCGCTCGTCACGTCAAAGTTACAAGAGTATACGGGATTACGGAGAAAGTCGAGTAACACCTAGACCAGGGATGCGGCTCTGTAAAGGATATGCAACTAATTTTATTTTATTTACTACAAGGGAAATAATTGCATCTAGGTTGAAGTCATATTACGGCTATAGAAATCAAGGGGAACAATTATAGATTTCACTATATTTATACTGACAGCTATTTTGCAAGAGAAGTATATGTTTATTCCTGTAACAATTTTATTTATATTCTAGAACGTATAAATTGAATGTTACCATCATAAAAGTTATATAAAGTTGTGAATATTATTTAAAATTGTAGGCACCACTTTGTTGTATAATAAATAATGTTTAGTAAATTGTTTATTTCTTTATATGCTAGGCCACGTCTGTCTAAACAGAAGTTACGCATTCTCTGGTTTCTCTTCACAACGTATAAATCTTTCGCCTTCTGTATGTTATGTCAAGGATCAGTATGCACTAGACCAGAGGTTCCTAAACCACGGCCCGCGGGCCACATGTGGCCCGCCAGCTGTCAGAAAGTGGCACGCGAGACCTCGTTATTTAATATGATTCATGTTAATAATTTCAAAACTGCACTCGGTTCGCCCCGTCAGCGTGCGATGATTTACTCTGCTCGTGGTTGTTATGCTCAGATATTATCGAATGCAGCTGTTCAATTCGCAACGAAACGTTATGAAGTTCCCATACCCAGCCTTGTCGACCAGTCAGAGTGCGCAAGGGGCCATGTTGTCGTCTGTTACAACTGTTTAGCAGAGTCGGTAGTATTGTGTTGAAATTATATTTTTTCAAATAAAATTTTACCGTTAAAGCCTATAATTATCAGTGTGGAAAATCTAAAAATCAAACAATGGTAAAAAGCGAAAATGTGAAGACGTTGCTTGTCGTGAATTCAACGAAGATTGGGGCGGAGAAATTTATGTTTATACCTAGCTGTAGTGGTAAACCAGCTTGCTTAATCTGTGGATTTTGTGTTTCGGTTAGAAAAAAATAAATAAATCTGGAACGACACTTTACGACCGCACATTCAGACATAAATGCTCAATATCCGATCAATTCGGAGTTTAAAAAAGATCTAATAGCTAAAAAAAGAAAGTTCTCTGACCAGGCAGCAGTCATTTTTCACCAAGGCTAACGAACAGAGCTGTGGTTGTGTCGTACGAAGCTGCTGATCAGATGATTTAATTCTGGCGACTATTGTCTGTCGAACAATTTGAACACTTCGCCCAGAGATACATTTGTCCTTGTTCGACTTACAGATGCATTTTCCGCAATAACTGTTATTTTAAAAAAAGCAACGTTCCAGACTCACCGACAGTATCCTAGCTTCGCTTATGACTTTGGGCACGACAGATTTGTGCCCAGACATTGATAAACTGGCATCTGAACTTAAGTAACTGGTTATGAAGAATAGTTACAATCGTAAATTAATTACATTAATAGCGATTTTCGAAACTGATTAAAAATTTATTGTTAAGTGAACTTTTAATTTTAAAACAAAAAAATTACCGCAGTGTAGTACTTACACTGACTGCCTTTAAAGTTCTAGAATCTTGTTGACGAAAGTTAAGAATGATATTGCACGACTTTTATAATTTTATAACGTTGCGGCCCGCTTAACTACCGAAAATAGTAGATATGCCTATGGCCCTCTGCTTGAAAAGCTTGGGAACCACTGCTCTAGACCTTCTGGACAAACTCCTGACCCTCGATCCAACCAAGCGGGTCAATTCCGATGATGCCTTGAACCATGACTTTTTCTGGGTTGATCCACTACCCCAGGATCTGAACCACATGTTGACCCGATACAACAAGTCGATGTTTGAATATCTGGCGCCTCCGCGCAGGCGAGTCCCAATACACCAGCAGCAACCCCAACAGCCCGGAGCTGCTAGGCCCGCAGGTCATAACCCGGATCAGCATTTTGAAAGGATTTTCTGAAAATTCATTTGTGAAGCTTAAACAGGTTGTTACGTTTGGGCGTAAATCAGCTCCTTTTGGGCGCAGAATGTGAACTTGACAGATTAAAGTTCTATCTTGTGGTTTATCTTCCCTCTGTGTCTATACTTGATACTCAGACTGGGTGAAAGTCCCACTGATGTAGCACAGTGTCAGACAGCAGTGGACTTGTACAAACTAATAGAAGATGAACATTTTGCCATTTTCACATGTTGGTGTGGGACTAGCTCCAAGACGATATCCACAAGCCAGAGATCTGCTTGCTGTGTCAGCTTAAACTATTGAAAACAGAACATTTAGACTCCCTCTATGATAATACAATTATCTCGTGGACTCCTTTTGTATCATACCATTATCTTGTAGGCTAAGATTATACCATTATCTTGTAGGCTAAGATTATGCCATTATCTTGTAGACTAAGATTATACCATTATCTTGTAGGCTAAGATTATACCATTATCTTGTAGGCTAAGATTATACCATTATCTTGTAGACTAAGATTATACCATTATCTTGTATGCTAAGATTATACCATTATCTTGTAGGCTGAGATCATACCATTATCTTGTAGATTAAGATTATACCATTATCTTGTGGGCTAAGATTATACCATTATCTTGTAGGCTAAGATTATACCATTATCTTGTAGGCTGAGATCATACCAGTATCTTATGTAGACTCGTATGATCATACCAGTATCTTGTGTAGACTCGTATGATCATACCAGTATCTTGTAGACTAGGATCATGCAATTATCTTGTAGACTCCTTGTGTATCATACCATTAATTCCTGGACTGTTTGCTTGTACAGTTAATGTGTATTATGTTCTGGGGGTCTGGTTTTCTTTGGGCACTGTTGATTCCAGCAAGCAGATATCTGCCTTGCAGCCTAGTGCAATTCATTTTAAAGGTGCAGGTGCTCAGTAGCTGTGGCCAATATATTTTGCTGCCTCTTTTTTATTTCCTTCAGTCAACTCTATTTTTCATCCCCAGTTTTTCTAGAACCTCTGTATTTGATTATATTTTTTTCCCCACGAAACACAACATATTCTTCTGAATATTCACATCTCCAGGGCCTCTACTAGACTTTTAATTGCTAGTTCATTGTCCGCATTTTATAGTAGTGCTTGAATATGCATAAAATTGAAAAGTCCTGTTTTTTATGCGTTTTAATCTCTGTAGATGGTGTATCATCATATGTCATTGCTTTGTCAAGGTAAATATCGCTTGATGCCTGTTCTAATCTTTCATTATTTATATGAATGTCAGCTGGTACATTTTCTGTTTAGGATAAGCATTTACAGCTATACCGTGTCATTCTAGTCTCTCTCTGTTCTTCTAAATATTTTCTCCAGGTTCTTTTATCTCCTCGACTTCTCTTCAGAATTTGTTCAGTAACAGATTTAAGAGGCTGGTTTGTTTTATAAACATTTACATTCAGTATTTTAGATTTATGTTCATGTGTTACCGAAGCCCTTACAGGGAGTCAGTATTAATAACACTGTAATTTACCATGCATATCGTAGGAGGTGACTGAGGATGGTAAACAATATTGTTAGCTGGACAAATAATGGGCAAGTCTAAAAAGGGTTTGATGTGTGTGTGTGTGTGTGGGAGATTGAAGATGGCGATTGGGAATTCCCAGCAGGATAGATAATATATGGTAAATTTGTTATGACTGAAAATACAGAACTGTACTGCATATAGATTTGTATGTATATAATGAAGCATTCTCCAAGCTTTCATAATTACCTGTATGTAAACTGATTAGATTGAATTCTGTCTGTGTAGTTGTCTTTAGATTGAAGGCTGTATGTTTTGTATAACTGTCGTTAGATTGAAAGCTGTATGTTCAACCATAAGGTCATTCAAGATTTAATGTTTGACAACTGAGTTTAACTGCCAAGACTGTCTAATATTCCAGACTATGTTAAACCATTATGTTGAACAGTTACACCAAATGAGTTTTATTTGTGTGTTTTGTCCATATATTTTAAATCATGACAAATAAACATGTAAGTACACACACGTTAAAAAAAAAAAAAAAAAAAATCTGTCTTGATCTGGAAGTTTCCTATCCTTAGAAGATAATGATGTTGAAGATGACACCCCTCTGGAGAAAAGGAAGAAGATCTTCTCTAAAGAATTACGTTGTATGATGAATAGCTTTGGTGATGATCAGAATCCTTACACTGAATCTGTGGATCTCCTGGAGGACCTGGCGACGGAGTACATCACTGGAATGACCAAGAAAGCCATGGAGATTGGGAAATCAGGGCGAATTATCGTAGAAGACATCATCTTCCTGATCCGCAAGGACCCCAAGAAGTACTGTAGAGTCAAGGAGTTGTTGCTTATGAGTGAGGAACTCCGCAAGGCACGGAAAGCTTTTGATGAAATTAAATATGCCACAACCAAATAATTGTAACAACTGTTTGGAAACAAATGTAAATAGTCTAAAGTATTTCTGTAATTATGAAAGTAAGTTAAACAAGAAGACACTAACCATTAATCTACATCAGCACTATTTCTGTTTGCATTAAACTGTGAAGACTCTATTTGCAAAAGAAAAAAAAAAGAAAAATATTCTGTCTTCCTAGTCATCGTGCATAGATTGCCGACTACTACTACGGCTACATAGAACGTATCTGTGGTTTTCTTGTACAATGTGCCGTTGTTGATGTTGATTTGCAGCATTATTTTGAGTTTTAAGGTGCTAAAATAGTGAATCGACTTTCTTTTGTGTGTCTTTTCGCTGGATCATCGAGTGAATTTATTGCGATAGCAGAAAGTTTGTGAAATTCAAAATGGACTCTACTCAGGTGAGTCCGCGTTATCGATGGAAGAAAATTCAGTCAAGTATCCGCGTCTACCACCGGTACTAAACCTAACCAAGTTTCTGAGGTAAGCATCGGCCTAGATTCTTTTGAGGAGGATGCCATGCACCTACCCAAAACGCTGGTGGTCTCGTTGAGAGGCCCAGGAGCGGCCAGATCAACCGCCGAACTGGTGGGAGGTGCATCGGTCGGTCCCGGAGGTGTACCGATAAACGAATTCGGTGAGCTATATAGGGATGAAAACCCAACAAAGTGGTTCTTTGCTGTTGTATCAGAGACACTTTACGAGCGTCTCCATAAGAAAACTATAAATTTAAAAAACCCGGAAATGACAGTAGAAATTCAACAGGCAGAGAAAGAGAACAAGCGATTAGCCTTACACTGGATTTTAGCAACAATGAAAGAAGAAGATGTGAAGACAATAGTGAAAGAAATAACAGGCGACCCTGAGCCCGTGGTTTTCAGAATTAAAAATTCAGCAGGGAAATTGGGAGCCTTGGTACATCCTAAAGAAGGGCAAACCATACCCCACTATGTCAATATAACAGCAAAAGGAGGGCAGAAAGTTCGGAATCATAGAATCCTGGTGACCATGCCAGGGTGGAGGACAGTCTGCCTGACATGCGGGCAAGATTCACATTGGTCTAATAAATGTACAACTAAGTCAATAAAGTCAACGCCAACCATAAACAACCTAGATGAGTTTCCAGCTCTGCCAGGACTGTCCACTCAGCCTGTCCCGCCCACCCAGGCAACATCGAAACAAGCTACGACCCCAAACCCAGACCCACCAACGACCTCGACCAAGAAGAAAGACCAAAAGGAGGAGGAGGCCTCCTTTACAAACGACAAAGAGGCAGATACGACAGAGGGTTTCAAGGAAGTCACACATAACAAGCGCAATAGAAGACGGAAAACACGGAAAACAGTGATTGTGAGGATGAGTCTCCCATAGCAACACCAAAGAAAAGACATCCTCACAGGAAAAATAAACGGAAAGAGGCGGACCACAAAGGAAGACGACAACATATCTTTACGAAAATTATTTATCACCACCGACACAGACGATGAAGAGAATCCGGAAACAACAAAAACACACTAAACAGCTACATACAACCATTGTTTTTAAAGAAAAATTATCTTATTATTAATGTCAATTGTCAATTTATACGCAACATAATTTCTTGTTTGATACTGGGATGGGTGACGACATCAAAATAATATGTTTACATATAGCAGGTATACGTACAAAACAACAACACATTTGCACACTTATACACAAATACAAACCAGATTTAATCCTACTACAAAGACAAATATACATTCAGATACACATGGGGCACAAATTACAACACAATTTGGACTGAAACATGCACAATTCAGTTTGGCGGTCCACAACATAGGGTCTGGGACAGCCATACTACAAACATCAGATAGGTGGAACATACTCAAAACAAATCGGGATAGCCAGGGTAGAATCAACATAACACAAATAAGTAACACTTCAAACACATATACCATTGTCATCATTCATGCACCACCAAATTATAACCACTAACCACAATTCTATAAAGAACTTGACACACTATTCACACATACATACAGAGGACAGAACATCATACTCTGTAGAGATTTCAACTGTGTATTGCAGGCACTGGATGTAGTAGGCGGAGAAATGAAGACACAGGTGAGGAGAATGAACAGAGAAGGCACAACCCAGTTAGAGGCACTGCAAAACATTTTAGACACACACACCTTAATAGACACATTCAGACACAAACATACAAAATAAGCGAGAAATAACCCACACAGATAAAATACACCACACGGGAAAAAGATTAGATAGGATATATATACCCGCAACACACCACATAATAAACACTCGGCACCTACAAGATACATTACAGTACACAGACCATAAAGCCATATTAGCACATATCAGTACAAGCAACATAAACACTTCTCTTCTTCTTCTTCAGCGTTCCGAGTCATTGAGGTTCTTTGCTGCAGATACAATCCGTCTCCATTCGTCTCTCTGGTTGACCTTCTCTTGCCAGTCGTTGATTCCAAGTGCTTGTAGGTCTGTATATATATTATTTCTCCACCGTCTTCTTGGTCTACCTCGGGGTCTACGGTCATTTATTTCCTGAGTGTAAGCGAGTTTTGTGTCCCTATTATCTTCCATTCTTTCTATATGCCCCAGCCATTGTAGTCTATTAGCCTTCATGATACCAGTGATTAGCGGGGACTTAAACAGATCATAAATGTCTTTGTTACTTCTTCTTTTCCACTCTCCACTTTGTGTATCCCTAATGGGTCCAAAGATGCGTCTTAAAACTTTGTTCTCAAAGGTTTGTAGCAAGGCTTCGTCTCCTTTCGTTGTACTCCAGGTTTCAGAGCCATACAGCACAACTGGTCTGATCAGTGTTTTGTATATTGTGATCTTGGTGTTACGAGATAGCGCATTTGATTTTAGTAGATGTTGTAGTGCATAGTATATCTTATTTCCAGAATTGATTCTAGTTTGTATTTCTTCCCTTATGATGTTGGAGCAGTTGAAGATTGTACCCAGGTATTTGTATGTTTCCGTTCTTTTAATGGTCATATTATCTATTTGTATGTGGCAAGAGTTTTTAGCCATTCCGTCTCTTGAAATTACCATATATTCTGTCTTATCTTGGTTGATAACCTGCCCCATCTGTTGGGCTTTTTCCTTTAAGTGAGTCAATATTTCCAATGTCTTTTGTTCATTTTACCCTATAATATCTATATCATCTGCATAACCAAGCAACTTGGATGTTCCTCCAATATCACAGTCCTCCTTTACCTTCCTTACAACTTTCTCTAGAGCCAGATTGAAGAGTAGCGGCGATAGTGCATCACCCTGTTTCAAGCCAGATGTTATTTGGAAAGGGTCTGATTTCCTACCTTTGTATGTTACTATATTATAAGTATCTTCCATGCATAGTCTGGTCATGTTGATTAACTTTCTTGGTATTCCAAATTCCTGCATAGCATTCCATAGACTATTCCTATGGACACTATCACAAGCCTTTTTAAAATCCACAAAAATGTTATGGAGATCTCTTTTATATTCATAATTTTTTTCGGCTATTTGTCATAAGATCTATTGTTGATCTTTTTTGTCTAAAACCCGCCTGGTAGTCACCTAATGTGTCTTCTGAATATGGTTTTAGTCTATTTAGTAATACTGCGGATAGTATCGTATAGCTTGTGGACAGTAGTGATATTCCTCTATAATTTTCACATTGGAACTTGTCTCCTTTCTTAAAGATAGGTATCAATAATGACTCTTTCCAGTCATGGGGTAATTCTTCTGTTCTCCAGATTTTTATTATTAGTTCGTATATCTTTAGATGTAATGCATGGCCACCTGCCTTTATAAATTCAGCAGCAATTCCATCAGTCCCAGTTGCCTTATTATTTTTAAGTCGTGTGATTACATTCAGGATTTCTTCAAATGTAGGTTCTTCAGTTTGTGGTTCACATGTTAGAACCTCTTCCTGTGGGAAAGTGTTACTTGGAGCTTCACAATTTAGTAATTCAACAAAATATTCTTTCAATGTGTTGCACAGTTCCTCGTTGGTATTTATCATATTCCCATTTTTGTCTTTTAAACCATATGTGTTTTGTTGGTGCCCTCGTTTCATTGACTTCAGTTCTTTAAAAAAACTTTCTGGATTCATTTTTCTGGTGATTAGTTTCCATATCTTTGATTATATTACTTATATATTCTTGCTTCTGCTGTCGGACTATTTTTGTAGCCTCTTTACATTCATTTCTATAATGCTCTTCCTTTTGGATGTTGTTGATGTCATTTAACCATAAATGTCTGGCATTCTTTTTCCTAATGACTGCTTCTTCACATTTTTGATTGAACCATCTGCTCTTTCTATGCGTAGGTTTGTATTCTTGATGTTCAACCAAGTTTGGTCACCGTTTTGTTCCAAAGGATTTTGCAGAGTTTCAAGTTTACATTTTATTTCATCTGTAAATTTCTCTTTGACTGTAATTTCTTGTAGTTTTTCTCTGTTATATGTTGGGTGTATTCTTAGTAATTTAGTATAGAAAGCTCTCTTAAGTTTTATTTTAAATTTTGCTCCAACGAGGAAGTGGTCACTGTGGCACTCAGCTCCTCTATAACTTCTAACTTGCTGTATGTTTGATACATTTTTGTTGTTAATTAAAATGTGATCTATTTGATTATAGGTTATCTTGTCACATGATTTCCAAGTTTGTTTGTGTATATCCTTTCTTTGTAGTCTGGTACTGCTAATCTGCAGTCCTTTGGCTTCTGCCAGGTTGATGACTCTCCATCCATTATCATTTGAAGTTGTATGTAGGCTTTCCATACCGGCCACTTTTGTATTAGTTTGCCTCTCTACCTATTTTTGCATTGAAGTCTCCCAGCACAATCAGGATGTCCTGTTTGGGGGTTTCTTCTATGACATCTTCCAGATCATTATAAAAGTCTTCTTTAATGGCATCTTCTTTCTCTTCTGTAGGTGCATGTACATTAATATATATATTAGGGCTGCGACCGATTAATTTAAATTTAATAGTTAACTTTCGAAAAATTAACAATTTATTAATAGTTAATTTCGATTAAAGCAAAACATTTATAGTCACATAATTCACATTATAGTCGTATTTGTCAAAAATCGAAATATCTCTGGATTGTCTTGTTCATATGTCATCTAATAACCAACTATGCAAATAGACGATTATGTTGACAGCATTTGGTTCAAGTGACGAGCGCGTCTTGTTAACAATATAACCAGCAGAGCTGAACAATAGTTCACATGGAACTGAGGTAGCCGGTATGCACAGGATGGTCTTGGCAAGGAATGGCAATTTTGGATATCGATGTTCATTAAGTTTCCACAATTGTAGAGGGTCAACTAATTCAGCAACTTTCTGACGCAGCAATTCATCAGAAGAGCTGTCTACATGATCCTCCGTGTCTGACTCAGACTCCATTAGCCTAATATGCTTTTCATTTTGTTCATATATAGTTTCATTGTCAATGTCAGTATCATTCGTTGCAACAGTCTCCATCTGCTCATCATGAACATCAACTGCTATTTATCGTTCAATGCATGACCAAGTTCGTTCTTTTGCATCTTTTGACTAAAATTTGGTGGAACTGCGGTAAAGCTGTGAAAATGTAAACAATATAAAATGACACAAAGTGGTGCAGCTTTACATAACAGAATTACGATACACACAGGAAGTTGCGGTGATCAGCCTTCATTAGCAAACGAAAACATTCACAAAACACAACATACAGTCACTGAGATCTCCTGTGACTACATTAAAACGTGACGACATTTCATTTCTTCATTGCTTTCATTTTTTTTTTCATCTTTTTATTCTTCTCGTCCTGTCGTCACGTTTTAATGTAGTCACGTGAGATCTCCGTGACTATATGTTGTGTTTTGTGAATGTGTCTGTTTGCTGATGAAGGCTAATCGCCGCAACTTCCTGTATGTTTTGTAATTCTGTTATGTAAAGCTGCACTATTTTGTGTCATTTTACATTGTTTGCATTCTATTGACAAACACTTCAGGTATTTGTAGCGTGGATAAAGTGATGTTGCAATCTGTAGTATTTCAATACTTGTCATATTAGCTACACGTTCACTGAAGTCATTACTTACATTTAGCTATGTAGCCCGAATCATCATCGTGTACAGTCATATGCTTTGTCAATGATGATAGCAGTGGCAATACACAGCTACATGAAACATAATCTTTACCGCCAAGCAGGACCAATGGTCTGACAGGATAAGTCCAAAACTTTGACATATTTCGAAATCTTCTCCCAATATAAATCTGACATTTTTGGACCTTTGTATTGCTTTTTTTGTTTCATCTGACATGTAGACAGTTAATGCTTCACTGGCCTGTAGCATAATTAAAAATAATGTTCCATCTATTTGGTACATCTTGCTGCAGCTTACACAATGGACAATGGTGACTCAGTACAATATTGCAACTTGGTTGTGTTTGCAGCACTATGTTTTAAATGTCCGACAATTTTTCGACATGGGGGTTCATTTGTAAAAGTGATGGGAGAAAAGTTGTCGATTAATCGTTAAAAACAATTAATCGTTAAAAACAAATTAACGATTAATCGATTAATTAATCGTTAACTTCCGTACACCGAATACTCTCGTGGTTGACATGAGCACACGAGAATTGGAAGCGGTTCGAGTCGCGCCAGTGACGTATTAGAGTATGGAGCCGGTCGCTCAGAAAGTCGTGGCGTGCTGATGAGCGTAATCTAGCCTAGGGATCAACATACAGCTGAAAGATGCTGGTGTTGATCGCAATATCCTGAAATAGGATGGAAACGCGGGAAAAAAATTTATATATATATATATATATATATATATATATATATATATATATATATATATATATATATATATATATATATATATATCATGTGCCATGCCGGAAAGCGTGGGTGGTCATGACTCGCCATTTCACTCGATCACCAGAGTCGTGTATCAGCTCAGTGTTCCTGTCTCGTCCATGCCATATGGGCAAGCCATCCAGGTATTTTCCTCTCGGTCTTCCCCTTGGTCTGTTCCCTTCGATCTTGCCAGTTGTCACTAAGTTCTCCTAATCCATTTCTTCTCATAACATGTCCAAAAATGATTTTGACTGTCTACGTCTAATTTCTCTAATCACTTTACGAGTTTCATTTGTCTCCTGTAGTACTTGGTCATTGGTTTTTCTATCTGTCCATGGTATTTTTTGCATTTTCCTCAGAAACCACATTTCTGCAGCCATCAGAATTTTTTTTCAACTTGACTGCACATTGTCCAAGTTTCACATCCATACAAAAGAACAGGCTCTATGTATCCCCACAACACTCTTTTTCTCGTTTCGATTGACATCTTTTTATTGGTCAGAATGTTTCTGGTCTTGCTAAAGGCTACTTTCGCCATGGCGATTCTTGTTCTAATCTCTTCAAGGCATCTCCCATCAGATGTTATGACTGTTCCGAGATAATTGTATCGATTCACTTGTTGAAGAATATTCCCATTTACTTGTATATAACATTGTGGTACATCGTTCTTCCTAATGACGACCATAACCGTGTCTTTTTACAATTTAATTCTAACCCCAGCTGCTCACTGTGTACAACAACCGCATCTACTAATTGTTGCAGATCCTGCGCATTGTCTGCAATCAATACTGTATCATCTGCATATCTAATGTTATAGATGTTTCGCCCTCCAATGCTGATTCCATTTATATCTTCTACATTTCTGAAAATATTTTCACTGTACAGGGAAAAACGATATGGAGACATTACTCATCCCTCCCTAACACCTCTCTTAATAGGCTGATATTGTCCCACTTCATTATAAATCCTTATGGCAGCTTGTTGTTTCCAAAATATGTTTTTATAAGTCTAATGTCTTTCCCATCAATTTGTAGATCTGCAAGCATATCCACCATGTTGACATGTATAACTCTATCAAAAGCTTTTGTGTAGTCAATTGTAGCAGTAAGTGTATATGGGGTGGGCAAAACTACAGCACGCTTGAGCATCAGGGTAGAATGGGAAGAAAGATGCTCAAGTCGTGACGTAGTTTGTGGTTACGGATCAGTGAACATCGGGGACTAGAGAGGAGATGGACGTATGATTTAACTGAGTAACATCTGGCTTGATTCTGAATAAAGTAATCATGGAAGCTTGGAACTGTATTGGAGTTGTTGATAGTCCATCGTCCCTTCGCTGTACTGTTACAGTACAGAATTGTTGCCCAGACCAGGACGAATAACTTCAATTGTCGCGGTACATAGCGGACGTACTAGGCCACTATATTTGATGCAGCCACTACTTCATACAGCGTTTGTGGGGAAAATGCAGTGCCTTTGAAACATTAGCACGTTATCAGATTGTTGCTGAACGGACTTCAGGAGGTTTTCCAAAATGCCCGACCTAGACTGGCACCGGAACAGATCAACCTTTAATGTCTTCATGCGGTGGTGAAGTCCGCTCTCAGATTGTTTTCGAGCTTTACTGGTGGTGAAGCCCAGGCCGTTCTCAGATTGTTTTCGAGCGTTACTGGTGGTGAAGTCCAGGCCGTTCTCAGATCGTTTTCGAGCCAATCGAGCCGTTGTCAAGTCATCTCCGGACTCCGTTGTGTGAGAGAGCCGCTTTGTCAAATCAGTAAGTCGCTGCTCTACACTGTCGGTTGCTTGGAGAAGCTGACTATCGTTCATTGCTGATTTCAGAGGGCTGGCCAGTGCTGTCCTCTGATCACAATCGTTCCTTGCTGTGATTCAAGAGCCCGTCCCTGGGTGGCTGATACATAAAATCGTTCCTTGCTGTGATTCAAGAGCCCGTCCCTGGGTGGCTGATACGTTCAATCGTTTTTCACTGTCTTATAGTCGAGCCTATCGAGCTTAGTCGAGTCTTAGTCGAGCCTATCGAGCTTAGTCGAGCCTATCGAGCCCAGTCGAGCATTTTTGATCCTTACTGAATCCGCTTTGTCGATCTTGGTTCAAGTACTCGAATACCAGATACAGTGCTTCTCAATCTCGGCATACAAGGGAAGAGACGTCAAAGACTTCTGCATTCCGCCATACATAGTAAGTAGACTGAATCGTTGCCACACAGCCTGCTCGTTACCATAGCCGTTGCCTGAACTTTTATCATTTTCAAGAGGCTTGGTATAGCCGTCGCTTTACACTGTTCACTTCAAGAGGCTTGTTATAGCCGCCGCTTTACATTTTTTACCTGCATTGTCGGTTGTTTCAACGGGCTACCTACCAGGGCCGCTGCCATACAATGTTGTTTCAGGGAACTGACCAAAGCTGCTCTCTGATCGCAGTCTGATCGTGGTGAGGGCCTACTGTCGAGAAAAGCTGCTCTCTGATCGATGTCTAATCGTGTGAAGTTGGGAGGTGCTGCTCTTTGAACGCAGTCAATTGTTCCAGGCCTTGTCAGAAACCGCAGTCCTTGGGCGTCACTATGCTGGAAACCAAGATGCCTGCCTGCCTTGAGGTTGCTGTATTATCGGGGCTGTTAACTTAACCGTTGCTGTGAGGTCGTCGTATCGCTGGATTTTCTTTCTCCATCATGCCTCTCTGCCCAGTGTGTGATATGGAATGACACTGATTTGGGAACGTTTTTGCTCGAGCATCCTGAGAGATCATGGAAGTCATTGCCTGTCCGTTTTTGTAGAACCGAAGGACAATGTTGGCTGAGTAAGCGAAGTTTAATTTAAATTAGTTAAAGAGTAGGACATATAATATAATTATTTGTTTAAGATAGAATTGAAGAATTGAAAACCTGATGCATTTTTTTTTAAAGATTTGGCTTTGAGTAACCTTTTGCAGAGTATGTGCTAGCGATAGGAAAGCTGCCTACGTATTGAAAACAACAAGGCTTTATATCATAAAAGCGTGGTGAGCTACTATGGAAATCTTTTATAGGAAGTTAGGACGTGTGACAGAGTTGATGGGTGACTTAAAAATGGACGTAGATAGAATTTCGTCTATGATAGAATTGATAAAGAGGCAGACGCTTGAACGAACAGAGCACAAGACAGGTATGAGACGTTTTGAGGTAGACAAGTCCAATAGAAATGATAACCAGCGTGGTTACAATTTTAAAGTTGTCAACCATATACATATGAAAGCAGATAAGAATGAGACACAGAGACATATAAGAATTAGTAATGGTCAGAAAAAGAAACAGTGGTCTTGGCCTTCAAAGAGTGATAACGCAAAGGCCTTGCGAGAGAACTGGTTTCAGATCAGACACCTGCGATATTCGGTAGCAAAGTTGAATAACAGAGAAAGAAACATAGATAAGATTTTGGGTAGTCAGGAGGTATCTTCAGTCTTTTGTGTCAGACAAGAAAGAGAGACTCAGACACAGGTGATTGAGGTGGTAGAAGAAAACACGCAGACACCAGTTGATACAGTAGAGAAAAAAGTCCAGGTACAACCGACTAGCAAAGTAACGAAGGGAAGTCAAACTGACTTAATAGAAATTCAGTCAAAACCAACTTACTTGACTAAGGGAGACACGGTTGAAATTAAGAAAGATAAACAGACAAGTGCCAAAGATGTTAAAAGACGGGTGAAGAAAAGTATTAAGGAAAGGAATAGTATGATTGTTAATAGAGGTACTGCTATGTCAAGTTCCTCAGGTATAGACATTAAATTAATCCCTAAATGGTGTAGAAATATTAGGTGTGAGAGTTCAGGTTATGGAGAGGATATTTCTACCTCTACCGCCGCATTTTATAGTAAATACTACGCTGCTGAAACAACTACAGATACTGATGATTCAGAGAATGAGAGGAATTGCACTACGAACAGATCCTGACTCGAAGCGTGATGTTTCCTCATACGGTGGGCTTGCTGGTGGACAGACGGACAGAGTTTTGGTTGGTGACTCTTTAGAACTAGATACCAGTTTATATGACAGGAAAGTAGGGAAGGCTAGGAGACGAATACCAAGAGAGAGAGAGAGAAAGATACTTCCAAAAAGAAAGATGTTTGCCTAGTAGAAAGTGGAACACAAAAACAGCAAACAGCTGAAGCGTCGCTGGAAAAAGCTAGAAGTCTCATGAAATCGGTAAGACCATGGTTGTATTTAAATAACCGATACGAGCAGATTTGAGCATTTTGTAACTGAGCTTGGGGTAATTCAAGTTTGATGAGGCTCAAATTTCGACTCAAATGTGCTGTTGCTGTGGAAAATGGTGGAGAATCATTGCAAGTGATGTGTGACGTCGAGAACTGATGTAGTATTGTCTTGTATTACATAGGTTATTTTGAGATATAAAGTGGTCATAGAATAGTGATGACGATTGGGTAATGCGGATGTCATAGCTCGAAGAAGTATTATGAAGTGATGAGGAGGTTAAGATAGGATAAATGAGTAATTGACCGTCAGAGTAGTTTGACGTTGAGAATTAAGTAGGACGGAGAATAGTAGCATTATGATGGTTGAGAATGAAGTAAGAAAGTAGTTGAATTGTGAAAGTCCTGTTGAGTAATTCGTCAGATTATGCGTTGTCCGTGCGTGAGTATAAGGGTGGACACGTCAGGTTGTCGCGATGCGAGAGTAGTAGTGAGATGAGAGCGAGGTTGTGTATCACTGTCTGAGCAAACAAAATACGAATAACGTGTGAATATGCGAAGAGTGGCTGATAAGTGACGTTGATAAAACGTGGAACATAGAGTATGCGAAAATTGAGAGGTAGAAAGAACATGATTAGAGAATTGTGATGTCTTTTGTGTGGAATATCTGAAGTTAGACAGAATTAATGATAATGGTATGACAGGATGACGGAAAGAGAGTTAACATTCTGAATGACGTTTCATAAAACATGTTTAGTAGTGTTGACAGGGACATGTCGAAACATGAATGCTTAATACTGAGAAATGAGAAAAGTGAGGTCTGTTGTCAGAAATAAGTGGTGTGGTTTGCTGTTTCTGAAAGAATCCCGATAAATAGGAAGAGGAGTGAAAGATAGTGAGGTAAACAAGATTAGTTAAATGAATGTTGGAGAACGTGTTCCGATAAGTGTGACTAGTATCATCGCGGTGCAAGAACGCTAGGAGAGACTTGAGGATAGCTTAGAGTAGTTGTGGTGAGATGTTGGAAAGTAATGATACAGTTAGAATGAAATATAATTGCGTCGGGTAGACGAGAAACTTAAAAGTAGAATTAGTTATTGGTAGGTGAGAGGTCTATAGCAAATAGACAAAGTTTTGTTGGACGTAGGAGGGTGGAGATACCGTAGTTAACAGTAATGATTAAGAAGTTGTAGTGATGTTTGGTACAAATCCAAGGGAAACAATTGGTGTGCCGAGCCACAGGTTAATTAGTAGATAGATGACGGCTGGTACATTGAGATGACATTGGATAATCGCCACATTAGTAATAGATAAAATGAGTTGACCTGTAGTTACAGTGCTTGCTTAAGATGATATTCCAGATATTGTGATGTGTTAGGAGTTAGGCTGGAAAAAGATAGAAAATTGTGAGGGGAGAGAATCAATGATAGTACGGTCATTGCTGATTAGTGATTTTTTTTGTGTAGAGAGAACAGATATTGTTCTAAGTTAAGAAATTGGTCTGTAGTTAACAGATATACATACTTGGCAGTGAAGTGTTTTGTTTTCTCGGTTATAAAAATAGTGGAATGACTTGTATGAATAGATATGTGTTACATTGGTTCGTATAGGAGGCCAATGTTGATGGGTCACTTTACGTAGTTAATTCTAAGTGAATTATGTTTTTTTGAAGACCTTCTCTTTAGCGAGAAGACAATTGTTTTATTGAGTCTGAGTTTTAATGCCTCATATATAATATGTTTTTTTGCTTGATTTGGTCCTGTAAAATGATTGTTATTATTTTAGAATAGGGTTATTGTGTTCTTAGACTTTTGCGTACAAACTATTGGTCCGTAAAAGAGACCAGTAGTATTAGGTAACAATAGATTAGGATGTATGTTGTATTATTTTAATATATGTTTTTCTTTGAATGAGTTCATACCTTTAATTGATATGAGGGGAAACATAAATGATGTTATAAAAATTTGGGGGGGGGGGGGGGGGCATGATATCCTGTTGTGATTTTATTTCGCTGTTTTGTATGTTAAATAGTAGTTAATTAAGTTATGTTTAATTTACATGGTTTTGTCTAGAATAAAGACAATACATGGGGCTTTAATTAGGACCCTTCGTTCAGAAAATAGTAATAAACTACTGTGGACTAGTAGAGAGACACATCATCTTTGTGAATAATGTGTTCATGGGTATATTATATTGCTGTGATAATCAGCATAATGAGGTTGATATGGTTATGAAGTAGTGGAAACATATACCGGGGATGGTTATGGGAAAGTTTAGAGTTACACTAAAGTGAGCATTGATTGGAAATATATGGATTGGAAGCCATATGGGGGAAGAAAAGATTAATGAATATAGCAGTGGGGTAAATGAGGGGAAAGTTTTGAACATAGTTTCCATGGGGTCAGAAGAGCCATGATATACACGGGATTGCTGGCTTATAGAAGAAGAAGTGGGTAACGTGTTACCCCAGACAAATAGTAAAACATGAATTGAATCCATGTTTGATTAGACACTGTGGATAGCAGTACAATAGTAAAGGGTTGTAAGTGTGAGAAATGAACATAGTGGAGACATAATGACATGGGGTTTTTGAGGGTCCGTGATATATGGACTGAGATAAAGTTGATTGCAAGCAGTCACAGACAGGAGTTAGGGGTAGTATATTGTTGCTGTTGATAACGGCATAAGTGGAGGTTTTAATAGATATGCCCATAATAAATGGACAGTAAGGGGTCGCTGAAATTTTCGGCGAGATTAAGAGAGAATTCTGAGTGAGGTATAGGAGAAGATTGAGGTGATGTGTATAATGTTGGAAGAGGTCTTGAGGAATAATGGACCTTTTTAATTGTGTCCTCGGGATGTGTTTTGTGGTTGACATTACAATGCGAGGTTGAGGTAAGGTACTAAAGTTAGTAGTGTCTGTAATATATAGACATTTGGGGAGTGAATAATAATTTTTGATGGTTGGTAATTGATGCTGTAGATAGCAGCGTAAACTGTTACCATAATAAGTGGTACGGTAGAAGATATAATTGTTTTAGACTTTATTACATAAAGTCTCAAATGACATAGGGGGGTAAAGGAGTGTGTGATTTAGCTGAGTGTGGTTTTTGTCTAGAAGAGTTCTACTTCTTCTTTGAATCTACGGTGCGCACCGATTCTTTGTCTTTCTATCATGTGCGAGTGTTCTCAGGTTGAGTGAAAGTAGAGAATTAGTAAGTAATGTTGGTGATGACAATAGGGAGTTGGTATAAGAAGAGTACAGTGTTTGAAATTTTAAGCGGATTGCTTATGAAGAGAAGAAGGAGTGTTTATTTCAAAAAGGTAACCATATGTATTATGATGTATTGCATGAAGTTGAGATTTAAATGTTATTGAGGATATGTAAATAATGTGTGTTATGTTTGAAGAGTTCATAGTCGTTTACTATATGGCAGGGGAAAGAGTTACGAATAGATTGTTTTACTTAAAATAAAGTTGGTTTGGGGAAGATTAGAGGAGCTGTGGGAGGTAAGGAAAGAGAGGGAATAGAGTAGGGGGATTGGGAGTAAAGACTTTTTAAGGGAAAAAGTCTTTAGAAAACATAGGAAGGTGTAGCAGTAAGTGTATATGGGGTGGGCAAAACTACAGCACGCTTGAGCATCAGGGTAGAATGGGAAGAAAGATGCTCAAGTCGTGACGTAGTTTGTGGTTACGGATCAGTTAACATCGGGGACTAGAGAGGAGATGGACGTATGATTTAACTGAGCAACATCTGGCTTGATTCTGAATAAAGTAATCATTGAAGCTGGAACCTGTCTTGGAGTTGTTGATAGTCCATCGTCCCTTTGCTTTACTGGTACACAATTAAGCAAAGATGTATATCATTATTTACTTCTATAGCACGTTCAATAACTGTTCGCAGCATATACACAGCATTTACTGTACCCTTTCCTTCTACAAACCAACATTGTTCTTCCCCTATTTCAGGTTGTAATTTCTTCCTCACTCTTTGCATGATAATTCGTAGCAAACTCTTTGTGATGTTACTCATCATACTAATTGTTCTATGGTGATCACATTCCAAGGCTCCTGATTTCTTTGGGATTGCAATAAATACGGAGTTGCATAATTCCTCTACACTATCATATAATGTATTCAGCAGTCTGGTGACTTGATCTAGTCCATATTCTTCTAAAGCTTTAATCAATTCTCTTGTGATGTTATTTGCACCGGGGGCCTTGCCATCTTTCATATGCTTAAGAACATTTCGAACCTCCATCTTCAAAATTGGTGGTCCTTCATTATTACATCTAATATCGTACTGTTCCTCTCTGTTATCCTCATAAAGATTTTTCACATAATCTGTCCTTACATGTAGAATCTGATCTTTTTATATTAGGATTTTGCATCTTTAGTTTTTAGACAGCCTGTTGATGTACTTGTTCGTTTATTAGTAAGCTCCTGAATTCCGTTGTGCACTAATTTGGTATTTTGACTGTGTGTTGTTTTTAAATTTCTAAGCATTTTTCCTCAAGCTATGCTTCTTTTGCCTCCTTATATAATATTCTGACTTGTCTGTGGATTTCTTCATATTTGGCATAATTACGTTTGTTAAGTCTTCTTGTTTCCATTAGGTGTAAAATTTCTTCAGTCATCCATTTCTTACGACCCACCTTCCTTAATTTTGGAATGGTTGATTCTGCAACCAAATTGATTGAATTCTTCAACATTTCCCATTTATCATCCACATCTTGGAATAGGATCTCTAAATCTGTTATGTACATCTATGTTGAATTTGTTTTGTATTTCCTTGTCATTACTCAATGTACACAAATCATATTTAGTGTTTCCTGTTATATATTTGACTTTCTTCAACTTTATCCCTAATGTTCCTGTAAGTAATCTGTGGTCACTATAACAATCAGCACTGGGAGCTGTTTTTGCCATTGTTAACGTGTTTCTAAATCTTCTGCTAATTAGAATATAGTCAACCTGGTTTTTAATCCTGTTATCAGGACTCCTCCATGTCCATAATCTTCTAGGGTGTTGCTTAAACCAGGTGTTTCCTACAATCATTTCCTGTTCTTTTGCCCACTCTACGAGTCTGTATCCTCTTTCATTTCTCTCTCCTAAACCATAGTTTCCTACTGTGTATCTGTCACCTTGATTTCCTACTTTTGCACCGAAGTCTCCAAACAAGATTTTTATTTCTGAATTTTTACATTTCTTTAAGGCAGACTCTATGTCATTATAAAATTCCTCTACACTATCTTCACTGGATTCTCCTGTTGGGGCATGTGGTATACTGTCTCACAAGCCGTTACTAGCTGTCAAAATCTCCTCAAATCAAAACTCATTGTACAAGAACATAAACTGCAATCACCACCGGACCGATTTCAACTTGGGAGGAAAATAGTCAGTCGACACCGTCACAAGGATATTGTTCCGCTTCGGAAAATCCAACATTTTACAACAACAGACTCGTGGCCCACGGGAAAGGAAAAACTTGAACTCGGAAATAGCTGAGATAGAAACAGCAACAACCGGTCTTATGGTCTCATTTGCACAACCACAACTTGTTGCCACCAGAAGACAGGGCCGGCTCTGTCTGCGAGAAATGGTAGCTTCTTCACTCGCTAAGAACATGTTAGCAAAGCCTAAAGAGAATTGAAGGACAAGAAACCGACAACCAGTTTATTTAGAAACTCCACCAAATTCGAAGACCTGACTTCTGTGGTGGACATGTGTACGAAGTCATTTCATTGAAATGAGGTAAATAATGCTATATTTAATATCAGTTAAGTTTAGTCTGTGAGCCTATTTCCTAAGAAGAATTGGTAAGTCAAATGTGTGTAAACCATGTGGTGAGCATGCATGACTAAATATCATCAAAAAAAAATATTATAGTTTCTGATGAAGGAAGAGATTTCATTGTAATGTCAGTGTTGTTGAATCTATGAATGTATTGTGTGTAAAGCACATAGGTAGGCTTGATTGCCATCCATACATATATGATTGTGTCTGATGAGTGGACGAGATCTTACGGTGATGCCAATGGTATTAAACATTTAAAGTTATCATTGGGAAATCACATAAGTATAATTACTCATCTTACATGCAAGTGTGAATGATCTCTAATGAAAAAGTGAAACTATCATCCATGCACATGTGAATATTATGTCTGAGAATGAGTGAAGGAAGTGAATGCTAGGAAAGAAAGAGTATGAGCTAACAATCAAATCTCATGATAGAAGGCACTGTGAGTATAATGCCCTGTCTATCACCAGAGAATATGTTCAACATAACCCAAACACTAATCATTTAGTGCACTCCGACGCATGACAACACTTCGTAGAATATACCATTTATAGTACCATCATCTCGGTTTGTGCCTTAAGCCCGACACAACCCATACTACATTAGGCGTACTACATGCATCTGGTTTTGTACCTTAAGCAAAATTCCACTTTGTATTTCATGTCACTCCTGTTACCACACATGGTCTAGTGTCCTGAGAAATGTAATACAATTATGATTAAGACTGTCATAATAGGTCAGAGGATGAGGGAGCTCTGTTAGAGTTGGCTGGTTCATTCAAATGTCCTAGGGTATGATGATAACCTAGCGGATCCCTAGATCAACCGTCAGTGCCTGCGGGGCGACACGCTGCATCCAAAATCATCACAGCAACGCAAAGGACGTGCACTCAAGAGATAACCGTAGAGTTATGATCAGATGATATTTATTTCACAAGGAGGTCATGTTCTAACACAGTTAACAAGTACGCCATTCAGCCAGCAGCACTCAGGCCTTTCTACCTTTCACTGGGTGCAGCGCACCCTCACTATCATCCCTCTCTTAGTGTCTGTGATGTGGCCACGTACCACTTGGTGTGTATGTCTGGAGACTGGTGCTAACGACCACCGCCAGTCAAGCCATCAGGATCTCCCAGCATGGTCGGTCCGCGTTCGAGACTAAGTGGCCGTCCAAAAAGACTCAGCACATGAGATCGATGTATGAACGCCTGATGCGTCACAAAATGGGACAACGAGGCACTAGATATTGATGACACACAAACCAGTAGTGGAATTTGGAAGTATTTAAGTTCATCGGCCAAGATATTTTTAAACAGCTTGAAAGTTCAAGCTCTGGACCCGGTTTGTTTCGGTACCCTAAAACTCTACCTCAACTTTCGTTGTTCTGTAGCTTTCTCAGGGTCGAGGAATGCCAGATGTAATGTATACTTTAGGTTCGAGCTGTAGGAAAACAACACAGGCCACATAGTTTATAGGTGCATACGAGATCGGAAATAAACGAAGGCTGTCAGGAGATCCAAAATAGGTACCGTAGGCTGGCAGATTTATGGCAGTGGGAACGTGCTTGAGCTGAGAAATCTAATTCAAGGAGCATAAACTCAAACAAGGACTATGAACTCAAAAACAAGGTCGTATTGGGGTGAAGGGAGTTGGATTAATAATAAGATGCAAATTAAGCAGGGTACGCGAGGTACTGATTGGATGACCGTAGCGAGATGAGAGAAGCATGGTCACGTGATTCAAGAAAGGCGCCAACTCAAGAAGTGATATATACTTTGGGGTATGGTCAGTTATAGAAGAGTCGAACAGGAGAGAGGACAGTTGATAGTGGACTCCGGGAGTGGCGGGGGTCTGTGCCCTATTGGGACAGCCCAAGGAACATAGTAACAGGACTTTCGGAAATTGGGCTAATCCGTGCCAAAGTCTGTATAGTATCTGTAGGAGGAGGAAGTGAAGGAAGACGGACAAGCGCCCATGCTAGAACTCGGCTGAATCACTGATAGGAGTGAGAGCGACTAAGGATCTGTGAACGGAACCTACCCAAGGCAGATAAGCCAAAGAAGGGAAAGACACGCAGAGTCCGAGGGTCGTTAAAGTGCAAGAAAGCCACTTGAGTTAAGAGGACCGCCAGCCAATTAGACCGCTCGCGAATTGCAGATGATGGCTAACGTCAAATAGGACAACCACTAGCCAGAGACTCTGCAATTCGGAACCACACAGGAGACTAAGGTCAATCGGGATCACACAGGAGACTAATGTCAAATACAACTGGGAACCGTTTGGTGGGATCCACTGGCAAACGAGAGGTTAAAGAGAGCAATCGTATTTCAAATATGGGACCCAGATGATCAACGTGACGGCAGAAGAAGAATACATTGTCTGGGTAAAATGGAGTTGCCTAGACATACCGGGCATAGCTGAATAAACAGTTACCCGCTGAAAAAGTTGGATGGGAGCGAATTAAATCCCTGGGTATATGGGTTGATGGATCAATCTGTGGATCAATGGGTATTTGGGCTGAATACATGTACCACTAATAAGCCTACAGAGAGATAGTTATGAAACAAAGGCCGGTGTAATTCCTAGCTTTAGTCCTTTTCTTCATGCGGTTAGGAGGTGATAGTAGGTAATATTTCCCTAACATCCATTTGCATAGTAGTATATTGTATTATCTACCTCCCTTTGTCACGTCATGCAGTATTGTGTTGCATGTACTGATTACTCTATGCGAATATGTTGTAGATTGTCACTCTGTTATTGTTCAGAAGGAAATAAATATATGTTTGAGTTGCCTTTTATTTCGACTTGACAGTCTGAGATTGTGTAGATTAGAGTAGTTTAGAGACATTGTGAGGTGGGCTGTGCATCTCTTCTATAACCTGATAACATACACCACGAGACATTGATGGTGCAATAGTATAATTAACTATTGTTCTCACGCGGAGACACGAACCTAAATCTCTCTTATCCCTTACTCTCATCCTCTTTCTCCTCGACTGAGGAACGAACTTTTAGGCTTCACACTATTTATATCATTTCCCTCATCCCCCTTCTTTCTCTTCTCTCTCTCTCTCTCTCTCTCTCTCTCTCTCTCTCTCTCTCTCTCTCTCTCTCTCTCTCTCTCTCTCTCTCTCTCCTCTCTTCCTCTCCTTCTTCTTCCTCTTCTTTTCAGTCTGTCACACATGGCGTCGTCGGCAGGATTTGTTTCCAGAATAATCTGGGGTTCCTATTGTAGTCCAGGAGTTCCCAGAATATTCCATGTGAACTTTGTCTCCGTGGTGTCAGGTTATACTATATAGTAAGATCGTATACATAGATTTGTCGCTTATAGTCAGTATTTCGTGATTGCCTGCTCAATAGTTGTCTCAGTAAGTGTTCCTTTACTAGGCTACGTATCTCATAGCTGGTTGGTAAATTGTCTGAACTATCTGTCGGCGAGGTTTCTACTAAGTCTGTTCAGTTAGAAACTCTTGTGTAAAGTACACCGGCCAAACCACCTTGCTATAAGAATACAGGAAAACCCACTACAACAAAATACCCAGGGAGAACCGACTCAGAAAGAGTCAGCGCAGCGGAATCTGTCCGAAATTAGCTCAGACAACAGCTGAGCAGAGCAAGTCAACGTAAGGGTGGCCTTATCTTGTTATCGTTAAAGGGCCAAGGTCCTAATGTCAGTGCACGTTAAAGACTAACTCACTGATTGAAGGGAATCACAATAAAATACCCCACCATTATACAAAGGTCACCCACTCTTCGTCCAGGAAGTCAGAGTCATGATTGACGACAGGGCATGGCAGGCGAAACCCAGAGCCATGCAAAGTATAAGAACAATTCCCACACCTGTTATGCAGAGCCAGCCAAACCTGTGGCTGTCCGGGGAATGAATTTCGCTGACTCTTTTAGGGAACAGTTATGGAGCTGTTTAGGTGACAGAACCCAACATTTATGGTGGCAGTGTAGACATCCGAGGCCACTAAGAAAGTATAGCGCTCCTTCCCCCCCCCCTTTGTGTTGCCCTGCAAGGAACGACAACAAGGACTCATCGTGCTAGCGTGCCTCACCAGCGGCAGGGCGAGACGGGCTGTGCCGAATGTTATCAATGGCACACGTGGCGCACAAGAAATGCACGCATGAACAATTAGATCATCAAGAGGGGATATTCCCCTTTGTTTTATGCAGTGAGTTAATTATGGCTGTTGTGAAGAGACAGGTGGCAGTGTCACTCGTGGTAGTTAGAAAATCCCTTCCTTAGAGGCGGGAACAGAGGTGGAATTCATCGTACCAGTGTGTTCAAGTTTCATGATACCAGAATTAGACATGTTAACGGTGTTGGGCAGTGAATGACCAATGACGCCCTATATTTCTGCCCGTGCATATAGAATAGGCACTTTAAAGAAGACAATCGTAGAAATTCAGTGAAGGGAAACGGAATCCAGAGAGCACCAGCAAGAAGAAACATATTCTTTATATATTTATTTCAGCATGACACAATGAACAATAGTTAAAATAATTAGTTAAACATTCGTGCTGTGGTGTTGGTTCATTACTGAATGACATTTTTGTTGAAGGGCCATATGGGTAGTCGCGTTTAGCCATCCTTTGCTCTACAGGCTAATGAACTTAGTTAGAAACATGTTATTTTGTTGTTTAAATGAATATGACTACTTGAGGGGAACAACTGTTGTGGAGCAGTTAGCTCCCTTGTTATTTCCATAGCGACAGTTGTCAAGTCGGGTATGCGAATGTTTTTATTTTTGTGGGTGCCTCTCTTCGGTGTGTTCAGGGGCAGAAACAACTGCAATATTGGGTGTCATAGTGACAACACATAGTTCAACGTCGTGCCAGGAGGCCAAGGAGACCGTTTATAATCTGAGATTGCCCGAGTAGACGTTAATACGGGTACATGTTTTTTTGTGTGTGAAGCAGCAGGGCGGAGAATACATGTTAGCGCCAGGGTGTCCAAGAACTGGGCACGCATTTTTTCCCAGAGTTATTTCAGTGCCAAGAGAATATAGCATGATGTCCGAGAACTGGGCATACCATTTTTTTCAGAGTTATTTCAGCGCCAAGACAATAGAGCATGATGTCCAAGGAATGGGCACAAATTGTTTTATGTCCAAAGCTGTTTCATGATATATGTTTGGTTTATTTCTATGGCCACTAAATATTGCGTACTTACAGTAGGGGTTGATGTGTTTTTGTGTACATCGGCGGTGATTGTGAAGATTGCAGCTTCAGGCTGGTATGTCCTTGCGAATAGGGGAGAATTGGTTGTTTTATTATGTGTGTGACAAGGCATTTGCCTGTCGTGTCACAGGAATTGTTACAATGTTTTTTTCAGATTCAAGGATGACTAGGCATTTTGAATTACAGATGCCCTAGTGGGTAGCACCTATGTGAATCTGATTGTTTGTTCTGTTGTTGTTACAGGGGAGTGGCATATTAAGTGAATGCCTATATTGACATTGTTTTATTATTTTTGGTGCCCCTATGTATTGCATCCATGGAGCTGGGTGTTGAATTTGATGTCAGAATTGCAGGTTTATTTTGTATGCAGACTGCATATTCCTCATCGCCACTCATAGGATACGGTAATATATTTTGGCAGAGGCTGATGATTTATTTTATGGTCACTGATATTTGATATTTGTTACTTAAAGCATCAGGTTCATGGGATATAACTGGTAGCAGAGTTACACTGAAAGGTTTGGGGCCAATGATGAAGTCCCAATGACTTATTGTTTACCTAAATAGTCCCAGATTTACACAAGGCCTTGCCTTAGCACACCAGAGTATAGATCTTTCTTGTTCGACGTGGGTCCGTCGAAGAGTAAGAGGGGAATGTGTGAACGCCTGATGCGTCACAAAATGGGACAACGAGGCACTAGATATTGATGACACCAAAACCAGTAGTGGAATTTGGAAGTATTTAAGTTCATCGGCCAAGATATTTTTAAACAGCTTGAAAGTTCAAGCTCTGGACCCGGTTTGTTTTGGTTCCCTAAAACTCTACCTCAACTTTCGTTGTTCTGTAGCTGTCTCAGGGTCTAGGAATGCCAGATGTAATGTATACTTTAGGTTCGAGCGGTCAAAAAACAACACAGGCCACATAGTTTATAGGTGCATACGAGATCGGAAATGAACGAAGGCTGTCAGGAGACCAAAATAGGTACCGTAGGCTGGCAGATTTATGGCAGTGGGAACGTGCTTGAGCTGAGAAATCTAATTCAAGGAGCATAAGCTCAAACAAGGACTATGAACTCAAAAACAAGGTCGTATTGGGGTGAAGGGAGTTGGATTAATAATAAGATGCAAATTAAGCAGGGTACGCGAGGTACTGATTGGATGACCGTAGCGAGATGAGAGAAGCATAGTCACGTGATTCAAGAAAGGCGACAACTCAAGAGGTGATATATACTTTGGGGTCCAGTCAGTTGGAGAAGAGTCGAACAGGAGAGAGGACAGTTGATAGTGGACTCCGGGAGTGGCGGGGGTCTGTGCCCTATTGGGGCAGCCCAAGGAACATAGTAACAGGACTTCAGAAATTGGGCTAATCTGTGCCCAAGTCTGTATAGTATCTGTAGGAGGAGGAAGTGAAGGAAGACGGACAAGCGCCCATGCTAGAACTCGTCTGAATCACTGATAGGAGTGAGAGCGACTAAGGATCTGTGAACGGAACCTACCCAAGGCAGATAAGCCAAAGAAGGTTAAGACACGCAGAGTCCGAGGGTCGTTAAAGTGCAAGAATGCCACTTGAGTTAAGTGGACCGCCAGCCAAGGAGACCGCTCGCGAGTTGCAGATGATGGCTAACGTCAAATAGGACAACCACTAGCCAGAGACTCTGCAATCGGAACCACACAGGAGACTAAGGTCAATCGGGATCACACAGGAGACTAATGTCAAATACAACTGGGAACCGTGTGGTGGGATCCACGGCAAACGAGAGGTTGAAGAGAGCAATCATATTTCAAATATGGGACCCAGATTATCAACGGGACGGCAGAAGAAGAATACATTGTCTGGGTAAAATGGAGTTGCCTAGACATACCGGGCATAGCTGAATAAACAGTTACCCGCTGAACAAGTCGGATGGGAGCGAATTAACTCCCTATGTATATGGATTGATGGATCAATCTATGGAGCAATGGGTATTTGGGCTGAATGCATGGACCACTAATAAGCCTACGGAAAGATAGTTACGAAACAAAGGCCGGTTTAATTCCTAGCTTTAGTCTTTTGCTTCATGCGGTTAATAGGTATCATAAGTGGCACCCAGTTGCATAGGCTGTTACACTATCTATCTCTCCCTTGTGAGGTAATGCAGCATCGTATTATTATATGGACTATTAGTTGTCAATCGGTGAGAGTGATAGAGCGATCTATTGAATCGTCTGTACTGGTGTACGCGTAGCGCTGCCGTGTGTCTACTCTGGATGAAGGTTGAATCTAAAGCGTGTCGTGTTGTTAATCAACGCGACTTGGTGACGTTACGGTCGTCATGCCACACCGTGCGTTATTTTTCTATTATCTATTTTTGTTCACTGATGTGTGTGCACATCAGTTTCCACTCTACATGTCTGTCATTTACTATATGACAATGACTGTAATGTAATGATAATAATATAATTATTATAATGAGCATGATGATAATGATTATAATGAGCATGATGATAATGATTATAATTGCATGATGATGATGATAAATGAAGTACAATCTTAGTATAGACACGGTGAAGAGGAGGGAATATACTCGGCTTGAAACGTTTAATTAGAAAAGAATTCACCTGAATACTATACCAAAATGAATACCATGATGTACTTATCCTGCTTATAAACAAACACTCATTACAATGGGGAATGATTTTAAAAGCCCTTAATGTATGAGACCCTGTTTGTTGAATAGAAGAAGATGAAAGAATTAACTAGGTACAGAATAGGATGGGAAACTTAATTGTCAATTCCAAATCAAAGTACTACTTAACCGGTAGACCCTGAGGACAGGCATAGGTGAAGATGAAACTGAACATCTACTAGTCTAAACCTTGAACACCATATAATGGAAGATTGAAGGGAGAGCAGCCAATTATGTTGTGGATAACTATTTGAGAGCACCAAGTCTCTTTACATTCCACTGTTTATTTTCCTATGATCACAATTCTTTTAGGTATTTTCTTTGTGATGTTCTTGAGAAAAATATAGAATAGATATCTTGAGATTTATGATGGATGCTGAAATTTCAGGTAGTGGTCATACTCAGATTGATCCAGACCTGACTTTGTGAATGCAGCACTTTGTGAAGGTAGTAGTAGCAGCTTGACTGAATGCAGTAGCCACTTAACTGAGTGAAGCAGCTGAGATAGTGAGGCCAAATACTATTCCACAGCAACTTCCTGCCAATTTTCACCACCTTTCCAGGACAGGTATAACATATCCTTTAGTCTAAAGAAATGAGTGAGAAAACCAGTGAGCCATAATAAATCTAACCGGGAAGAAAATAAAACAAGAATACTCATGAACCTAGTCAACTCTGACTGAATACTACCGAGATCCAAGAACTGGATGGGTGTCCAACCAGGTTTTCTTCCAAAGATTAGAAAGAGGCCAGCAGAAAAGGTCAATACTTACAATTAAGAACAGATACAGCACTAAGGACATTGTATGACACAGCCAGAAGATAGATAATTACATAAAGATGAATATGTAAATAATCTTGTAATTGTACTGCATTGATTGTTGTATGTTATTACATGTATAATCAATAGCTCCATTTATATATAATAAATGATGAAACTTACGGGTTATTTTCTCTTTTGAGAGTTCTCTTGTCATAGTAAAATTGTTGTAAGCAATTACCCTAGATTAATTATTTAGTTGGTAGAGGAGAGGCAAGGAACCACCCTAAGCACAGTTGGGGTACTCAGTAGAAATTTCATTGTTTTCCTGGAGGTATTCCTTGGTTCTCCAAATCTCTATTTAATGGTCTCAAATCATTGAGCCAGTAACAGCTAAATTAATTTTAACGGACAGGATCACATTGAGAAGGAGGAACTGAGGATCCTTTATCTCTTTGGGGTTGAGCAATCAATTACATATCCGACAGGGCATATACTCAGTCTTTAGGCGAATCATAATGTACTAGGCACTTTTAAAGAGGTAGTTTGCCGTTGCGTTCCTCTATGGCAGTGACCATACTGGCCAGATGACCGCAGCCATTGTCTCTCGAAAGAGATCCTCTACCTGCCGTCGAGAAACATGAGACCATAACCAACAAATATATGTCGGCTGCCCTCAAAGTTTCATCCACCACCTGCCTTCCGAGGCTTCTTTTGAACACTTCCAATAAACGAATACGCGATGACACCATATAATCCACAGGAAAACACTAAATAGCGTAAAACACTAAACAGCGTAAAATACATAATCCACAGGAAAATACTAAACAGCGTAAAACACTAAACAGCGTAAAACACTAAACAGCGTAAAACGCTAAACTGCGTCTCCAAAGAATAAACGATTCACGTCGTCGCCATTTGTACCGGAAGTGTACACACACACACACACACACACACACACACACACATATATATATATATATATATATATATATATATATATATATATATATATATATATATATATAAACACTCACAAGCACTTGGAATCAACGACTGGCAAGAGAATGTCAACCAGAGAGACGAATGGAGACGGATTGTATCTGCACCAAAGAACCTCAATGGCTCGGAACGCTGAAGAAGAAGAAGAAGAAGAAGAAGAAGAAGAAGAAGAAGAAGAAGAAGAAGAAGAAGAAGAAGAAGAAGAAGAATATAAACATATATATATATATATATATATATATATATATATATATATATATATATATATATATATATATATATATATATATATATATATATATATATATGTTTAATTCCTCTCATTATAATTCTGATTCTGAAAAATGACCGATAACTGGCACCTTTGTATCAACAATGGCAACATTTGTGGAGTAGTATTTGTAGACTTTAAAAAAGCCTTTGATATGGTAGATAATGATATTATAATTTTAAAAATTAAAACAAATGAAGACTAGCACCAATATGGTGAACCTAATTACGTCATTTTATCTGACAGACAACAAGTAGTGTCCTTCAATAACTGTCTAGCAAGACCCACACACCTTAATATTGGTGTGCCTCAGGGCTCAATACTAGGTCCGCTGCTTTTTGCAGTGTATTGTCGTGTGTGTAAAGAATGAATGTCGTAGTTATTTGCTCATCTTTACCACTTTAGTGTCGTCCCTGGAGTGAGAGGAATCAACACCCACATTTCTTTTAATTCAATATCACTATCCTGGAGATATCCAGTAGACTCCGTCCACAACACTCCCTCAATCTGAAGACACCTTCTTCTCACTCTTACTCACCCCTGGATCATGCCCCCTCTCATTCTTCCCCAACATAACATACTTGACAACTCTTGCTTCAACAAATAAAAACAAGAAATTTATTAAAGCAAAGAGTATATGTAGGAGAAGTGTGTGTGTGTATATATAAGTGTAGAATGTGTGACGTATATTCTAAAGTGTCTGTAGACTCAGATCAGTGTTCAGGAGTATAGTCATTCACATCACTGTGCTGAGAACACACTAGCACCATTCAGTCCAGACAAGCAACCTCACCAAGGTGATGCTCCTCCGGTCACGTGAAGACTTCCTCCGTTGTCTCTTGAACCACTAGGATGCTTGGACACCCATGACAAACACTGTCTAATGAGAGTCTTCAATCTGTTTTACACTATGAATTTCCTCTGTTATTTAACCGAATGTTAATTAGAAAATTCTAACACTATTGTCACTGTTACTGGGGAAATCTTACTTGATCTAGTGTCACTGGTTTTAAAGATTCCCCATATTAACAACACAATCTGAAGTTCCAGGTATCAGTATAATATTTATATGACTGTTTCTGGTAGAATATATATATATATATATATATATATATAATGTTCTGACTGTTCAGTGATACACCTATCACTTGCTAAAACATAAATATCATCAGCATATCCTGCTCAGCAGAAGTCAGGTTCCCGCAAACCAACTTGGGTATAAGCCCAATGTAGCGGCCTCTCAGCAACTTCTGTCTTCAAATTCTGAGCCATCATCTTCTAAAATGTGTTAGCTTCACTGGTCAAAATCATAGCACACATACGTGGACCTGTAAATGGAACCTGTAGAATAGAGAATACCATGGTGAGGGCAACTCAATCCTGGCCGGAATTAGGTGAGTGTAGGCCAATAGCAGCACTCAGATCTATAACAGAGATCCGATCTCTGTCATACGGCCAAATAACTCATCATATGATCTGAGACATGGCAACACCAGGAAAGAATAAAGGAACGGGTAGAAACCCAGCAGATGCCCTACTGGAAGATCCTACCATTTCACATTCCTCTCCTCCCTCTCAACCATTCTTAATCTCTCTAATTATTATTCCACTACATTGTCCTCAACTCCCTGAGTAAAATGATATATCACACAAGCTAGTTGAAGCCACACAATAGAATACTAGTGCCGACGCTCCTATGATACTTTCTAGCACCGCACTTATAGAACATTCTATCACTAATCATAAACATTATATCATCACACCTATAATACATTATATCACCGCACTATGATACATTATATTACCGCACTATGATACATTATATTACCGCACAGTACTGTACTCTATTCCTATTCATACTCTAAGTTAGATATGATTAATAGCCTACCATATGCCTATTCCAGTTGCTAATCGAAACTAGGCGATCACAGACTGGATCTATGTCCGCCGATAACTATCAACACTTTGACACCCCTAGTTTCTTTTATGTAACACAACTCGGAATACTGCATCGCTCTTTCCAACTTCAGAAATCTGGTCAACTCGCTCCTCTTGTTTACTGCAACGCTTTTTATATTGGGCTGTGAGTGACGTCACCAAAAAGTCCAGACGCTTACCAGTCCAGAGTCTGGTTCCTCCTCCTGTTCTAGACTAACTGGAGTCAACCCGCGGTCAAATTTGCTTTCATTTGGGGAAATTCCAGTCCGTCCGGGAACCAGAGAATTCCCCACATCAGAGGATCCATCCCGCCTGTTTTCCAGACTCTCCGTCTATCACTTCAAAGCCCACTACCGCCGTGGCAGACAAATGACGCCGTTGTTCGTCTCGAGCAACAATTTTGTTAACAAAATGCCGACCGGTGTAGACATTGTAACGTGACGT
>JACEFZ010005831.1:0-150000 GCA_014155875.1 Cepaea nemoralis | reverse complement strand
GGTGTAGTAGGTGGGTGATGTCTGGGTGGCTGAGGCATGTGTGGGTGGCTGTGAGGTGTGAGGCTGGATGGGGATGTGTCTCACAACATTGCAATATGCACTGTTTATGTTTACAACTTTCATTTGACAATGTTTTTTTTTTCCCATGTGAATGTACCATGCGTAATATGCATTGTTTATGCTTACAAAATCCATTTGACAATGTTTTTTTCTCCTATGTAAATGTAACATGCACATTTGATGAATGAAAGATGAGTGATCGAAAGGGCCGAATGTAAGACGGGCCTAGCGTGCCCAATTTGTTACCCTTTTAAAATAAAGTTCGTTCGTTCGTTCGTTCGTTCGTTCGTTCTGAGTAGAATCCGGCCTCCGTGGCGATGGCGTTGCGTGGCGATTTCTAATGCCGCTTACCCGCGTTCGAAACACAGCGGTGACAGATTTGACAGCAGACCGTGTTGCGCTGGTTTTAACGTGCTGGTATGGGACCCGGTCTTTCAGAAAGCAATTGGAAACTGTTGAACGTATGATTGATTGATTGATTGATTGGTTGATTGATTGATTGATTGATTAAGAACCGACATCACAGCATTCGGGGCATTCCCATAAGCGCTCCGTCCCCATCCCCAGCAGCCAGCGAAGAGTTCCAACACCGATAGTATCAGTAGCAATCTGATTATATGTCCTTCTCACCTTTCCTCTGAGTGTCGAGGGTCTGCCAGATCCCATCGTCACTCCTCGCTGTCTCATTCTTGCCAGACCATGGTGATCCATTTGCTCCTCCGAGATGTAAGCGTGCTGCCACAAGCAACCACGTCTGCCATGTCATGCTCCACCAAGTTTTGCAGAGCCAGCCAATCTGTCCGCCTGTTCATTCCCCAGCACACCGGCATGCCCCGGAGAAAAGATCCAGGCGATGCTTGCCACCCGTGACCTCCGAAGCGAAGCAAGCCACTCTGCCCGAAGCTTGCTTGTCCTCACCTTCCTCAGCATGCTTTCTGAGTCTGCTACAATCACGATGTGTGTGTCTCGTACTGTCCATCCAGCGGAAAACTGCACTGACCGCCTCCACCTCCATTCTTGGGGGGGGGGGGGAGTGAGCGAACGAGAGAGAGACAGTGGAAGAATGGATTTGTTAATGTGTGTATGTGTGCGCGCATTGTTTGTGAGTGTCTATGGGTGTGTGTTGGTGAGTAGAGAGAGAGAGAGAAGACAGAGAAGAGAGAGAGAGAGAGAGAGAGAGAGAGAGAGAGAGAGAGAGAGAGAGAGATATTTAAGCGCATGCATATCATGTAACATGCTATTCCACATATGTTGTGTATTCTCATGTTCATATTGCCATTTTGAATGCCAATTGATGTTATAATTTATAACATGAACACATGTACATCACTGTAGAGTGGGTGAGAGAATTAGAGAGTATGAGAGAGAGAGAGAGAGAGCGAGAGAGAGAGAGAGAGAGAGAGAGTTAATGAGTGCGAGTGTGTTTGTGTGCCTGTGTAATAAAGAGAGAGAGAGAGAGAGAGAGAGAGAGAGAGAGAGAGAGAGAGAGAGAGAGAGAGAGAGAGAGTTGAGTCACGCATGTCCTGTAACACGCCATTCCATATTTTTTGTGTATTTTTATCTTTCACATTATCATTTTGTATGTATGACACTGACTTTGTCGTGTATAATGTAACATTACTGTAATGTGAGTGAGAGCGTTAGTGAGTGGGAGAGAGAGAGAGAGAGAGAGAGAGAGAGAGAGAGAGAGAGAGAGAGAGAGAGAGAGAGAGAGACAGAGAGAGAGAGAGAGAGAGAGAGAGAGAGAGAGAGAGAGAGAGAGAGAGTTGAATTGTATCACTAATTTGTAAGTTACAAAATGTATACGTACAATTTTTCTCCATTTTCTTTACAATTTTGCCACAATGCTCACGACAATCGTCACTGTATGTGTGTGTAAAGTGTGGGAGTTTGATCATAATAGTAGGTTGGGGATGGGGGATGTGTGTGTGGGTGGATTAATGAGGTGTGTGGGTGGGCTCAGGATGTGTGGGTGGGCGCGGTTGGATTGTGTGGGTGGGTGGGGGATTTGTGTGTGGGTACGTGCGGGATGTATGGGTTGGCGGGGAGATGTGTGTGTGGTTGGGGATGTGTGTTTGGCTAGGTGGTTGTGGGTGAGTGGGTGGAGGAGGATATTTTGGTGGATGGTTGATGGTGGGTTATGGGATGGGTGGGGGATATATGTGTGGGTGGGGATATGTGGTGGGTGGGAGATGTGTGCAGGTGGGGGTGGTTGTGGGTTTGGGGATGTGTGTGTTTGTGGGATGTGTATGGGTGTAGGATGTTTGGGTGGATCGGTGGGGAGTGTGTGTGTGGGTGGGAGATGTGTGGGTGAATGTGTGTGAGGGATGTGTGTGGGTTGGGGGAGGGGGTGTGTGATGGGTGTGTGTGATGGATTTGGGGATGTGTGTGTGGGTGGGGGATATGTCTGGCTGGGTTGGGGTGTGTGTGGCTGGATGGAGGATGTATGTGTGGGTAGTGAGGCTGATTGTAGTTGGGGGATGTGTGTATGGGTTGGAGATGTGTGGGGAGATGTGTGTGTGGGTGAGGGATGTGACTTTGGGATGTTTTTGGGTGAGGTGTTGTGTGGGAGGGGAGCTGGGTGTGGATAAAGGATGTGTGTGTCGGTGGGTGGGGGTGTGGTTGGGTGTGCGGGTGGGTGAAGGATGTGTGTGAGGGTGGGGGATGTGTGTTTAGATGGGTGGTTGGGGTGTGTGAGTGTGGGTGGGTAGATCGGAGATGTATGTTTTGATGAGTGAGTGAAAGATGTGTGGGTGTTAGTGGTTGAGTGATAAGTACGTGTGTCTAGGGATGTGTGAGGGGATGAGTGTATTGGTTGGGGATGTGTGTGTGGGTTGTGTGTGCGTGGATGGTAGGTGTGTTTTTGTGAATGGGGGATGTGTTGGTGGGTGGGGATGTGTGTGAGGGATTTGTGTTTGGGTGGGGAGATTGTGCGTGGGTGGGGATGTGTGTGTGTATGGTTAGGGGTGTGTGGTTAAGGGATGTGTGGCTGGGGGATGTGTGGGTGGAGGATGTGTGGTTGGGTAGAGGATGTGTGGATGGGTGATTGTATATGAGTAAGGGTGTGTGGTTAAGGGATGTTTGGTTGGGGGATGGGTGGGTAGAGGATGTGTGGGTGGGTAGAGGATATGTGGGTGGGTGAGTGTGTGTAGGTTAGGAGATGGTGGGGGAGTTTGTAGGGGTGGGCCCGGGATCTGTGAGTGGGCTGGGGGAGATGGGAGATTATGTGGGTGGGTGCGGAATTTGTGTGTGGGTAGGTGCGGAATATGTGAGTTGACGGGGAGATGTGTGTGTGCGCGGGGGATGTGTGGCTGAGGAATGTGTATTTGGCTGGGTGGTTGGAGGTGTGTGGGTGGAGGAGGATATGTGGGTGAGTGATTGTTGGAGGATAATGGGACGGGTAGATGATATGTGAGTGGGTGGGGGATGTGTGTAGGTGGGTGGATGTGTGTGGGTGGGGGATGTGTGTGTTGGGGAATGTATGTGTGCTTGGGGTGTGGGTGGATGGGATGTGTGGTGGGTGAGAGGTGTGTGTGGGTGGGGAGATGTGTAGGTGTAGAGATGTTGTGGATGGGTGGGGGAATGTATGTGTGCGTGTGGGTTATGTGTGTGGTTGGGTGGGGGAGTTGAGTGAATGGGGGATGTGTGGGTGGGTGGTGGATGTGTCTCATAACATAGTAATATGCATTGTTTATGTTTACAAAATTCATGTGAAAATGTTTTTTCCTATGCACTGTTGATGAAAGAAAGATGAGTGATTGGAAGGGCCAAATGTAAGACGGGCCTGCGTGCCCAATTTGTTACCCTTTGAAAATAAAGTCTGTTCGTTCGTTCTTAAGCTAGATGTTGTGGTATCATATGCCAGGCTCTCCTGTACCAAACGTCGACCATTAGCTTTTGCTAAGAACCCCCAGGCACTTCTCCTACCTCTCAAAACTGACCCATCTGTGTAGATAATCACATCATCCGATCGAGCGTTCTCCTGAATTAGTTTCTGGATTTCCACTTCCGTGGCTCCTGCTGGCCACTCCCTGCACTCCCGGCTTAATGTGATTATAACTCTGCACAAGTCTGACTGCTCCTCTGGCACTCTGACCCACTCCTCTCCTCGCCTAATGCTCTCCAAGGGGCACACCTGTCTGATCGTATCCTTCGCCTGAGCCATCCATGATTTCCCTCTTATCAGTCGCTGACCCTTAACGGCTTCCAGCGCCTCATGCAACGGTTGATCTGTGTCTGCAGCTACTCTGAGGTATGTCTTCGCCTGCATCACCTTGAGCCTACAAGCAACAGTCGGCAGACCAAGGATGTAACGCATACACACTGCTGGGGTGTCTCTGGTGCATGCACTATTGAACGTAAAACTTGCTAAAACCGATGTGAGCGACCGGCTCACATACCCCGTAAGTTACCGACGCAGAGAAAACCGCTACGAATTCTCGAGCTCGTCACGTCAAAGTTACAAGAGTATACGGGATTACGGAGAAAGTCGAGTAACACCTAGACCAGGGATGCGGCTCTGTAAAGGATATGCAACTAATTTTATTTTATTTACTACAAGGGAAATAATTGCATCTAGGTTGAAGTCATATAACGGCTTTAGCAATCAAGGGGAACAATTATAGATTTCACTATATTTATACTGACAGCTATTTTGCAAGAGAAGTATATGTTTGTTCCTGTAACAATTTTATTAATATTCTAGAAAGTATAAATTGAATGTTACCATCATAAAGCTTTATACAGTTGTGAATATTATTTAAAATTGTAGGCAACAAGTTTTTGTATAATAAATAATATTTAGTAAATTGTTTATTTCTTTATCTGCTAGGCCACGTCTGTCTAAACAGAAGTTACGCATGCTCTGGTTTCTCTTCACAACGTATAAATCTTTCGCCTTCTGTCTTGACACTCGCTTGGTTCCATCTAGATTCACTGCCATTTACCTCATTACCAAGTGGTGGTGATGGTATTGGTGGGGTTGGAGCTGACAGGTGACAGGGTGGCAGAGGGAAAAAAAAAAGGGTATACTATCGTCTTGTTGTTTGTACTCGTTTTTCGTTACCCCCCATTTCAAATGTAAAAATGTTGAAACAAATGTAAAAATTTGCGCATTTGTCACCTACACTTCCATATGCAACGCTCTGTAACAACACGAACAATACAAATGCAAATGCTTCTTAACACTCAATAAAGGTTTAAAAAAAAAAAAAAAACTTCTGTTTTGATCACAACGTACAAATTCCAATCATAACCTATGTGATAGTTGTCAATGTCCCCTCTCCTTCGAAGAATAAATAAATTTTTGTCCGGCCTATTAAAGGCCAAAAAAAAAAGAAAAATATCTTCTATTACTTTGATTACTTTGATATTACTTGATTGAAAGAGCGCCTGCATGGTTATGTCAAGGATCAGTATGCACTAGACCAGAGGTTCCTAAACCACGGCCCGCGGGCCACTTGTGGCCCGCCAGCTGTCAGAAAGTGGCACGCGAGACCTCGTTATTTAATATGATTTATTTTAATAATTTCAAAAATGCACTCGGTGCGCCCCGTCAGCGTGCGATGATTTACTCTGCTCGTGGTTGTTATGCTCAGATATTATCGAATGCACCTGTTCAATTCGCAACGAAACGTTATGAAGTTCCTACCCCAGCCTTGTCGACCAGTCAGAGTGCGCAAGGGGCCATGTTGTCATCTGTTACAACTGTTTAGCAGAATCGGTAGTATTGTGTTGAAATTAGATTTTTTCAAATAAAAATTTACCGTTAAAGCCTATAATTATGAGTGTGGAAATCTAAAATCAAACAATGGTAAAAAGCGAAAATGTGAAGACGTTGCTTGTCGTGAATTCAACGAAGATTGGGCGGAGAAATTTATGTTTATACCTAGCTGTAGTAGTAAACCAGCTTGCTTAATCTGTGGATTTTGTGTTTCGGTTAGAAAAAAATAATAATCTGGAACGACACTTTACGACCGCACATTCAGACATAAATGCTCAATATCCGATCAATTCGGAGCTTAAAAAAGATTTAATAGCTAAAAAAGAAAGTTCTCTGACCAGGCAGCAGTAATTTTTCACCAAGGCTAACGAACAGAGCAAGAGTGCTGTTGTTGTGTCGTACGAAGCTGCTGATCAGATTATTTCATTCTGGCGACTATTGCCTGTCGAACAATTTGAACACTTCGCCCAGAGATACATTTGTCCTTGTTCGACTTATAAATGCATTTATCGCAATAACTGTTATTTAAAAAAAAAAAAAAGCAACGTTCCAGACTCACCGACAGTAACCTAGCTGCGCTTATGACTTTGGGCACGACAGATTTGTGGCCAGATATTGATAAACTGGCATCTGAACTTAAGTAACTGGTTATGAAGAATAGTTACAATCGTAAATTAATTACATTAATAGCGATTTTCGAAACTGATTAAAAATTTATTGTTAAGTGAACTTTTAATTTTAAAACAAAAAAATTACCGCAGTGTAGTACTTACACTGACTGCCTTTAAAGTTCTAGAATCTTGTTGACGAAAGTTAAGAATGATATTGCACGACTTTTATAATTTTATAACGTTGTGGCCCGCTTAACTACCGAAAATAGTAGATATGGCACTCTGCTTGAAAAGTTTGGGAACCACTGCCCTAGACCTTCTGGACAAACTCTTGACCCTCGATCCAACCAAGCGGGTCAATTCCGACGATGCCTTGAACCATGACTTTTTCTGGGTTGTTTCACTACCCCAGGATCTGAACCACATGTTGACCCGATACAACAAGTCGATGTTTGAATATCTGGCGCCCCCGCGCAGGCGAGTACCAATACACCAGCAGCAACCCCAACAGCCCGGAGCTGCTAGGCCCCCAGGTCATAACCCGGATCAGCATTTTGAAAGGATTTTCTGAAAATTCATTTGTGAAGCTTAAACAGGTTGTTACGTTTGGGCGTAAATCAGCTCCTTTTGGGCGGAGAATGTGAACTTGGCAGATTAAAGTTCTATCTTGTGGTTTATCTTCCCTCTGTGTCTATACTTGATACTCAGACTGGGTGAAAGTCCCACTGATGTAGCACAGTGTCAGACAGCAGTGGACTTGTACAAAGTAATAGAAGATGAACATTTTGCCATTTTCACATGTTGGTGTGGGACTAGCTCCAAGACGAATTCCACAAGCCAGAGATCTGCTTGCTGTGTCATCTTAAACTCTTGAAAACAGAAAATTTAGACTCCCTGTATGATCATACATTTATTTCGTGGACTCCTTTTGTATCATACCATTATTTTGTAGGCTAAGATTATACCATTATCTTGTAGGCTAAGATTATGCCATTATCTTGTAGACTAAGATTATACCATTATCTTGTAGGCTAAGATTATACCATTATCTTGTAGACTAAGATTATACCATTATCTTGTAGACTAAGATTATACCATTATCTTGTAGGCTAAGATTATACCATTATCTTGTAGGCTAAGATCATACCAGTATCTTGTAGGCTAAGATTATACCAGTATCTTGTAGATTAAGATTATACCATTATCTTGTAGACTAAGATTATACCATTATCTTGTAGACTAAGATTATACCATTATCTTGTAGGCTAAGATTATACCATTATCTTGTAGGCTAAGATCATACCAGTATCTTGTAGGCTAAGATTATACCAGTATCTTGTAGATTAAGATTATACCATTATCTTGTAGGATTATATCTTATCTTATTACCATTATCTTGTAGGCTGAGATCATACCAGTATTTTGTAGACTCGTATGATCATACCAGTATCTTGTAGACTAGGATCATGCGATTATCTTGTAGACTCCTTGTGTAAGCGTGGCACCTTGCAGTCTTGACAGACTAAAGTATGTGAGTTGGAATGTGGCCAGTATTCCATCACAATGCCGGGGCAGAGCTTCAGAGAATCGTGTGGCGCCCAAACGACACGACCTCTCTCTCGGCCTAGTCTTGTGTATTCCAGAGGAATGGGTAACCAATACGTCTGGCACAAGGTAGGCTGCAGACGCTGGCGGCACAGCGTCGAATCCTCCGAGACCTTGCCACCACGAGCAGGTGGCGAGTGATGGCCAGACCCTGACACCCAGGGGACCAGGCTTAGAGGCGTTCAGCCAAGTCCCATAGGTGAGGGCCTCGTACGAGACTGGACCCTAGGGGCGCGCACTTCTATCAATCACAAGTGTCCGGACCTGTGTAAAGCGTGCACTATCGTCAGACTCTCTACCTGACTTTTAGCGGCTCCCGCGACCCGCGGGAATAGGCCCGCCAGAGCTACCACAGGAGACATTGCTTGTCTATTGCGAGCAATGTCTCCCATCCTTCCATTGTGCGGCTGCCGCGTCCAGCGAGAATAGGCCCGCCGGAGATTGTGCTCGTCTGCTGCAAGCAAATCTCCACAGAGACTGAATAAGTAAAGAAACGATAAAAGTAGTGGTATTTCAATTGCGCTTGCGCTACCACCTATGCTACACCCTTCATGTGTCTTCACAAAGTCGGACTAGAGTCAAGCTCAACAGGGTCTTCTTTCCCCGCTGATTCTACCAAGCCCGTTCCCTTGGCTGTGGTTTCACTAGATAGTAGATAGGGACAGTGGGAATGTGATTTCTGCCCAGTGCTCTGAATGTCAAAGTGAAGAAATTCAACCAAGCGCGGGTAAACGGCGGGAGTATCTATGACTCTCTTAAGGTAGCCAAATTCCTCGTCATCTAATTAGTGACGCGCATGAATGAATTAACGACTCCTTGTGTATCATACAATTAATTCCTGGACTGTTTGCTTGTACAGTTAATGTGTATGATGTTCTGGGGGTCTGGTTTTCTTTGGGCGCTGTTGATTCCAGCAAGCAGATATCTGCCTTGCAGCCTAGTGCCATTCATTTTAAAGGTGCAGGTCCTCAGTAGCTGTAGCCGATATATTTTGCTGCCTCTTTTTTATTTCCTTCAGTCAACTCTATTTTTCATCCCCAGTTTTTCTAGAACCTCTGTATTTGATTATATTTTTTTCCCACGAAACACAACATATTCTTCTATATATCCACATCTCCAGGGCCTCTACTCGACTTTTAATTGCTAGTTCATTGTCCGCATTTTATAGTAGTGCTGAATATGCATAAAATTGAAAAGTCCTGTTTTTTATGCGTTTTAATCTCTGTAGATGGTTTATCATCATATGTCATTACTTTGTCAAGGTAAATATCGCTTGATGCCTGTTCTAATCTTTCATTATTTATATGAATGTCAGCTGGTACATTTTCTGTTTAGGATATACATTTACAGCTATACCGTGTCATTCTAGTCTCTCTCTGTTCTTCTAAATATTTTCTCCAGGTTCTTTTATCTCCTTGACTTCTCTTCAGAATTTGTTCAGTAACAGATTTAAGAATTGAGGCTGGTTTGTTTTATAAAAATTTACATTCAGTATTTTAGATTTATGTTCATGTGTTACCGAAGCCCTTACAACAGGGAGTCAGTATTAATAACACTGTAATTTACCATGCATATCGTAGGAGGTGACTGAGGATGGTAAATAATTTTTTAGCTGGACAAATAATGGGCAAGTCTAAAAAGGGTTTGATATGTGTGTGTGTGTGTGTGGGGGGGGGGGGGGGGGGGAGCTTGAAGATGGCGATTGGGAATTCCCAGCAGGATAGATAATATATGGTAAATTTGTTATGACTGAAAATACAGAACTGTACTGCATATAGATTTGTATGTATATAATGAAGCATTCTCCAAGCTTTCATATACTTAGATTAGATTGAATTCTGTCTGTGTAGCTGTCTTTAGATTGAAGGCTGTATGTTTTGTATAACTGTCGTTAGATTGAAAGCTGTATGTTTAACCATAAGGTCATTCAAGATTTAATGTTTGACAACTGAGTTTAACTGCCAAGACTGTCTAATATTCCAGACTATGTTAAACCATTATGTTGAACAGTTACATAACAGTTACAACAGTTTTATTTGTGTGTTTTGTCCATATATTTTAAATCATGACAAATAAATATGTAAGTACACACACGTTAAAAAAAAAAAAAATTCTGTCTTGATCTGGAAGTTTCCTATCCTTAGAAGATGATGATGTTGAAGATGACACCCCTCTGGAGAAAAGGAAGAAGATCTTCTCTAAAGAATTACGTTGTATGATGAATAGCTTTGGTGATGATCAGAATCCTTACACTGAATCTGTGGATCTCCTGGAGGACCTGGCGACGGAGTACATCACTGGAATTACCAAGAAAGCCATGGAGATTGGAAAATCAGGGCGAATTATCGTAGAAGACATCATCTTCCTGATCCGCCAGGACCATAAGAAGTACTCCAGAGTCAAGGAGTTGTTGCTTATGAGTGAGAAACTCCGCAAGGCACGGAAAGCTTTTGATGAAATTAAATATGTCACAACCAAATAATTGTAACAATTGTTTGGAAACAAATGTAAATAGTCTAAAGTATTTCTGTAATTATGAAACTAAGTTAAACAAGAAGACACTAACCATTAATCTACATCAACACCATTTCTGTTTTGCATTAAACTGTGAAGACACTATTTCCCCCCCCCCCCCCCCCCCCCAAAAAAAAAAATATGTCTTCCTAGTCATCGTGCATAGATTGCCGACTACTACTACGGCTGCATAGAACGTATCTGTGGTTGTCTTGTATAATGCGGCCTTGTTGAATGTTAATTTGCAGTATCATTTTGAGTTTTAAGGTGCTAAAATAGTGAATCGACTTCCTTTTGTGAGTCTTTTCCCTGGTCATCGAGTGAATTTATAGCGATAGCAGAAAGTTTGTGAAATTCAAAATGGACTCTACTCAGGTGAGCTATCGATGGAAGAAAATTCAGTCAAGTATCCGCGTCTACCCCCGGTACTAAACCTAACCAAGTTTCTGAGGTAAGCGTCGGCCTAGATTCTTTTGAGGAAGAAGCCATGCACCTACCCAAACCGCTGGTGGTCTCGTTGAGAGGCCCTGGACCGGCCAGATCAATCGTCGAACTAGAGGGAGGTGCATTGGTCGGTCCCGGAGGTGTACCGATAAACGATCTCCGTGAGCTGTATAGATATGAAAACCTAACAAAGTGGTTCTTTGCTGTTGTATCAGAGACACTTTACGAGCGTCTCCATGGGAAAACCATAACTTTAAAAAGCCGGAAATGACAATAGAAATTCAACAGGCAGAGAAAGAGAACAAGCGATTAACCTTACACTGGATTTTATCAACAATGAAAGAAGAAGGTGATGAAGACAATAGTGAAAGAAATAACAGGCGACCCTGAGCCCGTGGTTTTCAGAATTAAAAACTCAGCAGGGAAATAGGGGAGCCTTGGTACATCCTAAAGAAGGGCAAACCATACCCCACTATGTCAATATAACAGCAAAGGAGGGCAGAAAAGTTCGGAATCATAGAATCCTGGTGACCATGCCAGGGCTGGAGGACAGTCTGCCTGACATGCGGGCAAGATTCACATTGGTCTAATAAATGTACAACTAAGTCAACAAAGTCAACACCAACCATAAACAACCTAGATGAGTTTCCAGCTCTGCCAGGACTGTTAAAAAGACAATCCACCCAGCCTGTCCCGCCCACCCAGGCAAAATCGAAACAAGCTACGACCCCAAACTCAGACCCACCAACGACCTCGACCAAGAAGAAAGAGCAAAAGGAGGAGGAGGCCTCCTTTACAAACGACAAAGAGGCAGATACGACAGAGGGTTTCAAGGAAGTCACACATAACAAGCGCAATAGAAGACGGAAAAACACGGAAAACAGTGATTGTGAGGAAGAGTCTCCCATAGCAACACCAAAGAAAAGACATACTCACTGGAAAAATAAACGGAAAGAGGCGGACCACAAAGGAAGACGACAACATATCTTTACGAAAATTATTTATCACCACCGACACAGACGATGAAGAGAATCCAGAAACAACAAAAACACACTAAACAGCTACATACAACCATTGTTTTTAAAGAAAATTATCTTATTATTATATTAATGTCAATTGTCAATTTATACGCAACATAATTTTTTGTTTGATACTGGGATGGGTGACAACATAAAAATAATATGTTTACATATAGCAGGTATACGTACAAAACAACAACAACACATTTGCACACTTATACACAAATACAAACCAGATTTCATCCTACTACAAAGACAAATATACATTCAGATACACATGGCGCACAAATTACAACACAATTGGACTGAAACATGCACACTTCAGTTTGGCGGCCACAACATAGGGTCTGGGACAGCCATACTACAAACATCAGATAGGTGGAACATACTCAAAACAAATCGGGATAGCCAGGGTAGAATCAACATAACACAAATAAGTAACACTTCAAACACATATACCATTGTCATCATTCATGCACCACCAAATTATAACCACTAACCACAATTCTATGAAGAACTTGACACACTATTCACACATACATACAGAGGACAGAACATCATACTCTGTAGAGATTTCAACTGTGTATTACAGGCACTGGATATAGTAGGCGGAGAAATGAAGAAACAGGTGAGGAGAATGAACAGAGAAGGCACAACCCAGTTAGAGACTGCAAAACATTTTAGACGCACACACCTTAATACACACATTCAAACACAAACATCCAAAATAAGCGAGAAATAACCCACACAGATAAAATACACCACACGGGAAAAAGATTAGATAGGATATATATACCCGCAATACACCACATAATAAACACTCGGCACCTACAAGATACATTACAGTACACAGACCATAAAGCCATATTAGCACACATCAGTACAAGCAACATAAACACTTCTCTTCTTCTTCTTCAGCGTTCCGAGTCATTGAGGTTCTTTGCTGCAGATACAATCCGTCTCCATTCGTCTCTCTGGTTGACCTTCTCTTGCCAGTCGTTGATTCCAAGTGCTTGTAGGTCTATATATGTATTATTTCTCCACCGTCTTCTTGGTCTACCTCTTGGTCTACCTCGGGGATACCTCATTTATTTCCTGAGTGTAAGCGAGTTTTGTGTCCCTATTATCTTCCATTCTTTCTATATGCCCCAGCCATTGTAGTCTATTAGCCTTCATGATACCAGTGATTAGCGGGGACTTAAACAGATCATAAATGTCTTTGTTACTTCTTCTTTTCCACTCTCCACTTTGTGTATCCCTAATGGGTCCAAAGATGCGTCTTAAAACTTTGTTCTCAAAGGTTTGTAGCAAGGCTTCGTCTCCTTTTGTTGTACTCCAGGTTTCAGAGCCATACAGCACAATTGATCTAATCAGTGTTTTGTATATTGTGATCTTGGTGTTACGATACAGCGCATTTGATTTTAGTAAATGTTGTAGTGCATAGTTTATCTTATTTCCAGAATTGATTCTAGTTTGTATTTCTTCCCATATGATGTTGGCGCAGTGTCACGGGATACTGTGAGTTTAGTGATTCCCTGATAAACTTAACTATATAAAATTACTTGCAACGTATGAGAATGGAAAATTATGGACCGTGAGTCAGAATAACAATCAAGCCTTCAGTTTTGAGCGAGGACAAAGTGACGGTTATTGACCGAATGGTATAGAAGAAAATACAGTTGTGATAAGGGGTCATGTGACTGCCGACCTTATAGGACAAGTAACGGAGACGCAGAGACATCGGGTTGCGGAACGCCCGAAGACGTGGATGAAAGCGTTAAAAACTGTTTGATGTACGAGAGTTGGGAAACGCGGGACTCAGCGGAGAAAAACGGGTCGGAGCCGCAACGAACGAATACGTGATTTCACAGACTTTTGATGTGAAGGAAACTGCAAATTAGATTGTTGATGGTGTGACATCAAAAGAGAACGGAGAATTGGACCCAGGTATATATAGTGGGAAACTTGTTTTTGTTGTGAGTGTGCTCCCAAACTGGACGGAGAATATCTATGTGTCCTTAATTTGAAAAGAGATATGCGTCCCTTATTGTTTAAAGGCGATGGGATATTAGTGCTTCTGTGCTTGTGTGTTTCAATTCATGGACTAACATAGATTATGTAAGGTTCTACTAAAACTTCTGACATACTCAGAGAAGATAAGAACGTTACTTCACTTGTGCAGAGATACCGTACCGCACCTTAAAAAATAGATCATAGAACTGTACTTCACTGGTGCAAAGATAACCACTCCCATATAGGAGAACTCTGTAATTCAAAAGTATCCTGGTGAAGAAAGCGATGTACAGGACGTTAAGTCTATAACGGCAAAGTGACATACGCTAAATATAGAGGACTGGTTTACTCATATAAAAGAACCAGGGAGAACTTAAGAACAGTTTCCAGGCATACCACATTGCCAATTAACTAACTGTAGACAGTGGTGATGTGTTTTCACTGAGGGATTTTATTAACGTAAAAGAAGAAAACTTTTTCTACGTCAAAGACTTACCGTGATCGCATTATTTTACGGTGATCCAACTGTGAAATTTTTTTGCAATATTGGATTACATCCAGACTCAAGTGGAGCAGAGCATCCAGGGTGAGAGCTGTCCATAAATGTGTGATGTCTTGTTGCTTGACCGTATGCAGATGAGAGATATGATGCGGAGCAGAGACATTCAGAGTCCTATCTTGCACTCACAATAGAAGACACTACCAAATACATATACACATCCAATACATACAACTGACATAGTTTTCAGCAATAAATATTTTATTAATTGTTGGAGGAAACTGTTGTCAGGGTGTGTTATGAAGGAATAAGAGAGAGAGAGAGAGAGAGAGAGAGAGAGAGAGAGAGAGAGAGAGAGAGAGAGAGAGAGAGAGAGAGAGAGAGAGAGAGATTAGAAGACAGAACGGAGGAGTGTAGACAAAAGTCTGTCAATAATTCCCAAGTATAAGGATCTTAAAGGTGTGCTTGTTGAGTCCACTTTCCTCCAGGGACGACAAGCGACAAGCAGTTGAAGATTGTACCCAGGTATTTGTTTGTTTCCGTTCTTTTAATGGTCATATTATCTATTTGTATGTGGCCAGAGATTTTAGACATTCCTTCTATTGAAATTACCATATATTCTGTCTTATCTTGGTTGATAACAAGGCCCATCTGTTGGGCTTTTCCCTTTAAGTGAGTCAATATTTCCAATGTCTTTTGTTCATTTTCCCCTATAATATCTATATCATCTGCATAACCAAGTAGCTTGAATGTTCCTCCAATATCACATTCCTCCTTTACACTCCTTACAACTTTCTCTAGAGCCAGATTGAAGAGTAGCGGCGATAGTGCATCACCCTGTTTCAAGCCAGATGTTATTTGGAAAGGGTCGGATTTCCTGCCTTTATTTGTTACTATATTATAAGTATCTTCCATGCATAGTCTGGTCATGATGATTAACTTCCTTGGTATTCCAAATTCGCGCATAGCATTCCATAGACTATTCCTACGGACACTAACATAAGCCTTTTTAAAATCCACAAAAATGTTATGGAGATCTCTTTTATATTCCCAGTTTTTCTCGGCTATTTGTCGTAAGATAAATATCTGATCTATTGGTGATCTGTTTTGTCTAAAACCCGCCTGGTAGTCACCTAATATGTATTCTGTATATGGTTTTAGTCTATTTAGTAATACTGCAGATAGTATCTTATAGCTTGTGGACAGTAGTGATATTCCTCTATTATTTTCACACTGGAACCTGTCTCCTTTCTTAAAGATAGGTATCAATAATGACTCTTTCCAGTCATGGGGTAATTTTTCTGCCCTCCAGATGTTTATTATTATTTCGTATAGCTTTAGATGCAATGCATGGCCACCCGCCTTTATAAATTCAGCAGCAATTCTATCAGCCCCAGTTGCCTTATTGATTTAAGTCGTGTAATTACATATAAGATTTCTTCAAATTTGTAATTCACACGTTTAGAACCTCTTCCTGTGGGAAAGTGTTACTTGGAGCTTCACAATTTAGTAATTCAACAAAATATTTTTTTCCAATCAAATTACATTAAAGAAAGAAAGAAAAAGAAAGAACGACAGAAAGAAAGAAAGAAAGAAAGAAGAAAGAAGGTGGCCGAACGGCACATTCAGCACTGAAATCGCCGTTGAATATGCACATCGCTGAGACACCAACATGCAATATCAGCAAACATTCTGGAATAGGTAAAGTACTCCAATCATGTCAACTCATTATATGGGACGAATGCACTATGGCGCACAAAAAAGCATTGGAGGTGCTTCATCGTATACTACAAGATTTCAAACGTCTGCAGTTTCCGGTGCGAGTAGCATTGCTATGACGATCAGCAAAGCACAGGGACAATCGCTACAAGTGTGTAGACTAAATTTGGAAAATCCATGCTTCACACAAGGACAGCTATGTGTGGGCTGCTCACGCGTCGGAAGACCTTCGGATTTATTCGTTGTACTCACCAGACGGAAAAACAAACAACAATTTGTTTATTCAAAAGCACTTCATTAGACATCATATTTGGGATTCAGCCATAACTTAAAAATAATACGACAACATAAATTGAAATATCCTTAGATTAAGCGGAATTATCTAACTGCAACTATGTAATGTATTTAAAATTAATTAACACATACAATTTTTTTTTAAATTTTATGATATTTTTCTAATTAATAAAGAGTGGATTCTAAAAACATGTTAAATGTTTGTTTCATCTTTTGTATTTGTTATTTTTCATTAAAATTACAATTTTAAAAATGCGGGCACCAAATCCTATTCAGTTATTTAAAAAATAAAATAAAATAAAAGTGTATAGAGATAATATATATCGCAGTAAGATAGAATCTATTCTATTTAAGACTAAATGTTTTGCATATCATTTACAGGACATCGCTGTCAACATCAGCATCTTTCAGCTGATTGTTGATTTCTTTGCAAGATTACGTTCAGTAGTTTGCCATTGCTTTCTGAGCGTCCGGCTCACATACCCCGTAAGTTACCGTCGCGATTCGAACCACTGCTGATTCTCACCGTTATCACGTTACTTACGAGAGTATACGAGATTACGGAGAAAAGTCGCTAACCTCTAGGCCAGGAAGCCGTATTTAAGACTACTCACACAATAAATAAATAAATAAATAAATAAATAGATAAATAAAACAATTACATTTATTCTCTGGTAACTAATAAAATATCAATACCACATAATCAATTTGATTGTTGCTCACTGGATTTTAGGAGGCCTGGTGTTCCTTGCCAGTGAGAAGTCCTGATCGTTCGGGTCCCATCGATTGACGGACGTCGGTCGCGGCGATTGGGCAATCTTGAGCATAGCCTACGATGGGTAGCGTTGTGGTATTCTGTTGTGATAATTTGGTGTGTCCAGTGTGTGCCGCGTGGTTACACACCCGCTTCACACGCGTGATCCGGGACTGTTTCCGGATCCGGTCAGGGATGTGCACTACTGACGAGCTCAAATGAGGGCGAAACTCGAGTCTAGTGCTTCCATATTGGCGTGGATAGGCCTTAGGTTCATACCAGAATGCGATCAGCGTTGCCAGTAGTGGGTTGTGCTCAATATTTAAATATTCAATATATTAGCTGCGAGGGCCCAGGGGCCTAACGGGTACTCAGTGCACTTGGAGAAATGTATCTGAATGTATAATGACTACTTATATGTATTCAATGAGACGCTCCCCGCTAGGGACTGGGCGAAGACGGGCCGGGTCAGCTAATAGTCTATAATTGATTACCATTTTAGGCTTGGTTTTGACGTTCATATATCCATCCATCATGTGCCATGCCGATTAGCATTCTTGGTCTTCCCCTTGGTCTCTTCCCTTAGATCTTGCCAGTTGTCACCAAGTTCTCCAAGTCATTTCTCATAACATTTCCAAAAATATTTTGACTGTCTACGTCTAATGACTCTAATCAGTTTACGATCTTCATTTGTTTCTTGAAGGACTTGTTCATTGGTTATTCTGTCTGTCCATGGTATTCTTTGCATTTTCCTCAGAAACCACATTTCCACAGCTATCAGATTTTTTTCAGCTTGACTGCACATTGTCAACGCTTCTCATCCATACAAAAGTATAGGTTCCATGTAGCACTTCAACACTCTTTTTCTCGTTTCAATTGACATCTTTTTATTGGTCAGTATGTTTTCCATCTTGCAAAAGGCTTCCTTAGCAATGGCAATTCTTGTCCTAATCTCTTCGAAGCGTCTCCCATCAGATGTTTTGACTATTCGGAGATAACTGTATGAATTCACTTGCTTAAGAATATGTCCATATACTCGTATATCACATAGTGGTATTTCCTTCTTCCCAGTGACGACCATAATCTGTGTCTTCTTACTATTCAGTTCTAACCCTTGTAGTTCACTGTGTGCAACAACCGCATCTACTAAATGTTGCAGGTCCTGTGTTCATTGTCTGCAATCCAGACTGTATCATCTGCATGTCTAATGTTATGTTCATATATATGTTGTTTTTATATCTGTTGCATATCTCTTACATGACGTTGTAGTCAACAACAGCATCTTTCAGCTGCTGTTTATGTACTAGGCGATATTACGCCCAGTATTTTGCTATTGCTTTCTGGGCGACCGGCCACATACCCCGTAAGTTATCAGCGCGGCGCGAACCGATGCAGATTCTCGCGCAGCTGCGTTACTTAGGAGAATATACGGGATTACGAAAAAATACGTTGACCTCTCCGCCAGGGAGACCGGCCTATATATATATATATATATATATATATATATATATATATATATATATATATATATATATATATATATATATATATATATATAAAGTTGTTTTTTTTCTTTTAATATATTTTTACTGTTTTTATTTGTGTGTGTGTGTGGGTTTACTCGCTTTGGACTCAAGCGTAGTCCATACACACTCTACTATGTCTAGTAGTTGCCACTAATGGGGAGTACACTGGATTAAGTATTGTGTGTGGGTTTGCTTTCTTTGTGACAAGCACCCTTGGCCATCAGGCGAACCCACTCCGACTTCTGGGGTACTTGTAATTGACGTCCATGTCAAGGACAAGAAGGCAACATTTTAATGTAAATGACCGGTGAGGTGTTGAACCTGCTATATCGGCATCAGCACACCGGAAGTCTAAGAGCGAACGTTCTTATCCGAACGGCTCTTTATTTTATGATTCATCATCATCCAGTGCCTTGTCGGCTGCATGGGCGATCATGCCTCCCTACAAATTACGATCTCTGACTGTCATGGATCAATTCGTGCGTTGACTCCCTTCCGTGCTATGACACAAGAATGACAATAATCTTTTCATGCTGTCTTCCTCTATCTCTCTTTCCGGAAATCTTGCCTGTTGTCACAACATGTTTACCGTTTTGTCTTCTGATGACATAGCCAAAAAATGAGGACTGCTTCTTTCTGACGTTTGTGATAAGTTGTCTTTGCGACTAATCTTCCCTTAAAATGTCCATGGCTGGTCTTTTTGGCTGTCCGGTTAATTTTCAGCATTCTTCTAAAAAACCACATCTCCAAGGCTTCCATTGATTTTTTCGCCTGTTTACTAATTGTCCGGGACTCGCAGCCGTATATTAAAACTGGTTCTATGTAACATGCAAAAATTCATTTTCTGAATTTCAAAGACATTGACTTATTGCACAAAATGTTCTTCATTTGATAGAATGCAGTATTTGCTTGTCCTTTACTGCTCTTTATCTCAGCGATGTATCTTCTATCTGGTGTTATCCATGTGCCTGGATATCTGAATATCTGCACTTGCTCAAAAATAACGTCCTGTACTTTATTTTCACATTCTTTGATATCACCATGACTTCTGTCTTTCTGTAATTCAAACTACGGCCCATTCAGTTACCCTCCTCAATCACTGAATCTATCATTACCTGTAGATCTATAGATCTTTCTATCTTATTGCTATTAAGACGTTGTCGTCAGCATAACGTAAGTTATTTGTAATACATCCACCAACCAGAATCCCTAGCATATTTTCTGTATATATTCACTGTACAATGCGAACAAATCAGGAGATAATACACAACCTTGTCTGACACTCTTCTTTATACACTGAAATGTTTCTACAAGGTTGTTGATTCTTATGGCTGCTGTTTGCTGCCAATATATGTTCTTTATTATTCGCAGATCTTTTCCGTCAATATTCAGTTTCTCTAGTAATTGTACTATTTCTTCAGGCTTCACATTGTCAAATGCTTTTGTGTAGTCTACGATGCATAAATATAAATCTGTTTTTACTTCTATAGCTCTTTATAATAGTGTCCTGAGAATATACAGGGTGGGGCAAAATGATCTGACACATTTGTAACTTTAATAAAACTAAATTAGAATAAATGAACAAAAAAGTATTTTTATTTGTCAAATGTACACATGATGCCAATTTGTTTTATGTTGTTTGAATGATGAAAAAAAAGTATTTTTATTTCCTAAATGTACATATGATGTCATTTTATTTCATTTTCTCAGTCTCTTTCGCTGAGTTCCTGTACCAACATCATTTTGTATGGATGCATTTGCAGATCCTGGTGAAGAATTCTTCTCAAACTTCTAATCCAAGGGTGGCCAACACGAGGCCCGCGGGCCGCATGCGGCCCGCCGGTAGTCATGTTTCTGCCCGCGGTGTGGGAAACGACGATGTGGTCGACGCTGCAGCACACTTGCTTGTTTACTTTTATTTAATCCAAAAAAAAATAGGTGCGTGGCCCGGCAGAAAATATTATTTCTGAAATTTGGCCCGCCTGCTGAAAAGGTTGGCCACCCCTGTTCTAATCGAAAGGTCAGGAGCGGCGGTGTGTTTTTGTGCCGAACGTCGTGGAGACTGATTAATTGAAACATTTACCGCGTCGACATTCTCTGGAGTTACTGGCGGTCCGCGGCCGGCCAGGTGATTTTCGTTTCAATGCTGATCCACTAGCTCTGAAGTTGGCAACCCATAATAAAATTTTGTTCCGGGTAGGTACGGGATCATGTCTACGAAGCTCAAAATTCACACGGAATGCTCTTTGCGTTGCAGTTACGGACCCGTTTTTGATGAACGTTTCCACAATGAAAGCGCGATGCTGGCCTGTCCAATTCATATAGGTAAGCTGAAAAGAAATAAAATAAAACGACATGTGTACATTTGGGAAATGAAGATACTTTGTTTTTTCATTATTCAAACAAACTAAAACAAAATGGCATCATGTGTACATTTTACAAATAAAAATACTTTATCGATTCGTTTATTTTAATTTAGCTTTATTAAAGTTACAAATGTGTCAGATCATTTCCCTCCACAAATCCACATTGTTTATAACAGCATAACAATTACTTTCCTTGTAAAATAGGACTCAGATGGAACTAAGATATTCGATTGCATCTGGTTGCTTGATGAATTTTAAAACTATATAATAATTAGACGCCCAAAGGGAAGTATCCTATTGACACAACTAAAAATCTGTTACCAACAATGGGCACATCCGTTGAGGACTTAAATTCAGTTGTCATCAGGACTCCCCCAGGAAATGGATCGATGGATTGTGAAGAGAATCCACAAATTAGCCTTGTTAGTCACGTGACGAAAACATTAAAAAATTTTCTTGAAAACTGAAGACTTGAGATGGGAACGAACGAAAAAAACGAATACATGAACGAACGAACAAACAAACAAATGAATGAACGATCTTTATTTCCAAAGTGTTCACAATGGGGAAAGAAGAATGCCAATTTGTTCACAAAAATATTATAGTTAATTATACAGACATTTACAGAACAGAAACTGACAGTGCGGGAGATGCTTCAGCATAGATACCAGGGCACTATTCTGCCCTGTGGCCATGTGTTCGAATCTTAGACAAAGTTTGTTGTTTTTTTTTTTTTTTTTTTTTTTTTTTTTTTTAGGGTGTGGGGGTGTTTTGAAAGTGTTTATCAGTAACCCTGGCAGCCAGGTCGCCCAAGCCTACAATTGGTACTAATAAATATTATGGGAAGCAAAGGCTGCCGGAGAGATGTTGAAAACTTCATCAATCGACAACCTGTAAGTCTATCAAAATGTGAGCCCTAGCATCACATACTCAGTGCGCCCGGAGGCGTGGGAAACGGTTAAGGAGATTTGGAAGCAGATCACCATGTGCTGGTTTTCAAACAATCGTATGAGTGACGGTCGCTCAGAAAGCAATGACAACTGCTGAAATTAAACTTGCCTAGACATCACAAACAGCCAAACAAAGCTGGTGTTGACTGTGACCGTCCTCTACATGATATGCAAGTAAAGTTTTATAGATTATTCCAAAGCAATTGGTGAGCATAAAATAGACATAATCAAAATGGTGGCAATCCCAGTAGGTTCATTCATTCATTCATTCGGTAGCATGTCCTTTGCAGAACCTCGCTCCCATAACAACCTTCCGGAAAACCTCTCGATCATAAGCAAGATGTCCCGCGTCTCTGGAGATCTGGAGAACCCATCTGGAGATCATCCGCCACATCCTGCACCCATCTTCTCTTTGGCCTTCCTCTTCCTCCCTTCCCAGGCATACACCCCTCCATCATTGTTCTCTCCAAACTTTCGTGACGTTTCAAGTGACCAAAATATTTCAATTATCTTTGTTTTATCGTCTTTAATAGCCAACCTTCTTCAATACTCAGCTAGTGAAGTATGGATGCATTTGTTCTTTTCTTTACCCAAGATATTCATAGAACTCGTCTATAACATTTATATTCAAAGGCATGTATGCGCTGTTCAACTTGTTTAGTAATTGTCCAGGTCTCACGGGCGTATGTTGCAATGGGAAAGATCAATCAATCAATCATGTGCCATGCCGGACAGCGTGGGCGGTCATGACTCGCCATTTCACTTGATCACCAGTGTCGTGGATCAGCTCAGTGTTCCTGTCTCGTCCATGCCATGTGGCCAAGCCATCCAGGAAAGATGCATGCTCTTAAAAGTCTAATTTTTGTAGTTCAGTCTGTCCCACTCCATAATTTATTCAGTTGTTTTAGACTTTGAATAGCAATCGATAGTCGTCATTTAATTGCTTTCATTGTGTCACCGTTGTTGGCAATCAATGACTCAAGATATTCAAAATTTTCCACCACCTCCAATTTTTCCTGATTAACATATATTTCTTTCTTCATAGTAGTTTTATTTGTGTGCATTATCTTTGTTTTTGCTATGTTAAGATATAAGTTGTGATTTTCACTATTCAATTGGGTTGAGGCTATTAGGTTTTCTATACCAGTCTGTGTTGTGGATAGCAAAAATGTATCATCAGCATACCGAATCTCTGGTTATTTCATGACCACCGATATTTAGGGCATCATATAGCTCCCTGCCTATATCATCTCTTACATTTCTCGTTATATTTTCGGCGTTCATGTAAATACAGATAGAAAATACGGCAATCGTAGGTACCAATAGAAGACTCGTGTATGTGTGAACGTTCAGCTCGGTTCACCTGTTCAAAACGAAAAAGTTTAGAGATACGGTTGTCCTATCACACCCAGGCAAATATATATATATAAGTTTAGAGATATGGTTGCCCTCTCACATCCAGGCATATATATATATATATATATATATATATATATATATATATATATATATATATATATATATATATATATATGCCGGTCTCCGTTGCAAAGGCGTTACGGGCACGGTTCGTAATATCCCTTACCTGCGTTCAAAACACAGCTACGACCGATTTGGCAGCAGATCGTATCGCGCTGGGTTTTAACATGATGGTTTATGGCAAACTACTGAACGTAAACTTGCCAAGACATCAACAACAGCAGTACTGGTGTTGACAGCGATGTCCTGTAAAATAGGATATGCAAATCTCCCCTTCTGGTCTCTCTGCTCCCATACATTATTTCATCCAAACATCACTTATGAAGCTTGTCTTAGACAACAACAGAGCAATATTCATTAAAACATGGACAATTTCAGTAATCAATAATACATGACTCACTAAAACAAATTGTTGGCATGGCTATTACAATTACCCAAGGTAAGTGTAACGTACCACATTACGCTGAGAGTGTATGATTTACTAGTTGTCATTTGAGATAATCATTATAATTTTTTCTTTCGTTGGGTGGAAGGGGAGAGGGGGGGGGGGGGATAGTAGTGTCTGTACTGAAATAGTGTTCAAATAGGTTGCTGCTGTCTGCATAGGGATTGGTGGTGTCTTTGATTTCTTGTGGAAGATTGTTCCACATATGAGAGAGAGAGAGAGAGAGAGAGAGAGAGAGAGAGAGAGAGAGAGAGAGAGAGAGAGAGAGAGAGAGAGAGAGAGAGAGAGAGAGAGAGAACGAACGAACGCACGAACAAACGAACTTTATTTTAAGAGGGTTAAGAATTGGGCACGCAAGCCCGTCTGGCATTCTGCCCTTCTTCTCTCTTTCCTCTTATACGTTTTTCCATTCATACACCACTTATAAAGCCAATCTTAGACATAAACAGAACAATATGCATTAAAATGCATGGAAAACAATTTTTAAAAATGCATGACTCACTAGACAATTGTTTACATGGTCATTATAAATACCTAAGGAAGATGTAAAAACCCTACATATGGAATGTTTATTATACTACTTGTCGTTTGAGATAATTTTTATTTTTGTTATTTTGTTTTAGTCTGTACAGAGATAGTGTTCAAACAGGTTACGACTGTGTGTATAGTGATTAGTGGTGTCTTTGATTTCTTGTGGAAGACTGTTCCCCAACTGAGCGGCAGAGTACGCTAAACTTGTTTTGTGTAAGTCTATCCTAGGTTTAATCAAATCAAATCAACTTTATTAGGGTCACAAATTGGGCGCGTAGGCCCGTCTTACATTCGGCCCTTCCAATCACTCGTCTTTAATTCATCAAGAACATTATACATTTACATAGGAAGAAAAATAAACATTGTGAAATAAATGTTGTAAACACAAACAAGGCAAATTACAATGTTATGAGGCCCATCTCCCACCTACCCATACATCACCCCACCCACACAACACCCCCACCTACCCAAACACACGCGCACCAAGGGACACATACATACCCCACCAACCGATCCATCCCCCTTCCGCACATCTCCCACCCACACACTCTCCCCTCACCTGTTCCCCCAACCAAAACACACTCGCCACCCACAAACATTCCCCCACCAACCCACACATCCTCTCCCCACCCACACCTCAAACCACCCATCCCCCAGCCACATATTAGCCGTTCGCTATGTCTTTCATTATATTTAAACAGTTGCCAAAGGTAACCTAAAGCATTTTGAAATAGGATTTTGTGAATTAGTTTGACCTTATTAAAAAGTAAGCGTTTGTGGAGTGGCAGTAACTGAAGACGTTCATGTAGGTTAGAATTGTCGGCAAACTTTTTACCATTAATTAAGCGCACTGCCCTTTTCTGGAGTGAATAAAGGCGTTTTGTTAATGATTTGGAGCAACTCAGATTGTGGAGCAATAGTCAATATAGAATATCTTTCTTGTGTTTTCATGAAGGAAATTTTTTTATTTCAAGTTGGTATACATTTTTGACTATTTGTTTAACGAGAACATAAACATGGGAATTAGAGGTTAGAGTTTGATCAATGAAAAGACCCAGTGCTTTGTGCTCGGTTAGACTTTCTACAGGCGTGCTACCAATGCTTAGCTGAAGAGTTCTCTGTGAGTTTATAGTGTGAAGTCTTCGTCTGGTTGCCATTAACATAGCTTGTGTTTTAGACATGTTAATTTGCATGCGGTTTGCATAACTCCAGTTAACTACACTATTTAATTCCTGTTGCAATGATGATTCTAGCACATTACAATCAATAGCGTTTGTATATACTGTGCAGTCGTCTACAAATAGATCTCAGGGCAACGAAAGATATAAGGGGAGATCATGTATATGAATGGCAAATAACAGAGGGCCAAGAATAGTCCCCTGAAGTACTCCAATATTAATGGTAATGGTTTGAAATAACGATTTATTGCGTGATACTACTTGTTCTCTATCTAATAAAAGAGAGAGAGAGAGAGAGAGAGAGAGAGAGAGAGAGAGAGAGAGAGAGAGAGAGAGAGAGAGAGAGAGAGAGAGAGAGAGCTACATTTTATCTACAACTAAACCTTTAAATCAAATAATTTATCCACGTATAACTGAAGTATGGAGTTGAATATTGTACATCTGGATTGTATTTGTCTGGTGTATTTTAAGCCACTGAAATCAAAATTGAATCACTCAGTGTGCAAATATTGTTTAAAATTCCACTGCCATAGTGACGACCACGATAGAAATAAAATATGCAATAACTCACCAAGAACTCAATATCCACAACCAATCATTCATTCAGGTTAGGGAAGGAGCAGATTGTATTTGCAACAAAGACACACGTAGGGTCAGAAGAGAAACCAATAATAAAGATTGATTCCAGTATGTCGGCGTCGCTTGCCAGTGTGGCAGTGAGATTGATACCGGGTTGCAGAAATGTGGTTGCTTGAGTAGCTGGCAGGCAGACAGTATTCCAAATCACCCGTTTCAGTGATCGCTGTTTAAAATTCAACTGGGAGGATCTCATTGCACAGGGTTTTATCCTGTATGGCTCCATCTCTTTCAGTAGGTAATAAATAAAAATACGTGTAATGTATGGCACTTATAGAATTAAAATAATGAAGTAGAGAGTAGAGCGCGCTAGACAACATCAACATTGAAAGCAGTAGTTACCTATCGGGATTCGAAATTGTCACCTTTATTTGACGGCGGCACTTCGCTACAGGAACAAGTGTGCTTCGACGCAAGATCAACTAGACACACCTAAATAGGTGTCTTTGTTTCATTAGCCAGGTCTATCATCTACATGAACCCACAACTATGGAACACAATGCGTATTTAACCGTTGCGATAGCACAATAGGTCTCAGAAATTTATATTAAATCAGCATAGGTCAAATAACAAATACACAAACACACTGGACCCTAATGATGTGTCCAGTATATTAACGAACATTTAAAGAAGAGAAATAATTGGTGGGTTTTAATTTTGTACCGGTATTAAACAGAAATATTAATTAAGAAACTCTATGAGGCCACTTGGACTCTATTATTTGACGCTCCTAGAATTATACGTCTGTCTTTTATTTCTAGGAGCGTCATACAATACATGTATATGTAATTATGAACTATCCTTGTGCCTCAAAGAGCTCCCTAATTGATATGTCTCTTTCCACAGCGTGGCCTGCGAAAGCGACGCACAAAGCACTTAGACCGTAGCTCCAGCGACGACCCTCAGAAGTCACCGAGAACATTACACCCGTGAACCGAACGACGTACCCCGGAATCGAACTCACAATCGTTGAAGCGTGTGGCAAGCGGCTTCACCACTTGTCCACGGAGTCTGTACCGGTGAGGCCTCTAGATGTGATGGTGATGTCCCCAGATAGTTTCCCGCAATGGTTCTGTGGTTTGATCGGAGGATTTTATTTTCAGAACTGAGAGCAAAGATCAATGAGTGGTAAACTTTTCCTCATTCAAGTAGGCGACGAATCTAGGCGTCGAAAACTACTACTACTACTACTACTACTACTACTACTACTACTACTACTACTACTACTACTACTACTACTACTACTACTACTACTACTACTGCTGCTGCTGCTGCTACTACTACTACTACTACTACTTCTACTACTACTACTACTACTACTACTACTACTACTACTACTACTACTACTTCTACTACAACTACTACTACGACTACTACGACTACTGTGCTCATAACATTATCAGAATGTTTAGTGCGTCCTCTAATCCCTACTTCTTTGTTCTCCTTCTGTGCGCGCCAAACAATGCGTGTGTGTTTATTTATGAACTGTCATAACATTATCAGTGCGGTGTTATAGGCCCTAGACACTGCGGCGCCATTATAGTTCTCTGTCTGTCTGTCTGTCTGTCTGTCTCTCTGTCTGTCTCTCTGTCTGTCTGTCTGTCTGTCAGCTGCTGCATATAGTACCTTGCGGTGTAGAACAGGTGGTCTTGAGCTGGCTAATGCAGTCTCCGCGAACTGTGCAGGTTCGGTTCTATATCCCGACTAAATTATAATAAAATGAGAAATATAAATGTGTGATTGAAATTACAATAACTACCCCTTTTTCTTATAACATGTCAATGGTGTTGATAAGGATGTCAAGAGCGTTCAGCATGTGACATCACAGTTCAGACGAACACGTGAGGTAATAACGACAGTTTAAAGATGGCAGCCCCAATTTTGGCATGCACTAAAGAGAAACAGCGTTCTGTTATTTGTGTTTTGATGAGTGAAGGATTACAACCTATAGAAATTCATTGGTGAATGAAGGTCCAGTATGGTGATGCATCCCGGTCAGTCCAGCAAGTGTATAAGTGGAGTAGGAAGATTCAAAACAACGTAGCTGCGACAGACTGTTCATGACCGGTTCAGGCACATCGAGTAGTGACCTGAGAGTCGATTTTTCTCCAGGAATCCAAGCACTTTATCGGCGCTGTAGAACTTGCATTGAACGCAACGGTGACTACATCGAAAATGTTTACATTTTTTCTTTAATTTTTCAAAATATATTCACCTTCAAAACTAAGTTCAATGTTTTCATGTCAAGCCGCCTCGTACTTTACCTGAATCAACATTGTTACCCAATAATTCCCATGGGAAGACAAGGCGATAATACGAGACTTTGTCATCTCCTCTGATCCCATCTGTTGTGTTTCCTCCACGCTGAAGTGGTAGAGGAGTTTGCGTGTCCCCGTAACACTAACAGCTTCTGGTTTGGTCTTCCATGCCGGGCAGTGCAGGTGATAGGAACCAGAGGAAGAGAGGCACAAACCTGCCGGTAGGTAGATAATCAAAGGCTAGGGAAAGAGTCATCATTCTATGCCATGCCGATAATCGTGGGTAGTCACGTTTCGCTATTTCACACGATCACCAGAGTCGTGGATCAGCTCTGTGTTCTTCTCTCGACCATGTCACGTCGTCAAGCTATCCAGGTTTGTACTTCTCTGATTTCCGCTTGTTCTTTTCTCCTCAATATTGGCAGCTGCCACTAAGTTCTCCAGTTTGTTTCTGCTCATAATGTGCCTAAAAATGTTCACTGTCTACATCTATTTTCTCTAATCAGTTTACGGTTTTCATTTGTTTATAGTAGAAATTTGTTTGTTTGTCTGGTTGTTGTTGTTTTTTTCATGGTAGTCTTCAAATTGTATTCAGAAACCACACTTTCACTGTTGTGGTATAATAAAACGTCCTTACCCTTTCCTATTTATGGACTCCCTTAAAAATAACCAAACCCTTACAATTACTGTTTAAGTAACTTACTTAATGCAGGAGAAAATAAAACAGCGATAGACTGACCGTGGCACAGCTAAATTTATTTTGGCTTGTTTTCTCTCCCGTATCTGGCCAATCCTGGCGAGGGGGAAAACAAAGACTGAAGCGGCCATTTCTAGTCAAGAGAACACACAAGAAAGTCGACCTTTCCCTTCGGGGAGAAGGTAGTTTGCCTTAAAAACATGATTCTCTTCAAGCTATTGGTATGTTATCTACATTATTAAGATATATTTATGTATTACATAGACCAGTATGTTTAATTAAGAATTAGTTACAATTCTCTTAAACCAGGCTGGATGATGTTTACTAAGGAAACACATGTGGGCGCCACGCTGTAATTTTTCCTATGTCTTACAATTTCAAATCCATATGTTAATATCTTGTAGAGGCATTATGAACTTATATCTCACTAGTAGTGCTATAATCTATGAATATTATGTGTACTGTAAAGTATCAACTCTCATGTCTGAAACACATTCTAGAGATTTTCTCAATGTAGGAGCAGACCCCTGATTCATGCTTCATAGTAAAGAACTAGTGTCTGTCAATTTCATATTCCTATGTTAACACTTCTAGGCACGGTGAACAATATCTCACTATTTATGCTTAGAAATCTGCAAATAATCTATGTACTATAGAAAGGTGTTTTATCCATGCGGGGACATACAAATGATTACGCATATTCCTGACTCTTACTTAGTCAGGGGATAAAATATTTTGCCACATTATAATCTGTAACTTGGAAATATAGTGCTAAATTTTAGTACCATTCTTTTGTTAACAGATTAGTAACCACTCCATATGAGGGTGAACATATAATCATTTCATAAAATAGTGTTAGGGACAGGCCATGTTTGAATATAAATTCAAGAACAATTAAACGCGTGATGTAAATGCATGTTCGGATAGGATTCACTCCGCATCACCTCACTGTAGTAGGAACAGAAGCGAAGATTGATGTGAATAAATTGCTTGAATAATAGCAGTCCTTGACAAAATATATCACAGCGACTACTATCCTCATCTGCTGTACGCAGTGGGGGAAAACAATGTATGTTTTAAGTTATGGATTAACCCCTGAGAAAACCCAAAAACAAAGGCTCCCTGCATCAGCATTATGATTAATTATTATGTATGAGTATCATGTACTTAATATCAGAGAAATGTACATGTATGTCTTTTTCTGGTATGAGAATTTTCTTTGTTCTGATTGTTACTTTTTACTGTGGGAATATACATTTTAATGTTGCACCGTGGGATTAGAGGATGTTGATGTAAGAATACATATGTATGTCAGTACTTAAGAAGCCAATGGTGAATAGTCTTGACCTAGTGATGATTATAGTGCCGAAATGAAGACGCGGCATTAGAAACCACAGGGATTCTGTATAGGCTATTCTCTTCAAGTAATGAGAGAGACAATATCAACATGTTGGATGGACAGAATGACTTCACCCATCCACTAGTCCCAGTAACAACAGAACAAAATATAAGTGAGAAAATACCTTACTCACTATGAAGAGTCAGAATGGCTCTACTCAGCAATGAGGGACAGTGGAACATGGACACCCACTCCTTTCCCCTTCTCCCCTTGGTGTTTTGTATTTGTGTTTGTAATTGTGTTGTAAACCTTTTACCATAACACAGTAGGTTAATGCTAGTGTTGTATTCTTGTCATCCCTTTTCTATAGAAGAGAAGCAGGTGGTGGTTGAATTTGGAGGGACTATATCACTAACACTGGATCCTGGGTCAACAGCCATAAAGTGAATGTCCAAACCATAGTCTGGATCTAGCAATACCTCAATGTTTACTGCGGCGCTCAATAGCTCCATAGCGAGCAACAGAAAAGTGGAAGGAACATCTCACAGCTGCAAAAGTCAAACATAAGGTTCCAGCCATGCAACACCAAGTTCTAGCTATGAACACCAACTCAAACAAAGGGGAAGAAGACATTGAACCAATACAACCAAGGTGCCAACTGAAAACCATGCCTACACCAGATTACCTCAAGGTTCCCAAACCTGGAAAAAAAAAGACCATATGAAAGCAGCTAGCGGAGTAAATGCCTCTACGCCTGCAACCACAGGAATCACCTGATGGCTTGCAACCCTGGATATGTGGTGGAGTCAATATTCTTCAGTTCCATGCCTGCAGCAGAATCCTGGAATTAATTCCAGATGAACCAAATGAATAACAAGCAGAATTGTATGTCTACACTGAAAGTAAATAATGAATCAGAACTCTGTGCTGGTCCCATGTCAGCCTAAATGCCAATAACGGTGGAATAGGTTATAGACTGATGACTAGGTGGGTGAAAAATCTGTGGGAACAAAATTGAGATTCGGATATTATAAGCCGAGACGCTGAAAGGTAGGCATCCTTTTCATCAGATATGGTGATATAGGGAAGAACCTTAGTCCAAGACCAAAGATGCATCTCCTGAAGGTATGACCAACCCAGGCCTCAATTTCACACTGACACCGAGCCGTTCGCAAAGAAGATTCTTGAATTCAGCTCCACGGAGGAGATATGTGGTGAATTTATTTCATAATAAGGATTATAATTTGTTCCGCAACAAACTTCAGTGGACATTAAACATGACTGTGAGTATTTATTGCTGTCACGGATAAATATGGACATTAACTGTTTTGCACTGGAGAAGAATACCCATCTGCAATGCCTAAATGAACACTATAATTAATTAATTTAATTATTAGTATCAACTGTTTTCATGTGTGTTTTTTTCTTCTATGACATATAAAGAGTGTTATTGAGGTATAACCAATGATGGTTAAGGTAAATAGTATTTTGACATCAACTCATTATTTTTAAATATGATAATTGTACATGGTGTCAGAAACAAATATATATATGTTGGGTTTCTGCACCTAGACCAATGTGATTTTATCTAGGTACAATGAGTCAAGTTAGCAGAACCAATTTGTGGTTGTTATGTTGTTTGTGATAACATGTTGTTGTTTTTGTGGGGTCACTGGGTACTATGTTGTAATACTGCACATTATTCCCATGCCTGTCTGAAAATGCATAGTGTTTATTACACCTATATATATGTAACTGCAGATCTTGAGTTAATACCTGAACTGTTTGTCCAAAAGTGTTGTGTACATCAAGTAAATGTGGTGTCCAACAAGTGGTTGTTTATATGTTGTGAGCAATCAATATCCTTCTAGCACCATAGATAATGTAAAGGGTGATGAAGTGGGAAGGGAAACCTACACACAGATGCCATTGTTTCAAGGATTGAGCTCTTTCTTCCTGGGATTTGTGGTAAATATCCCTGATCACCCTGCATTCTTACCAGTGACCAGAGAATCAATAATACCCCCTAGACATTTTAACGAATTATTCTCAGGAATTAAAATCCACATCCCACAACTGTCAATAGATGTTTTTTCAGCTTGTCTGCTCATTGTCCACGCTTCACTTACATACAAAAGGACAGGCTCTATGAAGCAATTTATCACTTCATTCCCCATTGTAAAATACATCTTTTCATTGGTCATTATGTTTTCCATTTTGCAAAACGCTACCTTTACCATAGCGCTTCTAGCTCTAATCTCTTCAAGGCAGAACCCGTAAAAGCAAACACCAAAAAAATATTTGTCGAAATCAGATGTACTGAGCCACAGACTTGACGCAGCAGTGCAAAGCAATTCACTTTATCATGTCAGTTCTCACCTGATAATTTTACCTTCTAGCATATGCCTCATTGTACGATATCTAATTATGGAAGAAAGCTGGCTCGCACAGAGCATCAAGTTTCAGATACTGAAGCACGTCAGTAAAAGATCCTGTTACACGCTATATGCGCATTGGGCATTTAGTCAAAGACCCAAAATCACACCGTATGAATTTATAGGCTGTATTTGTAATGACTGTGCAGTGTTTGAACATATTGCCGATCCAAGTTTTGTAATCACCCTCTGTAAAGTTCATGCAACATAATAGGCAAATACAAAACTTGGACCGGTAATATTTTCAAATACTGCACAGTCATTAAAAATACACCCTGACTTACCAAGACATTTCGTGGTACCTATTAGACTGGGTTGACTTAAGAGTCCAGGTACATTAACGACATAGGATGAGTATTGAACTCAAGACAACCAGGCCGGCAGGTTAGATAGAGTCTAGTTAAATATAAGTCTCGTAGCAGGCATGTGCTGTGGGCATGTCAGGTATTAGATCATCTCATTGTATAGGCCTGACTGCACGGAGGAATAGTGGTCAGTATTTCCCTGCTACTACTACTACTACTACTACTACTACTACTACTACTACTACTACTACTACTGCTGCTGCTGCTGCTGCTGCTGCTACGTCTACTTTTACTACTACTACTACTACTACTACTACTACTACTACTACTGCTGCTACTACTACTACTACTACTACTACTACTACTACTACTACTACTACTACTACTACTACTACTACTACTACTACTACTGGTGCTGCTGCTGCTACTACTACTACTACTACTACTACTACTACTACTACTACTACTGCTGCTGCTGCTGCTGCCGCTGCTGCTGCTCCTACTACTAGAACTACTACTACTACTACTACTACTACTACTACTGCTGCTGATGCTGCTGCTGCTGCTGCTACTGCTGCTAATACTGCTACTACTACTATTTCTGCTGCTACTGCTGCTATTACTGCTACTACTACTTCGACTAATGCCACTGCTTCTGCTACTACTTTACCTGTAGCTGCAACATCACTCTACTATTTAACTATCACTAACTTTCTTTTACTAATAGTAGTAGCAGTTGCTAGCTAGCACTAGGTATGTGTATGTCACGGTAGATGTTTTAATGACACCCGCACCCTGATCCAGCCATGTTCAAATGTATTGGGCAGTAAAGGTGGCCGGTGTGCCATTTACCATGTCACCCATCGAGTAGAAGTAACATTGGTATTTGAAGTAGCAGCAGCATCAGCAGCAGCGGTTGTAGTAGTAGTAGTAGTAGTAGTAGTAGTAGTCGTAGTAGTAGTAGTAGTAGTAGTAGTAGTAGTAGTAGTAGTAGTAGTAGTAGTAGTAGTAGTAGTAGTAGTAGTAGCTGACTGGTCTCGAGGTATGGTGTCCGCCTCGAGTGCTGGAGGTCCCGGGTTCAAGCCCCGGTGAGGTCCGGGGTGTTTTCACGTGGACTTCCAGTAATAATATTTCCCCTGGTCTCTGGGCAGTGAGATCGGACGCCCATGTGTATTGTTGGCAGTATTCCCTTGGCAGTTGGAAATAGAAAAAGAGTAGCCTAACAGCGCTGCCCGGGCAAAATTTCGAGTTAAAAATCTACCCAAGGTATTTTAGGATCCTCGCCGATGCTACGGAGTTCGTGCGTTGAGCTGAGTTTCTCGAGACTCAGGTTTGAGTTAGGAGGAAAACGGAGCACTTATGGGTTAAAACCCGTTTACCGTGATATTGATCCAACGACTAAACTAAACTAAACTAAACTAGTAATAGTAATAGTAGTAGTAGTAGTAGTAGTAGTAGTAGTAGTAGTAGTAGTAGTAGTAGTAGTAGTAGTAGTAGTAGTAGTAGTAGTAGTAGTTACTATAGATGACGTTATTTAATAATAGTCTAACATTAGAGTAGTCAGTAAAGTACAACCCTATCACACATTGTGAGAATAGTGAGCATACGGTGCTACGAAAATGTATCCCAAAACAGTTTCCCGCAGTGGGTCTGTGAAGTGATAGCACAATCACATTTTGTAGGCTTGAATGTATGGAAGATTAGGTGGCCAATATTTATCTCACTTTCGCAGGCGATGAGCCCAGGGTTCGAACCCGCAACAGTGCTCATGACATTAGCGGCACAACTGGCTATCAACTTCGCTAACGCACGGATATATGGTGCTAAACCCATATTTTTATAGATCAAATTGTACTCGAAAAGTGATGAGGTCTATATCTCTCTGCCCTATCTTATCCACCAAGGAATTGTAGCCGGCGTCGACCTGGGAGCTCCCAAGACATTTACAAATTCCCCGCTGTAATGAGGAATGGGACAAATGAATTCCAAACGGGCAGGAAAGCGTGCCAGGCACTTCGCTTCCGTAGCTCCATTGATAAAAAAGTATATTAACGGGTTTAAATTAGCAGTAGAAGCTGAAGCATCAGCAGCAACAAAAAAGTCCCATGGTCGCAGCAAACAATTTTGGTAAAAACATTAAATGAAAGAGCACAGAGCACATCACCACGTAATGTTTGGTCGAACTGATCTGTGACAATATTCTCCCCTTAATGATCCAAGCCAACATGAAAATTTCCACCCAAAAACCCAGAGTCCATTAGGCTGCACACAAACAAAAAACACAACCCATTAGACAACACACACAAGGACCCAAATTCCCGTTCACACACATACACACATACACACACACCACACACACTCACACACACACGTATCGTGTTTAGAGCACTCGCATCAGTTTCTAATTTCTAATTAATGGCATCCGGGTCATTCCTATGACCTTTGCTCCGACCTTTGACTCCAGACATTGGCGGAAAGGATTTACAAATAATAATTTTCGCAGAGTACTAACTCTAAGCCGGTCTCCCTGGCCTAGGCGTTAGCGACTTTCTCCGTAATCCCGTATACTCTCGTGAGTAACGTGACGACGGCGAGAATCGGTTGCGGTCCTAACCGCGTTGGTAACTTACGGGTTATGTGAGCAGGTCGCTCAGAAAGCAATGGCAAACTACTGAGCGTAATATCTGCCAAGAAATCAACAATCAGCTGAAAGATGCTGATGTAGACAGCAATGTCCTGTAAAGGATATACAAACATTTAAACACTAACTCTAACCGAAAAGAGCTAGATTTATGACGTTTCTGCAGTTCTGCTTTCGTGTTAGTGCCTCGTTTAGTTCCCTCACCTAGAACCACGTTTGTTCAGAATTCTAACTCCAGAATTATCAGCATACATTTTCCTACACGTGAAATTCCACTACCGAATTTGCACACCCCGCTGTTTCTCTCCTTGGAGAGGGTCAGAGAGGTCCGGAACACAGTTCTCACAAAAATTGTGTAGTGTGACAGTTCTATGGAGAGAAGGTCTAAGTATATAAGGATTGAATCATCCTGGCCCTTCGTTGTTTCCCATAGTGACATACATTCTCGATTCTCTTATTATTAACAAGATGATTGTCACGCAACCTGAAAATGTAGTGTGTATATCTTCAATACTAAGTATACAGTGTTGTGTCAGGAATTATTAATGTTTTATTTATTTTGCGCTTGCTCGCTGTGAACTCAAGCGTAGTCTATACATAACTTCAAGTACTGCTGGACTGAATGTTGCGTGTGAATTTGCTTTTCCTAATAGCAGTGTCCCTCGCCATTAGGCGAACCAACTCCGACTTCAGAGGTACTTGTAATTTAAGTCCCCAGGTCAAGGACGATAGGTCAACATTTTAGTCCAATTGTCCGGTGTAGGGGTGGAACACACACCGGATGTTTAAGAATACGCGTTATTATCTATTCAGCCATGCTGACCTACGTCCAAGGGAATGATTCCACTCCACACTAGAGTTTAGGTAACACCTGGGGTCGTCGCATGACATAGAAGGGAAAGGCTGGCCAGCTCTTCCTCCTTGCTCTAGGCCTACACACTGTGATGGCGCTACCATATCATAGTTGACAGACAGACAGACAGACAGACAGACAGACAGACAGTCAGACAGACAGACAGACAGACAGACAAACAGACAGAAAGACAGACAGACAGACAGACAGAGAGACAGACAGACAGACAGACAGACAGACAGACAGACAGACAGACAGACAGACAGACAGACAGACAGACAGACAGACAGAGAAATATTTCATCTTGAAGGATTTATCTAGTTACTTTATTTTGTATGTATTCTGCAGCATGTACCTGTAGAGAAGCAGTGAATTATGCCAGGCAATAAATAGTGCGATCGTTCGTGTCTTCATTAATCAAATTCATTACGTGAAAACATCGTTTTGATATTTACCTTAGTTGCCATATGTCGTGCATGTTATGTGTGTTTATGTATGATTTCTAACGCTAACAACTCCACTGTTTGCGACTGTTTCGGCTTCACACAATGTTACTATTTTCATTCAGCAGTATCTGGCTAATGACAGGGCTGGCATCGCTCTTGTCTGCGTCACTGATGTTCGGTTATTATTAGCTGTGGAATTGTTGAATAATTTCCTTCATTGTCTGTGGTTATTAGAGGACGGGCAGACATTGGATTTTACCCGTGGCTGATTTTATTGGGAGAATGGAGACACGGAGACAGGGAGACGGGCAGAGAGGAGATGGGGGAGAGGAAATTGCTGTCTGAGTATGTAATGTATGGTTTCACTTGTATGTGGATGCAAGGGGGGAAAATTACAAAGGGAATGCCATATTTTGGTGAAACAAATGATAGATTCTGCTGGGTGAAATAGTATGGTAGTAGTGAGAAAGATAAGCAAAGAAACATAATTTATACATACAGATTTATATATGTATATTACACCGAATGTTGGGCGCCCCTCACCAAACCCCCCACTCCACATTGTCCCAACGCCTTCGGGCGGAGACTCACAATTGGGAGTGTACAAAGCATGACACTAGTGCGAGAAATGCAACATAAAGACTAAATTTCATGGCAAGGCAGACCAGGCCCTAAATCTTTGTCGGCAACTGGTTTAGGATCGAAGCATGCTTTCTGAGTCAGTTACAATCACGATGTGTGTATGTGTCGTATTCTCCATCCAGCGGAGAGCCGCAGTGACTGCCTCCATTTCCATTCTTAAGCTGGATGTTGTGGTATCATGTGCCAGACTCTCCTGCCCCAAACATCGACCATTAGCTTTGGGTATGAACCCCCAGCCACTTCTCTCACCTCTTGACACCGAACCATCTGTGTAGATAATCACATCACTCGAGTGAGCATTGTCCTGAATTAGTTGCTTCTATAGCCCCTGCTGGCCACTCCCTGCACTCCCGGCTCAGTGTGATTATAACTCTGCACAAGTCTGACTGCTCCGCTGGCACTCTGACCCACTCCTCTCCACGCCTAATGTTCTCCAAGGGGCATACCTATTCTGATCGTATCCTCCGCCTGAGCCATCCATGATTTCTCTCTTATCAGTCGCTGACCCTTAACTGCGTCCAGCGCCTCATGCAGTGGGTGGTCTGTGTCTGCAGCTACTCTGAGGTATGCCTTCGCCTGCATCGCCTTGAGCCTACCAGCAACAGTCGGCAGACCAAGGATGTAACGCATACACACTACTGGGGTGTCTCTGGTGCATCCCAGAATGACCCGCATAGCCTCGTTCTGTATGCGCTCTAACTTCACCAGCTGACTCTCTGAGACAGTGAGTAGACCTAATCCATAATCAATTACTGAGAGGATCAAGTGCTGGTATAGTGTGAAAAGCATTCTCTGCTCTATGTCCATTGCAGCCATAGTTTTAAGTGCATTGAGTCCCTTTTGAGATCTTGTCACGACCGTCTCCACATGGTCCTTGAAGGATAGGCTCCTGTCAAATATGATCCCCAGATACTTCAGTTTGTTCTCCTCTGCTGACATTTCTACCATCTATCGCGAGGCTTGGGACATCAGCTCTTACAATCCTGTTGTCCAGAGAGCAGCACAAAACAGCCGCCTTTTCCGGGTGGATGACAGCACTCATTTCTGTGCACCAGTCAATCACTTTATCTACTGTCGCCTGTAACGCCTGGGCTGTTTGCTCCCTATCTCTCCCCTGCCTATATGCAAGAATATCATCTGCAAATGTTAGTATTCTTCCAACCCCTGGTGCTTCTTGTCTCAAAACATGTTCACAATAGTATTCACTGTTTACTTTGGCGCCTGGTTCAACGAATACAATACTAGTTTTTCCGATTCGAGACACACCAACTGATACCATGATACCGCGGCTGAAATGGTCACGTTCTCTAAAAGTCGACAATCCTGAACTTGTATTTTCTTTGTTACAACAGAATAAACATGGTCATTTTGAGAATTAACTGGAGTAGCTACGGTGAATGTCTTTTCGTCTGTAAACCAGATGCCTCGTACACTTCTCTCATTAGGAAACCGCTCACGTAGCTGCCGACTGCGTTGTACGTGTTTCAATTTGACATTTTCATTGAGTTTCTGCTCGATCACACACTTGTACGTTTTGAGTTGTACATCTTGCTTTACACTACGTCGATTCGACGACCGTAGTATCAATCAATCATGTGCCATGCCGGAAAGCGTGGGCGGTCATGACTCGCCATTTCACTCGATCACCAGTGTCGTGGATCAGCTCAGTGTTCCTGTCTCGTCCATGCCATGTGGCCAAGCCATCTAGGTATTTTCCTCTCGGTCTTCCTCTTGGTCTGTTCCCCTCGATCTTGCCAGTTGTCACTAAGTTCTCCAACCCATTTCTTCTCATAACATGTCTGTCAAAGACTTAGGAATGAAGACCACCCTGAAAGAGTGGTCTACCTCAAGTAGAATATAGGTAACCCAGTGCCCCTACATGAGGGCAGGGTAGATGTAGGGAATAAATAAGAAAGGGAACTATTAAATAGTTCTCTCATGGGACACGGAGGTGTCAACCAGAGAGTAAGCACTCTGGTCACGGCATAATCACGCCAACGTGATAGACACGGAGAACTAAACTGAAACTCAAGAGAGGCCACTACTCTAGCGTGCTGAATGAGGCCGCACGCAAAAGCCGTAGTGCGCCCCAAGTCCTTCCGCGTACTGTGTAAACAGCACGCGGTGTAGAATCAGACGGGACACAGACTTTAGAGTGAACGCATCGTTTAGCATTGATGCTTAGTTCGTTAGCGAGTAGATAGATTAGCAATAGGGTTAGGAAACGACTAGTGATAGGGAATTCTGTGCATTTATTCGTGTGTGATTTGTTAGCGACTGTTTATTGTACATTGATGTGATGCAAAGAGCCAGTGGCAATAAAATGTGTAATCAATTCCTCTCGTACGACTAGCAAGTCTTTTTGTGTGGTGCGAGAGAAGTTATCCCGGAATGCCTGTGACATCGGTTGATGACAGGCTAGGATAAAGTGGTGTCAGAAGTGTAGCTTGGACAATTGTTCAAGCTAAAACACTCACCCACGGCTCTAAAATAAAATTACGGCTAGATAATCACAGGGTTTAATTTATGTAAAGTGATAATGGCGTGTGCAGACAGAACAATGTGCGAGCTGTGCCCATCGTGACCAAGTTATGTTTATTTATGCTTATTGAATTGTTTTGTGCTTATGAACATGTTTTCTTCTGATTTGTAAGTATTATTATTATAGTTTTGTATCATTTATTTTTACAATTACTTATTTATTTACTAGTACTTGTCAAATATGATTCACGGCGGAGCAATACACAAAAATGAGCTGAGAACAAAAATCGATTTTCCATTCTAAAAATAGCGCTGCGCCTGTGACGTGTTGCGACTGACAAACAGCTGCGGGACGCCATTTGCAGTCAGCGGCTGAATGTTTACGAATCACAAAGCGGCTGCTCGCCTGAATCGTTGACTTATATCAAATATTATTTATTTATATTAGTTATTTATTGAATATATTTATTTATTTGAACATTATTATTATCTTTATATTTATTTCAAAGCATTTATTTAATTTTTTATATATTTTTTCTATTTCTTATCGTCGCGATGGCACTACTTTTGCTATGCAAATAAGACGCAGTCTGCACAACACTTCCATAAATTAAACAGTTAGATTTAGGGAAGGCAGAAGACGTTAGAACGAAGACAGGACAGTGACATTTATTATTAATTAAACCACATTGTAGTGTTCTGGGGCATGTAATTGTACAAAATTTTCTAGAGTTATATATCGTTTACAAGTGGTTAATTGTTGATGCTCTTGATAACCAGGGAGAACAACAGCTGATCATAGCATAACCTAAGCTGTGTGTGGTATTGCCAGACGATTGGACTTGAGGTGCCAAACGAGTGTACATGATTGATCTGGAATGTTAAGATGAGTATACCCAAATGATTTTGCATGCAATATGATTAATAATGCATCTCTTTTTCAGCGTGTGATGTATTAGCATATTGTTTGTGATCTGTTTTTTAGGTGGTAATCTAAGAATATTTTTTGTACTCAGGGATTTAAAAACCTAACATATCTAATACAAATAAGTGAGTAAATATTTAAGTGCCTATCAACTCTAGCTAATTTCCCAACAACATGGTAACTTTAGCTGATTTCATAAAAGCAGGCAAGGAATTAGAATACACAGGAAAGGTATTAGAGCAATATGCTGATCAAAAATTTAAGGAAGCAAAAGATGCTGAGAGAGAGGAACGTGCACGAGAAAGACAACACCAAAAGGAGATTGTAGAAGTAGCTGAGATAACAAAACAGAAACAGTTAGAACATGATAAGGAGATTAAGCAAAAACAATTAGATCAGGAAAAAGAATTAAAGCAAAAGCAATTAGATCAGGAGAGAGAACTAAAGCAAAAAGAGATAGATGAAATGGCAAGAGTTAAGGAAAAACAAATACAGGTTGAATCAGAGACACAGTTAAAGATGAAAGTTATGGATGTAGATTCACACTTAGAGATCTCCGCTACAAAACTAAAGAGTCAACAAGAAGAAAATAAATTTAATAAGTATAAAAATATTATTAAGCCATTCTGCAAAGAAGACTCCATATCAGCCTGGACAGAAAATGTCGAATACCAGCTTAAATACCACCAAGTACCAATAGATATGTGGGCTATTATTTACATGAAGAACCTGAGTGGGGAGCCCCTTAAAGTGATAAAATCAATACCAACTGATCTTAGATCTAACTATCAGTACATCCATGATAGGATAATGCAACATTTCTTACTTGATGCCCCTGGGTATCAAGTACAGTTTTCAAATTTAAAACCAAAACCAAGTGAGACTTGCATCGATTATGTCTCAAATGTCCAAAGCGTACTAAATAGATGGCTTAATGCAGCAAACATAGGAAAAGATTTAGAAAAACTTAAAAACTTAATAGCCATGGATAAAGTCATATCCACAATACCATCTCCTTTCGCTAAATTCCTGCAGCAGTCAGACATCGAGACCATAGAACAATTTGAAAAGAAAGGCTCTGCATATTTTTCCTCAAATAGAGAGATTTTTAAAACATCTAATATCGACTCTGAAATAGTCTCTTTTGTTAAGGACCAACCTAAAAGCTATCGCAGCAATAAAAAACCATTTCAGAGAGTCGACAAGAAAGACCAAAAATTACCTAAATGTGTGTATTGCCAAATTTTTCATGATACTTACTCTATGTGTGATAAATCACCAAACTATCCAGCACATCTTGAGACAGTCATTAAGAAGCAACAAAACAAAAGATCTGCATACAGGCGTGCAGTCAAATGCTTCTTCTGTTCTAGCTACGGGCATTATTCAAATAAGTGCCTGGGCCGCCAACGAATGAAAGCCAACAGTGCAGTGTTAATTGATACATCTTCTGATAGTGGTAGTGAGACTGAGTGTGAGATCGAGAATGTATTACCAGCCAACCAATGTGAAGATGCTTGTTGTGTAAACGATATCTTAAACTTTGACAGTTGTGAACGATGTCACCAATTTCACGCAGACGGAAAATTAGAATGTGGGCATACAGTACCATTCTCCACTGAGAGTGTAAACGCAGCATTAGCCTCCAGGGGCAATTTGGTGTTCCACAATGCATTGGTCAACGAAATACCATGCCAATGTTTGCTGGACACTGGGAGCACTCTTATTGGTCTTAGAAAGGAACTGGTGAATCCAAATGATTATACAGGTGACTCAGTCAAATGCCGAACGTTTTCTGGTAATATAGAAACCTATCCTCTGGCAAGAGCCCGTATAAACACCCCGTTCCTTTCTGGTACCTTTACGTGTGCAATACTAGACAACCCTTGTACTGAGTTAATTCTTGGGTGTCTACCCCAGCTAAGGCACTGCACAGATGAAGAAATATCTGTCTGGGAGGAGGAGAATGGATTCACTCCAGTGAACAGTTCAAATATCCTCAAACATCACAGTCCTAACATAAGTGCTAGACCCATAATACTTGAAACTGATCAAGACGTAATGGTGTTACTTCCAGACAAGCATAATAAAATGATAACTTCATGGCAAGGGCCATTCAAGGTGATACAAAAACTTTCGGATGTCGAGTATGAAATATCGATAAACAGACACTTAGAGATATTTCATATCAACATGTTGAAACCTTATTTTCCACGACAAGAGACAGAATTAGAGACAGACGAACACAATGCACCCACACCTATTGATCAGACGACAGACATACACAACGCACCTACACTAGTTAGCGAGACTGACAAATCCGACGAGATGCATACACTTAGTGAGATTACAGAAAACGCACTTAGCACCACAACCGTACTGAATCAGGTAGACGACGACGGGATGGAACTACCTTTTCCAATTGTAGACAAGACGGCGACATTAGAATGCATACGGTTAGAAACAGGACTAACAGACGAGCAACGACGACAGACAATAGAATTAGTGACGGAATATAAGGACATATTTTCCGACATTCCAGGTAGGACGGACAGGATCGAGCACTCCATCCTTCTTTCGGACTCTAAGCCTATCAAATGCAGGCCGTACTCTATCCCACTCAGCTATAGAGAAAGTCTAAATAAAGAAATTCTTAATTTAGAAGCTAGTGCGATCATTCAAAAATCGACATCTGAGTACTCCTTTCCAATCGTCCTGGTCAAGAAAAAAGACTCCACCATTCGTCTTTGTGTGGACTATAGAAAACTCAACAATGTCACTAAGATCGACGCAGAACCAATTCCTTCCTGCGAAGATCTTATTCTGGATATGTCCACCTCCAAAATCTTCTCTAAATTAGACCTTACTAAGGGATATTGGCAGGTCCCTATGCAGACTCAATCCATTCATCTTACTGCTTTTTCAACACCGTTAGGTCTTTACGAGTGGCGTTTTCTTCCTTTCGGACTTCGTAACGCTCCTGCCACTTTCGTACGCTTAACTAGGGATTTACTACATGGAGTGACGAATACAGTGACATATATAGATGATATTTGTGTTCATACAGATGACTGGACAACACACTTACTGAAACTAAGACATGTCTTCGATAGGTTGCGACTCTGCGGTCTCACGGTCAAACCGAGCAAAGTCGAATTGGGCCTACAGGAAATTGATCTTTTGGGTCATGTCATTTTACAAGGACAACTGAAAACTGACAATAGAATTATTACCAAAATTATGAACCTGACCATGCCTACAACAAAGAAGCAGGTCAGGAGAATTTTGGGTTTAGTAAATTATTATAGCAAGTTCATACCGAACTTAGCTGAAATTACAAGTGTATTTTCAAATGTTTTAAAAGCATCAGTAAAATTAGATGTCAAAGATGCATTATTAATTTCTGCATTGTCAAAATTGAAAATCCTATTTAGTAATGTGCCAATCCTCCGTTTGCCTAATCCTAGGCTCGTTTATTATCTTAGGACAGATGCCAGCAGGATTTCCATCGCTGCAGTACTAGGCCAGTTTTATGATGGCATCTTCCATCCAATTTGCTACGTGAGCCTCAAGATCACACCGGCTGAGTCCAGATATTCCATATCAGAGTTGGAAGCCCTAAGCGTCATCTATTCGGTGAGGAAGTTGCATCGATTTCTAGCGGGTGTTCACTTTGTGGTCCAGACCGACAACTCCCCGATCACGGTCATACAAAGTGGCGTGCATCGTAACGACCGCATCTACAGGTGGTCATTAATATTACAGAATTATACTTTTAGTATAGAGCATATTAAGGGTAGGGACAACATTCTTGCTGATACCCTTAGTCGACCATCTGAGGTTGATATTCCACATGAATATGTAGTGTAAGAAATGGTAATTTAGTACATTTAAAATATCCTGTGTAGAATATAATAATGAATACATAGACATCAGGATCAGGACTGTGTGCTAAGAACAAGGGAATCACCGTGTGTACATAAACAGCTCGTTACTTACTATGCTCCATTTGTGTTCCGGTGAATCACCTGTGTTAATCACATAAGAACAGTGTCAGAACATTGTAAAATAACAGACACGAAGATACTTGGCTACGACACCAGCGGACCCGACGAGTGGAAGAATACCCATAAGACACAAGTATGACTGTGAAGTGTATTTAGGATACCCAGGATAATTGTGTATATATAAACTATGCCAACGAAAGCAATTTCTATACGTTATGGCAACCACTAACCTGAGGTAAATAAATACCATGTATATATATATTTATTGTGATATGTAATATAACGGTTTTAAGATAGTGGTCAATTATAGTTAGGTTAGTTACTTTAATATAGAGTTAGATTACATTTAGGAAATATAATAGATTTTTTTTTCACTTTAGATAAATCAGTAATTTACCCACTTACTTAGCATAAAATTAGATTAGGATAGTACTTTAAACTTAATAACAGCAAATTAAATATTAGTATAAAAAGCTTAAGATAGGAACAACACCATGTAGTTATTTAATTTCATTTTATTTCATTCCATCTTTATGAACACTGTAACAACCTCATCATTTAGGACTAAAATTAGGTTATACTTATACTTTATAGGATAAAAGAATTATACACATGAACATACATCATTTATACCATGTAGATTAAAAATATCCATTATATTTTGCATTTAAACATTAAAAACATTATTTAGAATTTTTGTTACATTTCACATTACCCGTTTCATAAAGATACATAACTCATCTCACATAATTTTCATTTTTATAGATAGTTAGATTACTTCCCTTAAATTAGGTTAATTTTGTACAACAAATTAGAGAATTAGTATTAGTATTTCAATAGCATATAGTGTTTAATAATATCAGGGTACAGACTATCAACCCTATGTCATCCATGTAAATATTTTGTAAATACATGACTCGTGCAGTAAGTTACGCACAGTCAGTAAGCTCAACTCTTTTCAAACTGAGCCAAACTTGTACAGTGTCACTTCAAGGTTTTTAAATAATTGTGAGAATAAAAGATGTGTGACAGAAGTGTGAAAGTGAGAGAAAATGGTAGGTATACAGTGGAGAGTGAAGGCAGCCAGCGGATTTTTTCTGCCGCTCAGCGCGACTTTTTATTATTTGTCTGCTTCAAGCGTTTGCTTTCAATGTTGAAATGTGCTGTCTCAAATGTATTGTATGTAGTTTAGAGTAGACCTTAGAGAAAGTATTTTAAGTCTCATAAGACGGAAACGTAGTCACGAATTAGTGTTATACACTTGTTGGTGGCCACATTTAACCGAATTATGGCACTTTAAAACTAACTTACATACATATGGATAGACAGACACACATATTAGAAGTTAAATTATATTATTAGGTAGATTCAAAACACGCAAACAACCAGGAAAACACACATGTAAAGCACATACATTTTTTAAACAAAGGGAGATAACTCCGGGTCAGGGGACACAATAGACATCGAAACACTAACTTAACAGTGGAAGATAACTTTAAACGCGGAAGCGAGATAGGTAAAGCCTGTCGCACACAGCTTGTGCAAGGGTTGTTTACTATTATATGGGGGACATGAAGCAATTCATGTGTTGACCCTAAGAAAGTCAACTTTGTATTGGTAGTGAGTTAATTTACTATTTGAGGGCAGGTCTTATAAGACAATGGTCCGGTTCAGACAAACCTCTAATTAATATAATATTGCGATTGAGAAGAGGGCTCACGCCAACCAGACTGTCTACGTCTAATTTCTCTAATCAGTCTACGATGTTCATTTGTCTCCTGTAGTACTTGGTCATTGGTCTTTCTGTCTGTCCATGGTATTCTTTGCATTTTCCTCAGAAACCACATTTCTGCAGCCATCAGATGCTTTTCAGCTTGACTGCTCATTGTCCAAGTTTCACACCCATACAAAAGAATAGGCTCTATGTATCCCCTCAACACTCTTTTTCTCGTTTCAATTGACATCTTTTTATTGGTCAGAATGTTTTTCATCTTGCTAAAGGCTACTTTCGCCATGGCGATTCTTGTTCTAAACTCTTCAAGGCATCTCCCATCAGATGTTATAACTGTTCCAAGATAATATTTCCATTTACTCGTATATTACATTGTGGCACTTCTTCCTTCCTACTGACGACCATAACCTGAGTCTTTTTACAATTTAATTCTAACCCCAGTTGCTCACTGTGTACAACAACCGCATCTACTAATTGTTGCACGTCCTGCGCATTGTCTGCAATTAATACTGTATCATCTGCATATCTAATGTTATTGATGTATACCAGTTTCTTTTTCTATTTCCGGCGGACTGTTGTGATGACTGCAGATCAGCTCACTCACCCGCTCAATATTCTGTTGTGTTCTGGCAGATTTTGGTCTACCACTTCCGGTTTTACGTTCTGTTGTACCGTCGTTATCAATATTATTGATAACCCGACTGAAACTAGCTATGCTCCAGGCTTTGTTTAGAAACGCATTGGTCATTCTCCTAGCACCCCACTGTTTTTCAATTCGCAAATGTTTAATCAGAATACGGTCTTCCTCGGTAATTTTTGTCATTCTTCGTAAAAACAAAAATGTAAACCTACTGATGTAAACAATTGGCTCATTAAAATCCAAGGGTGGCGGCAGGAAATTGTCGAAATAAAAACAAAGTATAGCTAAATAGGTAAGTAAGTAAATGAGTAAACAATTAAGCTATTATGGATACAGTTAAACTAATGTTGTTGTACTTATATTACTTTTTACGCGATGTTCTCACTTTTTTTTTGGCCCACACTGTGTGTGTGAGTGTGTGTGTGTGTGTGTGTGTGTGTGTGTGCGTGTGCGTGCGCGCGCGCTCTGAGTGCGCCAGAAAAATGTATACATAGTTTTTCGTCCACCAGTTTAAATGTAATCGCATTTCAATTTAGTATATTATTTTAATAACGGCTTCAAAACTGGTCATATTACACCATTTGTAGAACGCATTACGGTAGCAATGTAGTGCATGATGTGTTTAAAATGATGACGTAAACAGCATGCTACAAACGTCACAGGAAAACCTAAGCAAAATGGCGCATAAACGGTCGTCTTTTGGGGAACGGAAAACCATTTTGAAATGGCATTTCAAATTTGAGAACGATGTTCAAGAAAATAGCAACTTGCATCCATCTCTTCGCGTGCAAATAAACGTAGAATCAACATGTTTGTACAGATTGTTCTTTTAATAAGATCATGCAACACATTTCTACGGTAATTGTTCAAAGATGGCAACTGCGGTTAATTTACTCTGACGGGCATATTTCTGCCGCACTGGGTATATATAGACATATATCCTTTGATTCATCAATCATCATGTGTCATGCCGATAAGTGCGGGCGGTCATGATTCGCCATCTCACTCGATCACCAGAGTCGTGGATCAGCTCAGTGTTCTTATCTCGACCATAACACGTGACCAAGCCATGCAGGTATTTATTTTTCTGCCATCCCCATGTTCTCTTCCCCTCGATATTGCCATTTGTCACCAAGTTCTCCAATTTATTTCTTCTCTTGACGTGACCAAACAATTGTCTCTGTCTATATCTAATTTCTCTAGCCAATGTTTCTCTTGTACCTTGCGGTGTCGAGGTGAAGCACAAACAGCGCGAGAGTGCCTCTTTATGGGCTTCATATATCGTGATTCCCGTGGATTCTGTTATTCTCTACGTCCATCGTTTACGTTGTCGGCCTCTTCTTCCGGTTCCGTTTGGTCTGTACATCATTGCTTGGTAGCCTTGTTATATTGTCAAACAATTTAACTTGCTGTTTCTGATGAAATCTAACGCTGCTATAACAAGCATTTAGTCCTGATTTCTTCATTTCTGATTTCCTCTCTTCTTGATACATTGAATATTCTTCTCAGCAATCTCATTTCCGTTGTCGTAATTTTTCTTTTCTCCTTCTCTGTCATAGTCCAGTTGTGGCATCGGTAGCATAGTGTTGGTAATAAGATTGTGTTGTAGGGTGTTATTTAGTATCTATTAATACGTGTTAGTTCTTTAGTATGGGTACCATTTGTCAAATAAGTTTATTTGCCTTATTACGTCTATTTTCGATCTCTTCTTCTGATTTGCCATTTCATGGTATTATTCTTCCTAAGTTCTTGAAGCTCTTTACTTCTTTCAGGAGGTGTTCTTTTAGATTAATCTTAGTTGTTTTTTATTTCTTGTTTGACTATAGTCACTACCTCTGTTTTACTTATGCTAATTTCCATGCTGTGATCCTTACACACTTCACTTAGGCTATTTATGTGGACTTATAATTCAGTTTCTGGTTTTGCTTTCAGTGCTTGATCGTCCCCAAATTAAAAAAAGGGTAACTGTCACTTTATTTTCTTACTATGATGTGATGACCTAGCACTTTATACTCCTGCAGCAGTAGCTGTCATAGCCTTGTCTAACCCCTTAAAGTTTAGCTCTTGCTCAGACCTCCAGCTGCTGAAATGCAGATGTTCCGCGGGTCTCTCTAGCCCATGTTGAGAACCGTCGGACTAATCGATGTTCAGGGTTCAGGATAAGACAACCCCGGACCATCGCCACGTCTGATTGAAGTCGCTGACCTCAGAAGTCCATTACCTATGCAAACAATACCACGAGACCTCTGTCTGGGGCTGATAGTTTCCAAGTGGCGTCTCGCTCTAAAGTCTGTCAGAAAAACCAGAGACAACATACTTCATCAGCCGACAACTTCATGTTATTTTTGTTCATTTTAGTTCATTCTACACAGAGAGGCGCGTCGTAATTTGATCAATTCCAGCTTAGAATTATCATCATCATGTGATGTATCCATAAGCATGGAAGGTCATGGTCCGCCGTCTGATACCATCACCAAAGTATAGGATCAGATCTGTGTTCTTGTGAAAATAATGCTATACGCCATGTGGCTCAGCCATTTAGATAGTTATCTCTTTCTGCCTTCCCCTGGCTCTTTTCCAATTCATTTTGCCAGTTGTCACAAAGTTTTTTAATGTATTGTGCCTGATAAAATGCGGAAACATTCTCGATAGTTTGCATCTAACTTCTATATCAATTTATGGTTGTCATTTAATTATTGAAGAAGTTTCTAATTCTTTTTTGTAATTGTCCATTGGGATATTAGAATGTTTCCTCAGAAACTATACGTTCACTGTCATAGATGTTTCTCAGCTTGTCTGCATGTTATCCATGGTTTACTTGCATATAACAGCATAGGTTATATACAGCACTTCAATGTTCTTTTTCTCACTGTATGCCTCGGCAGAGTCACGCACATTCAATTATCAAAAATAGAGAGCATCGTTTGGATTTTAATCCCCAGTACACGCCGGTGTGATGGGATGGGAAACGAGAAGGCTGACAGATTGTCTGGGCTGTACCACGTGGCGGAATATTGGTACATGATAAGGCAGATGTGGTCGGGACCCTTTGGAATCGTGTGTACAGTGCAGAAGAACAGATAAATCATCACAGCTTGGAGACAATGGTGCTGCAGGGATTGACCAGGGGATCTGACCCACACTCATATCTTCAAGAAGATGCCAGATTGCACACAATCAGACTGTTGCTGGTACCATTAGTATTGGGGTCTTCGCTGGCTATTGCAGATGAGGACGGAGCACATATGGAAATGTTCCGAGTTCTGTGATGGCGGTTCTTGGTCCAACTTCCCCTCCGCCTTCCACTTTCCCAAAGATGCCTAGTTTCACAGCTTGAGAATATCTGGCCTAAATATTAGGGACGTTCATTTGAAACCCGTTCCAATGGCTTTATTACAAAAGCATGAAAGAAACATTAACATGTGTGGTAGAATTAAACAAAGCATTCATTTTGAATGAATTATGCACCATGGGTTAGTCAGAAGAAGTCGCCGTAGGCATTCGGGCAAGCATCCCATCGTTTAGGTTGGCGGCGAATGTCGTCCGCAAAAATGGATTGTGGTTGCTCACTGAACCAAATGTTTACCGCGTTCATTACGTCTGCATCTGTGTGAAATCGTTGCCCCTTGAGAGCTTTTTTTTAGAGGTCCGAACAAATGAAAATCCCATGGTGACAAATCAGGACTATAGGCTGGATGTTGCAGAATTTCCCACTTCTTCCTTGCTAATGCTTCCTGCACAATCTTTGCAGCATGCAGACGAGCATTATCGTGCAACAAAATCACACCGCGAGAAAGCATGTCGGGTCGTTTATTCTTGATGGCTTTTTACAGCTTGTCTAGTGTTTGCAAGTAGTAGGTAGAGTTGATATTGACACTAGTTCTCTAAAGTCGGCCAACAATTGCCCTTCATGGTCAAAAGATGCGCTCAGCATAACCTTACCAGCGGAAATCTGTAACTTGAATTTTGTAGCTTTTGGTGATCCAGCATGCTTCCATTGCATGCTCTCCCTCTCTCTCTCTCTCTCTCTCTCTCTCTCTCTCTCTCTCTCTCTCTCTCTCTCTCTCTCTCTCTCTCTCTCTCTCTCTTGCTGCTCGGTTCAAAGTGGTGACACCATGACTCATCGCCTGCCACTGTGCGGAAGAGCATGGATAATATGCATCACCCTCCACTCTGTAACGCAGCAAGTGATTCAAACATCATCCCATGCGTTCCTCTTTTTGGTGATATGTCAATATCCGTAGTATCCACTGTGAACACGTCTTCCGATATTGAAGTTTCTTACCAACGACCTATTGAATTGTCCCAATTGACACATCAAATTCTTTCGCTAGCGAACGTATGCTTCGACAGCGGTTCATCTGTACTGCTGCATCAATTGTGGCGATGGTTCTTCTCTGTTGCAACAACATGCGCTTGACCCGGCCGTCGAAGATCTATCGTGAACTGACGTCCTTTCCGAAACATTCATGCCAGTCTGTCACTGTTGTCTTCGACACACATTTGTTACCGACGCTGCCTGCATTCTTCGATGAATGTCCACTGGTCGACATCCTTGATATGAAAGAAACTGAATCACCGCTCTTTGAGCTTCTTTGGACGGATTTTAGATCAACCCGGCCATTTTCTCAACGGTCAGAAACAGAACCTATGCATCATGGGACGATACGCACGTGCTTTTTTATTCATTGGCAGTACTTATCACAAGACTATGACATGATCATGTTCAACGTACGCAAGTACGCGCGGTGCAGCACGAATGGATTTCAAATGAACGCCCCTTATACTTGAATTTAGATCACTATTATTGTCATGCGCATTATCAGATCGTAACACCAAAATCACAATATACAAAACACTGATCAGACCAGTTGTGCTGTATGGCTCTGAAACCTGGAGTACAACGAAAGGAGACGAAGCCTTGTTACAAACCTTTGAGAACAAAATTTTAAGACGCATCTTTGGACCCATTAGGGATACACAAAGTGGAGAGTGGAAAAGAAGAAGTAACAAAGACATTTATGATTTGTTTAAGTCCCCGCTAATCACTGGTATCATGAAGGCTAATAGACTACAATGGCTGGGGCATATAGAAAGAATGGAAGATAATAGGGAAACAAAACTCGCTTACACTCAGGAAATAAATGACCGTAGACCCCGAGGTAGACCAAGAAGGCGGTGGAGAGATAATATACACACAGACCTACAAGCACTTGGAATCAACGACTGGCAAGAGAAGGTCCACCAGAGAGACGAATGGAGACAGATTGTATTTGCAGCAAAGAACCTCAATGGCTCGGAATGCTGAAGAAGAAGAAGAAGAAGATTATCAGATTGCTGTCTGTTCCCCTTTTCACATGGGACAGTGAGGACCATTTTGTCACCGGCATAGGAACGGGGCATTTTGGGTTGACCATTTGCCTGAATTTGTAACCGCGACTATTGGCTCATTTACTAACTAATTAACTGACTGAATGACTGACTGACTGACTGATTGCCTGCCTGACTGTCTGACTGACTGACTGACTATCATGTGCCATCCCAGTAAGCAAGCACGGTAATGGTTCCAAACTCTCACGATGGCCAGTCTTGAATCAGATCTGTGTTCTAGACCCGAGTATACCACGTGACCAAGCAATCCAGATATTTATCTCCTTGCCTTCCCTTTGCCCTTTTCCTCTCATCTAATGGTAATCTGTTGGACTCAGTCGTATGCTGACGCTCTGGGCTCATCTGATGCAAGTGACTTTCTCTACCTGTTTGACGCTACCCTTAAGGGGCACTCATTAACGTCGGTTTAATGATATTCTGTGAATTAACGAACTCTGGTTTCCTTAGTCATCTGTACAAAAATGAAATTCACCGTTGCTTTCCATCTTAGTAATGAACCTATTGGTCGGTGAATTTAGCCATCTGTACAGAATGAAGTTCACCAATGCGTTCCGTCTTAGAAGTGACCCTGTTTGTAGGTGAATTTAGTAAGCGTCTCCATAAATAGTTCCTCTGTCTACAATCGTGAACTTGAGACCATACCCAACAACTACCTGTCGGCTGCTATAAAGATCAATCTGTCGCTTGTTCCTTTGGTTTTACTTTACTTTGCTTTGAAGGCTAAACGGGTACTCTGCCTTGCCGAAGTGTTCCTAGGGCTAGCAAAGAGAAGGAGCTCCTAACGTCTCTTTTGAAAAGGGATTCCCTTATCATACGACCAGAAATTATAATCTGAATGTTGGTACTTGCCCCAAATTACAACCTTTAACTGCAATTCTACATTTTACCATGTTCCATTTGTTTGATATTACCATTACTTATACATTTCTATTATTGAGACTTATGTCCAATCATCATCATCAAATGCGCTGTCAGCGTTCATGTCTCTCTACAGATCTCGGTCGCCGCAGTTCAGGATCAACTCTGCTGATGGTATTCCTTCATGCCACTGCTTAATCCTTCCAGCAAATTTTATCTTGGTCTGCCTCTACTTCTCTTCGCCTTGAGCTTTCCAATTGTTACGATGTCCTCCAAAGCGTCTATTCTCATCACATGTCCAAAGAAAGCTGTTTGTCTCGTTCTAGTTTCATTAGCCTTTGTCAGGCAGTCGTTGTTATTTACACTGGCAGTCTCAGGAACCACATCTACGTTGCCTCCAATGTCTTTCCAATTTGTTCATTTACATTCCAAGATTCACTGCCTTACAACAAAACAGGATCTATATAGCATTTCAACACTCCCCTTCTTACATTCAACGACAGTGACTTATTACATAAGAATATTTTCATGTTCTACAGATAGCCCATGGAATATAAAAATATCCCATTTACATTACTTCTTATTTTTGTTGTTGTTGTTTGTTTGTTTCTGAAGCAGTGTTAAGGCTAACATATCTGTTACCGGGACTCGCTAGGGAGTCTAATTATAGTAACTCTGTAAACTACCATACATGCCTTTGAGGTCAATAGCTTACTATGAAAGGGGTTCCAAAAGGGGTATTGCGCCTTGTTCTATCCCACATTGCTCAGTCTTACTTTTCACAGAGCTACATGTCGACGGCCTCGCGAAGAGCCCGAACTCCCTAACTCCTTCTAGAACCCTTTGAGGTTTCCGTGAAAACTGCATTCGTCAACCGAATGACGGAGTTAGAAACCACAATCTACTGAGCGCGAGGAAGGCAGCTTTACCTCGGTGCTACTGGCACAAACTAGCTTACTATGAGACATGGAGATCTGTTTCGTCACTGGGTGAGTTTGGTGGCTACCTCAGAGATTCGTATGCCCCCGTGCAAAGTACATTGACGCCTGGTTAAGCGAAATAGCGTGTTCCATCAATGCAGCTCACAGGGACAGCGAGACAGTGTCGTAATAACCTGGCTTTCTTTGGCTATAAATCACAATAAATTCTTCATTACTTCCCATTACGTGGATTACCTCCCTTATTTATTTTCGACAGTTTAATAATAATGGGGCGAAACTCGTATTGGTAATCGTTTTCGCATTGTTTTTATCACGTAATTGTCTTCTCTCTCTCTCTCTCTCTCTCTCTCTCTCTCTCTCTCTCTCTCTCTCTCTCTCTCTCTCATTCTCTCTCTCTTGTAGTGTCGAATGTAAGACGGGCATGCATGCCCAATTTGTGACCCTTTGATTATAAAATTATCTCTATCTCTCTCTCTCTCTCCCTCTTTCTCTCTCTCTCTCCTCTCCTTTCTTCTCTCTCTCTCGCCCTCTTCCACCCCTACCTCTCTCTCACTCAATCTCTCTCTCTCTTTCTCTCTCTCTCTCTCTCTCTCTCTCTCTCTCTCTCTCTCTCTCTCTCTCTCTCTCGCTCGCCCGACTCTCGCTCGCTCTCTCACGCTCTTACACACATTTATTTGACAGTGATTTTCCTATGTGAATATTTTCTTTTCCGCGTTTCCATCCTGTTTCAGGATATTGCGGTCAACACCAGCATCAGCTGTATGTTGATACCTAGGCTAGATTACGCTCATCAGCACGCCACGACTTTCTGAGCGACCGGTTCCATACTCTCATATGTCACTGTTGCGACTCGAACCGCTTCAAATTCTCGTGCCCTCAAGTCAACCACGAGAGTATTCGGCATTACGGAAAAAGCTGCTAACCCCTCGGCCAGGGAGCCGGCCTATTTGAATATAACATGCACAATAGAATACTGTGTACGACAGATGAGTGGTTTGGAAGGGCTGAATGTACATTTGTGATCTGTTGAAAATAAGGCTCATTCATTCGCACGCTCGTTCATTCACTATCTTAGTCTTCAGTCTGTCTCTAAATTTTTGACATGTTGGTCAACATATTTTCTGAAAAATCAATAATTTAGTTATCAAATAGCATTAAATGATTTTTATCAAGCCAACGCCTTTCAGCCAACTAGTGGTGCAAATATCTGTCGTCTGTGAACTCCAGGCATTCCAGCTATTTTCTTATATCATTGAATCTTCGACAAAATACACTGGTGAACATTGGTTACACTAAACTCCTTTTAGTATTGTATTTTCCAGGCAATAATACCGTTCATAAATTCACAGAATATAGAGATTTTAATCTTTTTTTCAAAACCGTTCTATTTTATTATCTGTCCCACTATTTTATATCGAGGAATCAATACGAGGAACTAGGGACGAGGTCATTAGGACACGTCTGTCTTCATCTTTCCTTTATTCTGATTTGGCGTGACAATGCCGTCAGCTGATATGTGTATGTTTACATAGTCATTTTTGTCGTTCCATCGACAGATTAGATTCCAGGAATGTAACATTTCTCAAAAATAATTTCGATTGAACATGTTTCCCATCAATTTTCGATCCATGTAATCTATAGAATTGAAGTATTGGCTAGTTAGTTAATTAGTTTGTTTGTCAGTTAGATTGTAGATAGCTAGTCAGTTTGTCAGTTAGGTAGTTGTACATCTTTTTTTTTAAATTATCTGGTTGATAAACAGTTCATTATCTAAGTTAGCAAACAGATCGTTAGTTTAGTTAGTAAACAAGGAGTAAACAGGGTGGGAGGGGGGGGGGGGGATTCGCCACCATTATCACTGCATATGCACCGACAATCACTTCCTCAAATGACGTGAAGGATTTGGTCTATAAGGAGTTAGACTCTGTGATCAAGGCAGTTCCAAAATTGGACTACATTTATATGCTCAGTGATTTCAATGCTCGTGTGGATAAGGACTCGAATTTTTTCGCCAGTGTGTCTTGGAAAATACAACATCGGTCGCATGAATGAAAATGGGCAAAGACTGCTGGAGCATTGCACCAGAAATGAACTACGTATTAAAAACTCATTTAAAAAAAAAGAAGAAATAAACAAAGAGCTGCATAGGGTCACATGGAAATATCCAAGATCCGGCCATTGGCATCAACTGGACTTCATCATCACACGGAGGCAACATCTGAATCAAACATCATTAACTCAAAAGTTGTGTGGGATGTGGATTTTAATTTATGAGAATATTATGTTAAGTTTGTCTAGGGGATTTCGTTGAGTCTCTGGTCACTAGTAGAATGCAAGGTGATCAGGGAAATTTACCACAAACACAAGGAGAAAACATTTCAATCCTTGAAACAATGGTATCTGTGAGTAGGGTTCCCTTCCCACTTCATCGCTGCCAAGTCGTGACTTAAGTTCATGACGCGAAAAACAGAAGGAGCAGAACTCTCGATCAGAATCGCAGATATAACTAAGAAACTAGCGGATCACGTCAGTTGGGTGGATCGAGAGTTACAAGGGTCGAATCATGGATTCCAACAGGAAAACGGCACATTGAAATGGTCCAGACCTTGAAAAGAATATTGAAGAGCAGGGCGACATAGGAGCCTGAAAAGAATAGAACAAAGGCAACAGATCCAAACGAGACAAGATATATTACGGCAAGGTTAATTAAAAAGGGCTAGTATTTGACGATTGATTACTCATCATGTTTACGTTTGAAAATTACAAAGAAGAATAATATATTTGCCGATCTTCAGTCCTTTTGATTGCTGTTAAGTTTTCCTGCTTCAAGTTTGTTGAAAGAGTGTCACACCCTGGACACCTTATTTGTTAAATGGTTTTGATTGAAGTTCGTTAAGACATTCTTCAGCAACATGGGGGCTCATCTTATTGAAGTACAGGAAATCGAATGTTGCCAGCTGCTTTGTCTTGGATACGTTACTGCGGCAGATATGCGAGAAGCAAGTCAACTCCACCATTATTAGTTGGGATTTGTCTCCAGCTAGTAGACTAGGAACATACAACATTTCATTTGTTACTGGCGGAGAAGCTGTCAGCTATAAGTACCTTTTACCAGCTACTGGACAACAAACTATTGTCGTGGTTTTAGTGCTTTACTCTAGTTACACTGGAGCACCATTTTCGGGAAGGAATTTTAATCGGGAATACACAGGAACTTGTCAGATACCACGGATTGTCTACACCAGACGCAGATTCATAGATCTACACAACAACGCTGTTCGTCTTATCAACCTACGACACTACAGGAGTTTGGATACATCGGCACAAACACCAAGACCTGCGCTACAACATATGTAGTATTTTATCACATACAGAATCAGGCCAGTAGGAATTGTTTGAGTTGATTGAATATTCTGTTGGGTGTTATCAAAATTGAAATTGATATTCATTGTTGATATGGACGAATTAATTGTATCGTAGTTCGTAAGCTAAGGTTGAAGTCCAGTATAGTTTATTTATTTGTTCCTATCAGTGTTTGTAACTGAAATCTCTTGCTTTGCTTTTGAATTATAGCATTTTGATTCTCTGACGTTGGATTTAAGTTTACGCTATTGACACTTGGAATTGCTGTTTTCAGTCTAGATTGTATCACATACAAATATACGGTTCATTATATTAGCGATATAAGTGACAAGATTGTGTTAAACATGTCTACATTTCAAGAATTTATGGACATAGGTGAAAGGTCCGGATTAACAGGCCAAGACCTCAGGAATTGGGCGAAGCTTGAATTTAAGGAATTCCAGAATCTACAACGCGAGGAGAAGGCTGCAGCCAAAGCAGTAGAAAAGGAAGAGAGACAACTTCGAATGGAGTTGGAGAAAGAAAGACTATTGGCGAGAGATAAGGAAATGGAGTTGGAGAAAGAAAGACTATTGATGAGAGATAAGGAAATGGTGTTGGAGAAAGAAAGACTATTGGCGAGAGATAAGGAGATGGAATTGGAAAGAGAGAACAAAGAAAAAGAGCTTGCGTTTCAGAAGATGAAGCTAGAAGCAGAGGTATTAATGAAGGACAAAGAGATTGAAGGAAATCTGAAAGTTAAGACGCTGGAGATGGAAAAAGAAGCAGAGATTGCACAGACCAAATTGCAATCGAAAACAGAAGACCCTATAAAAAAATATCAAGGAGCAATTAGAAATTTCACACAAGGCGATTCAATAGGAGCATGGGTGGCCAACTTTGAATTGTTGGTCCGATTCTATAAAATTCCAGAAGAAATGTGGCCCATCTTATTTCACCGTCACCTCGGGTTGGAGCCTTTAAAGGTCGTCGAGTTGATTCCGGAAAGTTTACGGACCAATTACACATATGTTCGAGATTGTGTATTGAGTCATTTTTCGCTGGACGAAGCGGGATTAAGAACAAAGTTCAAAACCATCACACCTAAGTCAAACCAAACGTTTCTGGACTACGTAGCTGAAACCGCATCTTTATATGACAGATGGTTAAAAGCTGCAGAAGTGAATGGAAACTTTGACAAATTACGTGACCTAATGCTCAGGGATAAATTGTTATCATCGGTCCCTGAGGTGATGGCTACATTCCTAATTGAGAACAAGTGTAAATCAATAACTGAGATGGAAGCTAGGGGTGAGTCATACTATAATGCACACCGTGAGGTATTTGCGGACAGAACACAACCAGAACTCGTGATAGGTGCAAGTGCAAAAGTAGAGAGCCAAAGAGAGTATGGTAAAAGTAACAGGTCTGCACAACACAGAAACAGAAGACCGTATCAGAACACACATAGAGAATCAGACAGGCCTAGAAAGGGTCATTTCACACAATGTCCACATTGCAGGCTAAATCACATCTCATCGGAAATGTGTGACCGTCACCCGGAATATGCAGCATATTTGAAAGAACTCATTAATAAGAGGAGGAATAAATACGAGTCATACAGAAGGAATGTCAAATGTTTCTCGTGTTTAGCCTGGGGACATACCTCAAGGTCATGTACGATGAAGAGAACGTGGAAAGAAGCAAATGCTGCATATATATTTACTAGTAGTGACTCAGAAGATACGGAAGAGGCACATGCGGCCATCATAGAACCATATACTAATGACAACCCGGAGAAAACAGATAAAGATTGTTCTGACGAGGAATGCCAAGTTACGATACAAGAGGCCAATGCGGCAAATATTCAAAATGGCACACTAAAGGTCCACCAAGCATGGGTTAATGGTACACCAACCACATGCGTGAGGGATAGCGCCGCCTCTATTGTTGGCGTTGACCAAAGGCTGGTGAAAGATCAAGATTACACAGGCAAAAGTGTTACCTGCAGAACCTTTGGTGGCACTTTGGAAAGATATAGAATTGCATCGATCAATATACAATCTCCCTACTTCAAAGGGATAGTGAACGCAGCGGTGCTACCAAACCCCTGTGCCGGGGTTCTCATTGGGAACATTCCCAAGGTAACAGATTGCACTCATGAAGAGACCATGAAATGGGAGGCCGACCACACCCCAACAAATGCGCTCACCAGAGCTCAAGTGCGTCGACAGAAAGAAGAAGAAGACAATGCACGCTCCACAACCCCACAAACGAGGCACAATACACAAGACAGGTTAGTAGTAACAACGGACCTAGCCACAGAACAAAAACAAGATCCAACGCTACAAAAATGTTGTAAAAATGTACACACTCCTGCCAAAATTGCCAGAGTACTCGCCAGAACCCAAGGTCACGAGATACAAGAAGACGAATATACGCAATGGACACAGGTTACTTCAACTAGTAATAAACACTGCTCTTTATCAAAAAAGGGAGACAACACGACAATACAAAAAAGTCATAAGGTAAATAAAGCCATTTCAGCTAGTTCTCAGTTAAACGAAGTTGTTCCGGTGATCGTAAGTGGAATACAAAAGCAAACAATCAAACTAACTAATCCGTTGACAAATAACAGCATTCAGAAACCACACAAAGAGACAACAAAAATGACTGACACAGTGAACAAACGACATACACAACTGTGGAACGTCATACTCATAACCATGTGTATTTTCTGGATAATGATCTTAAGTAAAGACACCCTCACTCACACCACTGATTACGCGATTACTGACAGGTACACATGCGTCAAGAAACATGTTACAAACATGTACACAAAAGCCAAGAAAGAGGTCATAAAAATATGCGTACAAACAAGTAATTGTTATACAAACTGGCTGAATAAGTGCAAAGAACAATACAGAAAACAAAATGCTTGTGTCTTTGTTTGCTTCAATTATCTTTATTTCAGATATACCAAACTCATTTCATTACTGCAAATATGGTATAGTATACCATTACGCATATCAGCAAAGCTAACATATAAAGAGGAAAATATACGTTCAGAAAAGACACGATACAAATGTCAAAAAGAGTATTGGTTGATACAGCTTCTTTATTATTTTATTCGTCATACTATTCCAGTAAGAAAAAGCGTCATTGTGAACAAACCTCAATTTGCTTCTCAAAATCCTTACAATTTATTTATACCAACACCGGGAACAGAGCAAAACATGTGTGGCGACATGTAAAGAAATATTATCTTATGTTGCATTAAATTGTGTGCAAATTGGGTGAATGAAATATGCAGACATATGACACACGACACATCAACACATTACTAACATTAGATTACTTTCGGATTTTCCCGTGACAGTAAATACATTCAATACATTTTTGATCCATGTTCATATCGGAAATTCCCATACTAGTAGTATAATTGGGAATATCAATTGGTCCACAGATCATATTATATCAGCAATTCACATACTATTTCTACCTGATTACTATTCTTAAAACGTTAACTTTAATGGAAAATGATAACATATCCTTTAGTTATTAATTGAGCAGAGTTGCATTATTAAGAAATTTCTAACTACGGTACAACTGCGGTATTTGTAAAATTATTAATGGCAAACTACATTATGTCCTAGAGTTCTCTTTATACAGCACTCTATACGGCTACCGAACCTGAAGCCTTAGCTATAATAGGAAACATTGGAAAATTCTCTGAATATATAGTTGCTAATAAATTCTTATCAATCCAGTTATTTTGGATATTTATGGTTTACTCTTTTTACAAACCATGGCGGATTATTTTGTTACAAGATTAAAATATTTTGTGTTTTGGTTATAATCTTCATAGGGATATATAAAATACAGCAGGCCAAATATCTATTTCTCTTTTAGACGCCCACAGAAAAACATTCACACAAACAGTTCATATTTATGATATATTAATTATGTTACATATATACATATTTCCTGATGTAATTGACAGATTAAATTAAGCAAATCGGCATTCTCGGAAGACATAGGTGAACTGGACTGACTATTCACATTTCGCGGAATCGTATTGTGTCACTATGAATACTGGGACTATGAAATTGTGATTTCCGTGCTCCGAACATTTCGAAACCAGTTATCTATTTCAGAGGAACATAAAAGACTGAATCTAGAAGGAAATACAGTTATTAATTAAATGTATTTAATTTAGGCGCATACTCCATATCAATCATCAGTTCACACATGACATGCATTGCATAATAGTGGAAACGCAAATTTACGTCATAACTCAATCATTCATTCAGTTAGGTATATGACACGATCATGCAATCATTAATTTGTTTATTCATTCAGTCATCCATTTGGTTAGTTATTTCATGACGCGATCAGTCATTCATTTATTTATACACATCGCGACATTCATTTATTTATACACATCATTACCTTTGGTAAGGAGGCTCTCATGTCCTTTCAGGACCCATCCCCCACTGGTCCACGTCTGACACCCAGCTCGTGCCTGTGGCTCCTAGTAGCTGTCAGCATGCGACAGCGGCCACCCCCCGGGCAACAGCTGTGAGAGGCTGGCTAAACCAGGCATGGGTATCCGATTTGGTGTCAAACCAAGAGGTAAACTAGGGTATGCCTACCCAGCATGTGAAGACAGGATTCGGCAGACTGCGCGGAAGAAATCATTCCTGATTCAATGGGCAAGACGGCGTTTACCTGCAAAGCGTTGTGGAACGTAATGAGCACGGCAAGGCACGTAGAGCGCCCTGGTCATCCACTGCACCTGTATTCGTCTCCAATCGTCTCGACTTGTCTTGCCACTGGACTCAGATGGACTCAGGCGAGAGAGTGAGGTCGACGAATTGCGCAACTCTTCCTCACTTTAATCCAAGTCATCGCGCAAGTCATTCTTCATCCAACGTCACTATATCACCTTCAAGCCCTGTGGCGATGGGCGAGCGGCAAAGCGGCAGGCGTGGGTACGCTGGCAGCCGTAGTCGCAGACCTGCACACAGGCGGCTCAGGCCATATGGTCGTCTTCTACTGACCGGAGCAGCAGTGGGATTCGGCAGCCCCCTGAGCGACTGAGCAGCCCTCTATAGGAACACACTGCTCACCTCCATAGCATGAGGAAGGGGCTAGAAAAGGTGCCCTAAACATTGTCTGCTTCATCACTACCTAACCAGCTAGCCGCGGTTGGTGGGTACCCTAACTGCGGTCGACATACAAAGAAAGATAAAACAAGCAAAGCTAAAAGAGTAAACCATATTCCCTTAACAATTGGAACTTGGAATGTACGCACCCTACTTGACAGAGACGGCGCGTCGGGTCCAGAGAGACGAACAGCACTGATTGGGAGAGAGCTGGGCAGGTACAACATCGACATTGCAGCCTTGAGCGAGACACGACTTGCAGAAGAAGGCCAAATCTGTGAAATTGGTGCCGGCTACACATTTTTCTGGAGTGGAAGGAAAAGCGAGGAAAGACGCCAATCCGGTGTGGGATTTGCCATTAAGTCGGCCCTGGTCGGCAAATTAGCTGGATTTCCAAAGGCTATAAACGACAGGCTCATGACCATGAAGTTGCCTCTGCTGAATGGAAGGAAGCACGCAACCATTGTGAGTGTCTACGCACCAACTATGACCAACGAAGATGATGTCAAGAACAAGTTCTATGAGGACCTGCACAATGTATTAACATCTGTTCCCAAAGGAGACAAACTTATACTCCTTGGGGATTTCAATGCCAGAGTAGGCACGGACACCACCTCTTGGAGTGGCATTATTGGAAAGCATGGAGTCGGAAATTGTAACAGCAATGGACTCCGCCTCCTTCAGACATGTGCCGAACATGATCTCCTGATTACGAACACAATTTTCCGTCTCCCCTATGAGAAATAGGACATCGTGGATGCACCCTCGCTCGAAACACTGGCACCTCATTGACTATGTCATCGTCAGGAGGAGTGACAGACAAGACGTTCGAGTGACAAAATCCATGTGTGGTGCCGAATGTTGGACAGACCATCGTCTCATTGTCTCGAAAATGAACATCCACATCAGGCCACCACGGCGTCCTCAAGGGGCGAAAATGCAAACAAAGCTAAATGTCACCCGCCTAAACAGCAAGAAAATGCAGCAGTCGTTTGAAAATATGCTGGAAGACCGCCTCAAGCCCAATGCTGAAGCTAAACAGGATACAGAAACAGAATGGAGAGCCCTAAAGGACACCATTTACAACACTGCTATGGAAATCCTGGGGCCAGCCCCCCGAAAGCATAAAGACTGGTTTGATGAAAATTCCGAAGACATCAATCAATTGCTGGCCGAGAAACATCTTCTCCTCAAGGCACATTTGAATGACCCAAAGTCAACATCTAAAAAAGATGCTTTCAAGAACATTCAGAGAGTAGTGCAGCAGAAACTTCGGCACATGCGGGACTCCTGGCTGAGCAGCAAAGCTGATGAAATTCAGGGCTTTGCTGACAGACATGATATGAAAAACTTCTACGACTCACTGAAAGCGGTCTATGGTCCTTCATCACCAGGCATAGTTCCCCTCCTCAGTGCAGACGGGGGAACATTGGTCACCTGATAAGAAAGAAATCCTCCAACGCTGGGCAGAGCATTTCAGCAAAATCTTAAATGCAACTTCCTTCTTCGATGATGAAACCATCAACTGCCTTCCTCAAGTTCCCACCAATGAGACACTTGATGACCTGCCAACCATAGTGGAAATAAACAAAGCCATCCAGCAACTCTCCAGCGGCAAGGCACCTGGTCCTGACTCCATCCCAGCAGAGATATACAAGGCAGGTGGGCCGGTCCTAACAGAGCAGCTTCACCAAGTCTTCACAAACATATGGATGAACGAGACCATGCCACAAGATTTTAAGGACGCGTCAATAGTCCACCTTTACAAACGTAAAGGAAACCGCCAATCCTGTGACAACCACCGAGGCATCTCCTTGCTTTCAATTGCAGGGAAGATACTCGCCAGAATTCTTCTCAATCGCCTCACAGCCCATCTCGATCAAGGTCTTCTTCCTGAGAGTCAATGTGGCTTCAGAAAAGAACGTGGAACTGTTGACATGATTTTCGCTGCAAGGCAGCTGCAAGAGAAATGTCAGGAACAGAACTGCGAAATGTTCTCCACTTTCATTGACCTTACCAAGGCTTTTGATACAGTCAGCAGAGAAGGACTGTGGAAGATTATGGCAAAATATGGCTGTCCACGAAAGTTTGTCCAAATAGTGCGGCTATTTCATGACGGCATGCAGGCAAGAGTACAGGAAAATGGTGAACTGTCTGAACCCTTTCCTGTCACCAATGGAGTGAAGCAAGGATGTGTCCTGGCACCAACACTGTTCAGCCTCATGTTTTCAGCCATGTTGATGAATGCCTTCGAGAACGACGACATTGGAATAGACATCAACTACCGTATGGATGGAAAGTTATTCAATCTCAAAGGCTGAAAGCTAAAACCAAAATTAACAGCGGCACCGTCAGAGAGCTCCTGTTTGCTGATGATTGCGCTCTATACGCCAACTCAGAGGCGGACATGCAACATAATGTTTCAGCTTTCTCACATGCCTGTGCCAACTTTGGGCTCAATATCAACTTGGAGAAGACTGTAGTTATGTACCAGCCAGCTCCAGGGAATAATCACACTGTGCCGAATATCAAAGTGAATGATCATAGACTAAGTGTTGTGGACAAATTCACCTATCTTGGCAGCACCGTGTCACAAGCTGCCACAATCGATGACGAAGTGAATGCAAGAATCTCCAAGGCCAGTGCAGCCTTTGGCAGACTGTACAAGAATGTATGGGACAGAACTGGAATAAGCCTGCAAACAAAGCTAAAAGTCTACAAAGCAGTTGTATTATCCACACTGCTATATGCTTGTGAAACCTGGACTGTTTATCAGCGACACGCTAGGAAATTAAACCACTTCCACACAGTCTGCCTAAGGAAGCTACTGAAGATTAAATGGCAAGACAAGATTCCAGACACTGAAGTCCTAGAAAGAGCATCCATGCCCAGTATCCACACTCTACTGATGAAGAATCAGATTCGCTGGGCTGGTCACTTGACTCGCATGCCAGATCACAGGCTCCCTAAACGAATTTTCTACAGCGAACTGCGTTGTGGTAAACGCTCCCAAGGTGGCCAGAGGAAACGTTTTAAAGACACTCTGAAAATTTCACTGAATGCTTTTGGAATTCATCATGACACCTGGGAGGCTGCAGCCAGAGACCGAAATTCGTGGCGTGCATCATTGCACAAAGGTGCAGTCATATGTGAGGCAACCAGGACTGCAAGAGCTGTGAAGAAAAGGCAGGACAGAAAAACCACTGCATGAAATCCTCCTCCAGAGACGTCAAGCATTCTTTGCCCACATTGTCAAAGAACATTTCGAGCCAAAATAGGCCTTATCAGCCATCTTAGAACCCACGGCCCCACACCTTCAACCCCACTGGATGAAATGAATGGTCATCATCATTCTTGATGGACAAACAACATAACACACATCGCGACATGATCATTCATTCAGTTGTGTACATAATTAATGATACCACTCATACGAAACATAAATTTTGTTACATCATGACGCAATTATCATTCACCTGGTTATTGTAAATCATGATTCATTCATCTCGAAAACGATGAGAGAGTCATGATTCTCATCTAGTCACATAATTTTTAACAGTCCATACATTATCATACATAAATCACGGAGAGAAAGGAAATATAAAGTGATTAACTTTTACACCTCAGACATACAATTACGAATAACAGTACAGACATATACAAAGGATGAGTCGCATGTCAGAACGAAAGATATAAATTAAGTATTATATGTTTTCTATTTCAAGATAGATTAATTATATATTAGGGGTTAATTTGTTGACGTATTTGCTTGTTTTAATTCAGAATTTCTATTACACCAGTTGCAACGAGTATGTCAATCTGCACAGACCTAATAATAATGAAGCACCAGGACAAATTTTTAATGTACCGGTATCAGTTATATTGATAAGAACATAAGCTGCTTATATTATATGATTCGCCAGTCTGTGTAGCTCACATGTATAAGACGTCAGCGACAAAAGCAAAAGACCTCTCGGAAAAAAATGGGACAGGAACAAGCGTCACATTATAGCTGAATGGGACAGGACAGAGAGGAATAAAGAAATAGTCATATACTTGGAGGTTATATGTCAAAACTATTATAGAAGGATATGGTCCAATCAATCACATACATCCCCTTAGTCGGAGTTTGGTAAATTTGGATGATGATACATGCTCATTGGGGCATTTGAAGGATTAAACTTATAGTTTATTTAGCCTAGCTTTTTCATGAGCTGGTACTACACGACATTTACCGTAGTGCGTAGATAGGAAGTCGTGCCATGTTAAATTTAATTCTATGGCTGTAGGTGGTTGATAGGAGACTATTTCTTCACAGTAGTAATAAATGATATAAGTATGACACATGAACTCTATGCTACGTCTTGTCAATATAATAGATAAGCTAAAATGGTAGATACCATTTCAAAAAGGAGGGGCATGCTGCCAAGTCGTGACTTAAGTTCATGACGCGAAAAACAGAAGGAGCAGAACTCTCGATCAGAATCGCAGATATAACTAAGAAACTAGCGGATCACGTCAGTTGGGTGGATCGAGAGTTACAAGGGTCGAATCATGGATTCCAACAGGAAAACGGCACATTGAAATGGTCCAGACCTTGAAAAGAATATTGAAGAGCAGGGCGACATAGGAGCCTGAAAAGAATAGAACAAAGGCAACAGATCCAAACGAGACAAGATATATTACGGCAAGGTTAATTAAAAAGGGCTAGTGTTTGACGATTGATTACTCATCATGTTTACGTTTGAAAATTACAAAGAAGAATAATATATTTGCCGATCTTCAGTCCTTTTGATTGCTGTTAAGTTTTCCTGCTTCAAGTTTGTTGAAAGAGTGTCACACCCTGGACACCTTATTTGTTAAATGGTTTTGATTGAAGTTCGTTAAAACATTCTTCAGCAATCGCCCTCTAAAGTTTATATAGTGCTAGAAGAGATTGATTGTTCACAACATATAAAACAACCACTGTTGAACAAACATCACATTTAATTGCTGTACACATCAAAAATTTTGGACAAACAGTTCAGGTATTAAATCAAGATCTGTAGTAACATATATATTTGTAATGACCACACTGCATTTCCAGAACAGGCATGGGAATGATGTGCATTATCAAAACACATTAACCCCATTGTCCCAAGAAAAAAAAAACAATGTTATTACAAACAACACAACAACCACGAATTGGTTCTACTATCCTTGACCTGCTTTTCACACATAAAGCAACCAATGGTCTAAGTACATAAAACCCAACATACAAAACAATTGTTTCTGACACCAGTTACAATTCTCATATTTAAAATTATTAATGAGATGGTGTCAGAATATTTAACCAAAACATAACTACTATTTGGTTATACCCTAATTACAAAAACAACAAAAACACTTCTGACCTTATAAATCCATGGCATAGAAAAAACACATATAAAGCAGTTGGTACTCTTCATTAAACTAATTAATATAGTCCTTTATCTCCTGGTGTGCGGTTCAGTGTTCATCTCTAATGTAGATTAGATCCTTTTCCCATTATTTGGGTACCTAAAATAAATGCACTCAGTTGTGTTCCTCACATGTATATCCACTGGTAATTGGCTGGTGAATATTTTATAATCCATACTCCCGGATTTGAAATATCACTCACCACATATCCCCTCCGTGGGGCTAGAATTTTCGAATACTCTGTTGCCAGGAGGCTCGGTGCCTTTGTGAAATTTGGCGCCTCAGGTTGGTCATACTTCAGGAGTTCTACTTAAGCTCTACAGAAGGTAATTCCCTTTATCACCAGGTCTGATGAAAAGTCGACGTCCGTTCAGCTTTTCGGCTTTAACTATCCGAATCCCAAATTTGGTTTCACAAACAGGTTACACCCACCAAGTCGCGAGTCTATAACCCATTCCACATTTGATGATGGTATTTAGGTTGACATGTGACCAGCAAAGAGTCATTCGTTTATGATCTAGTCCAGTGTCGGAACATATATGCTGAGAGTCATTCTTTGGTAGCATCTGTGAAAATGTCCAGGATTGATCTGCACATACATGGATCAGAAGATGAATAATTCCAGCACAGAAACAGGGTTGCAAACAATCAGATGATTGATTTTGTTGCAGGCGAAGAGGCATTTACTCCGCTATCTGCTTTCATATGGTCTTCTTGATGGTGTTCAGGTCTGAGATCTTGCGTTGATCTGGCTTTGTTTCAGGGTGTTTCATATTTTACCTTGAGGTAATCTGGTTTCTGAGTTGTTATTCAGTTGGTATGAAGCTCATATTCAGTTGGTACTTTGATTGTACTTGCTGATGTTGTTTCAGTGTCTCTTCCCATTTGGTGTTTTAGTGTCTTGAACCTTATGTTTGACTTTTGCTGCTGTGTGACTTTCTTTCGAAGACTTATCCATTGTTGGATATGAACTTAGGAATCCAACCGACAGTTGAAGGTTTCTCACTGTTGTTAGTTTTATTAACCTTGTAGGATTGTCCCATAGTTTCACTGAGCTTGCTGAGTGATGAGGCTTCAGGTGGTACTCCTCAGAATTAAAGCAGACGATACACTGTTGTCAGTTACTCTGTAGATCTTTATCTTTGTCGATTATTAGATAATGTGGATTTAGCATACCAATTGCTGAAGTCCATCTTGTATATTCCTACTAAAGTAGGACTTCATCAATCACGCAGTCAGTTGTTTTCGAAATTGTCTGTTGCTTACCATGGCAGCTAATAATTGCAGCAGTAAACATTGTTGTGTTGGTCCAGACTTTGTTTAGAACAGGTTGCCATTTTCACTTTCTCCTGGCTGTTAACCCAGTTTCCAGTTGATAGTGATGCAGTCCAACAAACCACCACTCGCTACTGTCTATAGAAATGGACGACAAAGAATACAACACGAGCATTAACCTACTGTCGTATGGTAAAATGTTTAATCAACACAATTACAAACAACAAAAGAAGAAGGAGAAAGGAGTGGATTTCCACGTCCCACTGTCTCTCGTCGCTTGGTGTTGAGCTCTTCTAGCTCTGATAGTGGGTAAAGTATCTTTTCACTCTATATTATGTTCTGAGTTTTTTACTTGGGACTATTTGATGAGTGAAGCCATTCTTTCCATCTAAACATATTGATATTGTCTCTCTCGTACTTGAAGAGCATATCCCACACATAGGCTGTTTTGTTTCTAATGCCTCGTCTCCTCTCCTTCACTATAATCAGCATTAGGCGAAGGCTATTCAACATTGTCTTCTTATTTACTGACAGGTACATACATCATCTCATGTTTCCACAGGAGTCACATTACAATGTGTATTCCACACAATAATGAGTAACAATCAGGACAGAATATAATTCTCATAACAGAGAAAACCAACCATGTACATTTCTCTGATATTAAGTACATGATAATCATAATAATAATACTAATCATAATATTTAATGCAGGAGCCAATGGTTTTGAATTTTCTTATGTCTTAATCCACAAACTAGATTATTCTTTTTTTTTCCTGCTTGCGCAGCATGGGGTTAGTGAACGCTGTGGTATATTTTACCAGTTTCTACTATTTTTAAGCGAGTTTCTTATCTATTAGCAATGATTTATGCAGTCTGATAAGTGTTCGGAACATATAATATTAATCCTCGTGTCCATCACCCGTGGTGCGGTGTGACTAAAGGCTTGGTTATATCATGCGTTTACTTTCTTTGTTCTTGAATTTATATTCTCAAACATGGCAATTTCCTAGCATCTTTATGAAAATATTACATGTCTATCACCCCTCTGGAGTGATTACTAATATGTTAACAAGAAGTTTGTACCAAAATTCGACACGAGAATTCGAGTTACAGATTAGAAGGTGGCAAAGCAATTTATCCAATGAACTAGAGTCCAGAATATGCGTAATCATTAGTATGCTTCCGCATGGATAAAAAGTTTCTTGTAATGTCCTTAACAGTGAAACTACACTACATAGGATATTTACAAATTATAAGCATTGATAGTGAGTTATAGGTTCACAATGCATATAAGAGGTTTTACATAGGAATTACAAATTGGCAAAAGCAAGTTCTCTACTATGAAGTAAGATGTGTAATCAAGAGTCTGCTTCCACATTGAGAAACGTTTCTGACCTGTGCTTCTGGCATGAGTTGAATACTCTACAGTACAAATAATATTTATAGATTATAAGCATTGCTAGTGAGATATAGGCTCACAATGCCTATAAGAGATTTTAACATAGGAATATGAAATTGTAAAAGCCTAGGGAAAATTTGACAGCGTGGCACGCACATGGCGCTCAGTAATAAAATTCAATCAGACTCTGGTTTGCAAGAATTATTGATTTATCATTTTAACTAATTCTTAATTAAACACAATGGTATATGTACCTTATCAAAAATACATACATACGTATTAATAATGTGGATTTAACATACCAATTGCTGCAGAGAATGATGTTTTTAGGGCTAAAATCGCCCTATCCCCTGCCGTGGAGAGGCTACACGCGTCTTCTCTTTGTGCTGCACTGGCCAAAAATGGACACTATAATCCCTTTGTTTTAAAAGATAGACGACGGTTAGCCAGGTATTTTTCTCAATCGCCAGCCTAAATTTAACTAATGCCAAATAAATTTGGCTGTCCTACTTTTTTCTTCTCCCATATTAAGTAAGCTACTTAAACCGTAATTGTTAGGGATTGGTATTTTTAAGGGCGTCCATACCAGGATGTTGGTAGAGACGTTTCAGTATATCACAAGGGTCACATGGAAATATCCAAGATCCGGCCATTGGCATCAACTGGACTTCATCATCACACAGAGGCAACATCTGAATCAAACATAATTAACTCGACAGTGCCACAGTGCTGACTGTGATACGGATCATTCTTTGGTTGTTGCAGGGGTTAGAATGACACCAAAGAGAATCTACACAGCTAAACACAAATCTAACCCCAGGGTTAATATTATTAACACCCACGATCCTGATAAGTTCTTTGAGTTCCAACAGCAGCTTGAAAACTCTTTCACTGATACATCAAAAATTTTACAGCAAGTGAAAAGTTTGGTAAACTTGAGGAAGCACTTTGTAAAACAGCTGTAGGGGTTTACGGCACTGTGGATCATAACAGGCAGGACTGGTTTGCGGCAAACAGCCAGACACTACAGTCCTTGATTGATAAAAGAAGATTGCTCTCTTAAGAAACAAGGAAAGAACAACGCGTAACACTCTGAGTGAGCTGAAGAAAGCTAGGAATGACTATTGGATCAAGTTATGTGAGTCCATTCAAAATGCAAGTGATAAGGGATACATCAGAAGGATTGTATGAAAGGATCAAGAAAACCTGTGGTCCGATGATTAAAAGAATTGCACCACTGAAACCTTGACTGGAGAAATCATCACTGATAAGAATCAGCAGATGGACAGATGGGTAGAGCACTATTTGGAGCTTTACTCAAGTGAGACCAAAGAGGCCCTACCAGCTCGTGACCACCTGGACACACTTCCCACCATAAAAGAAGTTAAGTGTACTATAAATGAACATGCATCTGGCAAGACTCCAGGTACGGATGGGATTCTAATAGAGGTTATCAGGAGTGGGTGAGACACACTCACTCTACAGATACACCAACTAATAGAGCTATGCTGACGAGAAGGACAAGTCCCACAGGATTTCAAAGATTCAAACATAACACTGTACAAGAACAAGGGAGATCGGAGCGACTGTAACAACTATAGGGGTATCTCACTTCTGTGTATTTTGGGAAATTATTTGCCAGAATTGTTATGTGCAGACTTCAAGTCCTGGGAGATGAAGTCTACCCGAATCACAGTGTGGCTTTCGACAGAACCGGTCTACCATTGATATGATATTCTTATTGCGATAAATGCAAGAAAATTGCCGTGAGCAGAATCAACCACTATTTATTGCCTTCATCGATCTCACAAAGACATTTGATTTGGTCAGTCGTGAGGGTCTGTTCAAGGCACTAAAGAAGATTGGCTGCCCAACAACTCTTCTGTTCATTGCGGAATCAATCCACACAGGCATGAAGGGTATAATCAAGTTTGATAGTGCAACTTCAGAAGAGTTTGAAATCAAGAGTGGAGTGAAACAAGGTGTATTAGTTCCCACCCTCTTTGGAATATACTTTTCACTTCTACTGAAATATGCCTTTAGTGGATGGTGGTATATACATTCACTAACGCTCAGATGGCGGACTCTACAATGCTCAGAGATTGAAGGCCAAGATCAAAATTAGGAGGGTACTGTACAGAGAGTTGCTTTATGTAGATGATGCTGCAATTACGACCCACTCTGAGGAATAACGTGCATTATGTATCCACTATGGACGAACATTTACAGCACGAATTGGCCTTATCAGTCACATTCGCTACCGCCATGGGTGGTAGTTATTATGCCTTTTTGAAGCGCAATGTAACAAACTATCGTCTGTCGAGACGGCAAGGGGCCAATGATATTAGCTAAGTTACTATACAGATCTTAAGATAAGTAAACAGGTCATTAGCTTAATAGAAAGATCAATAGCTTAATTACTAAAAACAATCAATAGCTTCGTTATTAAACAAATCATAAGCATAAGCTTAGTATACATATTATTAGCTTAGTTAGTATATAGATCATTAGCTTAGTTAGTGAACAAATCATTAGCTTACTTAGTAAACATATCATTATTTTAGTTAGTAAACAGATCATTAGCTTAATTAGTGAACAGATCAGTAACATAGTTAGTAAAAAGATCATGTGCTTCGTTAGTAAACATATCATTAGCTTGAATAGTAAACATATTATTAGCTTAGTAAACAGAGCATTTTCTTAATTATTAAACAGATCATTAGCTTAGTCAGTAAAACGATTATTAGCTAGTTAGTAAACAGATCATTAGCTTAGTTATTACAAAATCATTAGCTTAGTAAGCACATCGTTAGCTTAGTTAGGAAACAGATCATTAGCTTAGTTAGTAAACAGATCACTAGCTTAGTAAACGGATCATTAGCTTTGTTAGTAAACATATCATTAGCTTACTTAGAAAACAGATCTTTAGCTTAGTTAGTAAACAGAACATTATCTTAGTAAACATACCGTTATCTCAGTTAGTAAACAGATCATTAGCTTAGTAAGTAAACAGATCATTAGCTTATTTAGTAACCACATCATTAACGTTGTTAGTAACCATATTATTAGCTTAGTTAGTAAACAGATCATTAGCTTAGTTAGTAAACAGATCATTAACTTAGTAAACAGAGCATGCTCATTGCACACGGAGCTATATCTCCAAAGAGCTCATATCTCATTCTGAGAATCTGTCTCAGCGTGTAGCGAAAGACGGCGCCATTTCTGTTTTGGTTGAGAATTATTCTTTGGTTCCCCACCTGGCACTCTTGTAATAATTACCTACGAAAAACAGAAATAGAAATGCATATTTAAAGAACATATTAGAGAGAAGAATAAGGAAACTTCAAGATTCACCTTAGGTATAGACTGGTTGCTGCAACAGAAGCCAATGGATTTCTATGAGACAGGAAAAATCTTTTGTGGCGTTGGATGAATTTAATGGGCATATTGGAGATTCTAAATCACCTTATAAAGCACACTGTCGCCTAACCCAAACTAAACTTGTGTGGTCCGTCGCTGGAGCTGGTAATGAGAGATAAAACGATGCCATTAATAACTAAGTGCTTCTCTGGCAGTAATTCACAATGATTCTTCGATTACTTCCCATTACGTGAGTTACCTCACTCATTCATTTTCGACATTTTTAAGAAACAAAAAGAGAGCGAAACTCGTATTCTCTCTCTCTCTCTCTCTCTCTCTCTCTCTCTCTCTCTCTCTCTCTCTCTCTCTCTCTTTCTCAGTCTCTCTCTCTCACTCTCTCTCTCTCTCTTTCTCTCTCTCTCTCTCTCTCTCTCTCTCTCTCTCTCTCTCTCTCTCTCTCTCTCTCTCTCTCTCTCTTAATGTTTCTAGCCTGACTGTTGATCTTTCACAAAAACGGGCAAAATATTTTCTGAACAATCAAATTGCATTAAATCATTCTTATCAAGCCAGCTCCTTACAGCCAACTAGTTGTGCAAATATCTGTCATCTGTGAACGCAAGGCATTCTAGTTATTAAATAGATGGGTCAACAGTAATTACACTAAAATGCTTTTAGTATTTTATTTTTCATGCAACAATGCTGTTCACAATTTCACAGAATATTGAGATTGTATCTCTTGCATAAACTGTTCTATATTCTTATCTGTCCTTCTGTTTTTATTGAGAAATCAATACGAGGAACTGGGGACGGAGTCATTAGGGCACGTCTTCATCTGTCCTTCCTTCTCTTTTGCCATGAAATGTTAGCTGATAACATAATAATCTAGTATTGATAATATAATCTAGTATCATTGCATTTGTTATATTGATAATATGTTTTGTTCTAATGCCAGCTGGTGCATCTATTCCAGCAAGACCTGGACTGGGCAAAGTGACTCGATAACGTGGAAACGTGTCACAGTTCAATATGTTCAACATATCCTCTGCATCATCGTGTTCATCTTGTACCTTGCTGTATCAAGGTGAAGCATAAACAACGGGAGAGTGCCCATTTATGGGCTTCATGTATCGAGATTCCCATGGCATATGTTATCCCCTCTGTCCATCGTTTACATAGTCGGCCTTTTCTTCTGGTTCCATTTGGTCTGTACATCTAGGCTGTTTGAGGACTACAGTCAGTTGACAGTCTAGTTATACCATTTCACTTCCTGTTTTCTAATTAAATCTACTCCCGTGTGTTGCCGGGGCCCATAAGGGGAGCAAAGAATAGCAACACTGCAGCCTACCACGCATGTCGTAAGAGGCTTGATGGTTCCGTCGCCCTGCTACTGAGTGAGTGCGTGGCGCGACACTGTGAGCTGTGAGTTTCGTGTGAAATTATTTTGAATCTGCCCGAGGTTGTTTTTTTTTGGAACGTGACTGCATGTTCGGAGCGATGGCAGATGGCTATGTCCCAGAGTTGACCGGTTTTTGCTTTATGCAGAAATGCGTGGCTGCTGGGCTTCTGGTTGACTGCCACTACCATCGACGATGAACTGTATTTCGTGGACTGTGTGGGTGAACATCTAGGAAACATCCAGATGGGAAAATGACTGCCGATTCCATCAGAAATGAACTGGGTATTTTGTGGGGGACTATTGTGTTGACATTCTGGCGGCGGCATTATGCACAGTGTATCTGTGTGGGCTGTTGTTTGTTGAGACTCCTGTCTTTTCCACTTTTCACATTGGGCAGTGGGGAGTGTTTTGTATGATATTCACTGGCACATGGAACGGAGCATAATGGGGACGACCGTGAAGTTGGAACTGCGACTAACTAACTAACTAACTAACTAACTAACTAACTAACTAACTAGCTAGCTAACTAACTAACTAACTAACTAACTGACTGACTAACTGACTGACTGACTGACTGACTGACTGACTAACTAACTACCTACCTACCTACCTAACTAACTAATTAACTAACTAACTAACTAACTACCTACCTAACTAACTAACTGACTAACTAACTAACTAAATAACTAACTAACTAACTAACTAACTAACTAACTGACTGACTGACTGACTGACTGACTGACTAACTAACTAACTAACTACCTACCTACCTACCTACCTAACTAACTAATTAACTAACTAATTAACTAACTAACTACCTAACTAACTAACTAACTAACTAACTAACTAATTAAATCTAACACTCCTATTTCCTCCTCTATTAGTCTCAGACGTCACACTCTTCTTTGAGCTTAATAGAGATATTTCTCACTGGCCCTTTTTCTGTTCTCCCCATCAGATATATAACAAATCATTTTGAGTGTAACAATTCTCTACACATCATCATGTGCCATGTCGATAACCGTGGACGGTCTTGTTTCGCCATCTAGAACGGCCACCAGAGTCTTGGGTCAGCTCAGTCTTATTGTATCTACCATGGCACGTACCAAGCTATCCAGGTATTTACCTCTCTGCCTTCCTCTTGTCCATTTTCTCCCAATCTTGCCACTTGTCGCCAAGTTCTCTAATTTATTTCTTCTTCTAACAGGCACAAAATATTGACTAATTTCTCAAATCAGTTTACGCTTGTCATGTGTTTCTTGTACGACTTGCGTATTAGTTTTTCAGTCTGTTCATTGTATTCTTTGCATTTCGCCCCGAAAACACATCTCCACTGCCATTATATATGTTTCAGTATATCTGCTCATTGTCCACGTTTCACATTTATACAAAAGTACAGGTTCTATGTAGCATCTCAACACTCTTTTTCTCGTTGCGATTGACATCTTTTTATTGGTCCGTAAGTTTTCCATCTTGCAAAAGACTACCTTCGCCATAGGGATTCTTGTTTCAATCTCTTCAGGGCACCTCCCATCGGATGAGATAGTTGCACAGATTCACTTATTTAAGAAATTTCCCATTTACCCGTATAGTACATTGCATGTTTCTTTCTTCCTAGTGACTATCATAACATATGTCTTCTTACAATTTAATTCTAACAATAGTTGTTCAAATTCTAACCCTAGTTGTTCAATGTCAATCACTGACGCATAGTCTCTATATAGCAGACATGCCCACTCTTTGTTGTTAAATACATATAATGTCAATGTGTCTTTAAGTTTTTCTGTTAGGAATTCCTATTCTTAACTCATCCATTCATTCAATGGCATGTCCTTTGCAGAACCTCGCTCCCATAACAACCTTCCGGAAAACTTCTCGATCATAAGCAAGATGTCCAGCGTCCGATACACACATCTGGAGATCATCCGCCACATCCTGCACCCATCTTCTCGTTGGCCTTCCTCTTCCTCTCTTCCCAGGCATATACCCCTCCATTATTGTTCTCTCCATACTTTCATGACGTGACCAAATTATTTCAGTCTTCTTTGTTGTATCGTCTGTAATAACCAACCTTCTTCAATATTCAGCTCTTGGAGTATAGATTCATGTGTTCTTTTCTTTATTCAAGACATTCATAGAACCCGTCTGTTCTTTTCTTTATCCAAAATATTCTTAGAACTCGTCTTAGTTCAGCTGGTATCTCATTACATCATGGTAATGTACCATTCTTCAGGTTCTTTATTAGTCTTTCCCCTTGAGCCTAAATCGGCGCATAGGGCAGAAGTAATGGCTCTCCATGTCTGGCGGTTCGCTGCTACCTGTTGTAGATCTTGGATGTTCACTTGGCCGTTGAATGAGCCTTCTCTGATGATGGTTCTACGCAGGGTCTCTCTTGGTCTTCCCCGTTTTCTTTTCCCTACTGGTGAACATATTAGGGCTTGGTAGGGGAGTCTTGCTCTTTATTGCTCATACAATATCATCTAATGGGTGGTTCAGGTTCTGTATCTGCTGTCTTTGGTTCATGTATCTCATTCGGCCGGTCTCCGTGGCCAAAGTTTTGCGAACGCGGTTCGTGAGCCGCTTACCAGGCGTTCGAAACGCAGCCGCGACCGATTTGTACAGCTGACCGTGTCGTGTTGTGTTATAACGTGTTGGTATGGGAGCCGGTCGTTCAGAAAGCAATGGCAAACTACTGAACGTAAAACTTGCCTAGTACATCAACAGCAGCTGAAGAATGCAGATGTTGACTTCAACGTCCTGTAAGGGATATGCAACATTTGAAAAAAATAATCTCATTCATATCTTCACAGTCATTCATATCATACATTCCACTGCAGTATTTTTGCCATCTTTCTAGAATTTGTCTAGATTCCATTAAGATATTTCCCAACTTGTCACAGATTACATTTAATTGTGGTTGAACATTTCTTATCAATACTTCATTTATTGAACATTTCGTGATCTCTTCCATTCTTATGATAATGCTTTATTGTAATACAACAATCGCGCGCGCGTTTGTGTGTGTGTGTGTGTGTGTGTGTGTGTGTGTGTGTGTGTGTGTGTGTGTGTTTTGGCCTTTCTTGTGATCTTTCTTATTTCTCGTGTTAAAAATGCATACTTCATCCTACAGTTATCGATGTTTCCTCCTTTCGCTTTCACTTCCCTTCGTATTTTTTGTTGTTGTTGTAATAATTCTAAAGTGTCTGATGTAATCCATTCCTTATGTTTCTTAGTATTGGTCGGAATTAAATCTTTGGCAGCAGTTACCAAGATATCTCTGCCAGTTCGTCAGGTGTCATTTCCTCCTGTATTCTTAACTATAATTTGGGATTGGAAACAAATAGGTATATTAAGCTACTGCGATAAGAAACGTACTAAACACAAACACGTTGCACATACCTTACAAGGAGATCCATCGTATACCGGAATACAGGTGAAAATTCAAAATCAAAAGTAATCAATAAATATATAAAATGAATAATAAAATAAAATACACACAAAAGCGTACAATACGACACACAGGACTGCCGACGTTTCGATTCTCAGAACCTTTGTCAAGGACAGGACAACACAGATAGATAAACAACGAAATTTAAAAAAAAAAGAAGCAAAAAGCACCACTACACTGTTTCCATGTGGGAGCAGAAAAAGGCGGCTTTGCCAGTTACGAAGGCACTCTTTGGCTGCAGAGTTTAAGTATAGTAGGTTGCCAGATAGGATTTAGTACGTGTCTTCTCGCAGGAGCTTAATATACCTATTTGTTTCCAATTCATATCGTTATATCCTGCAGCAGCCGCTGCTTTTTCTTCTATAATTTGGAAGCAGACCGCCTTGCGTTGATTTAGATGGTACGAGCGTTCAGAACGCAATGGCTAACTGTTGAACGCAAATATTCCTTATACACCACATACAGCACAAAATAATTTTAGGGTTGATTGCTGCGTACTGTAAAAGACATACTAGTAAGTTAACTATAACAGATGTAATGGTAAGAGAGACAACTGTAAAACAGTTTGCTCAATTGATTCTATATAAATTACTTCCCTTTTCCTCATGAAATACCCGGTTACGAATATAGACAGCAGACGTGTCTTGCGAGTTCGAATCACATCTGCGGGAGATTTGGAAAGCAGACCGCCTTGCGTTGTTATTTTCATCTTAATATTGAAACTCATATGAGTGCCGGTCGTTCAGAAAGCAATGGCAAACTACTGAAGGTAACATTGCCCAGGAATCATAAACAGCCAAAATTGCTGAAGTCGACTGCTATAAATGATATGCAACTAACTTTAAATTTAAGTATCTTGAGTAACAATACAATGATTGCTTGAGATGGCGGTTACTGTTGGTGTCTTCAAGCCGGAGTGTTGAATTCTTTTTCATACATCTTCAGACATCAAGATGAATAGATCCACAGAAAGAAGTTGTATACTTGAACATAATTATCTTTAAATGAAGCTGGTTTAGGCCAAAATGGGTGTCTCTGCTGCGTATATTTAAAATTCCTACAATAAATGTTTAACTCTCATTTCAAAAGTCCCACAGTTAAATTTATCAGTATGTCGTATCTCTTTTTCCGGTTCCATTTGGTCTGTACTTATATAGTAACACTGCATGTCATGAAAAGAAACAAGCTAGAGAACTTGGTGACAACTGGCAAGATTGAGGGGAAGAGAACAAGGGGAATGCAGAGAAGTAAATATCTGGATGGCTTGGTAACATGGTATGCTCTAGGCATGAACACTGAGCTGTTTCACGACTCTGGTGATCGTGTGAGATGACGAAACATGACCACCCACGTTATCGGTATGGCACATAATGATGATGATATTGTATCTTCTGTTTGTTAAAAGTTTGGTGTTTCCTGCTATTGTGACCTATGTGGAGTCTGAAGAGTGTTATGAAGATTGTTACTTGCTCTGTTAGGTGAAGCTGTTTCTTGCCAATATGACGACTCAATAGACAAAGACATCGAAATGAGATACCTAAAAGCAAGTGTGCTTACATATCAACTATACTGAAACATCCAACCATACCAATATCCACAAAGCGACAGACAATAAACAGCATATTCACACCAACTCAATGCTACCAATGTCAAACTTGGACTTTATTGAAATAACACGTACGCAAAATCAACATCTGCGAGATGAGATGCCTCAGGAGAGTTGCCTGCTTAACTATCCAACACCGAGTAAGAAATGATGTTATCAGACAGACAAGTAGGATAAACACCTTGTGCCACATTTATTGAAAGGCGTAATGTGTCAACAAATACGACATGTGTCGTAATTCTGTTATTGAAAGGCAAAACATCGAATGGTTTGGCCATCTAATCCTAGTATGCAACGCCATCAACTACCAGCAGTGGCTCTACATCAAAGAACATCTATTACCAGAGCAAGAGGACGCCCAAGAAGAAAATGGATTGACGATTTCAAAGACACTGTACAATCACGCGGAATGACACTATCCAACACCACCCATCGTATTCCATAGTTTTGGGTCCATATGTATGATAGACATGGCTATTGAAGACATCTTTTTAGAAGCGGTGGTGTCTAGTTGGTCATACGACTAAGTACACTTGTTGCTGTAGCGAGCCACTGTCGCCAATTGGAGGTGACAGGTTCGAATCCCGGTCGGTAACTAAAGCTTTCAATTTTAATATTGTCTAGAGCGTCCTCTAGTCTCTACATCCTTCTTCTAATTTCTAAGAGGGCCAAACAATACTATGTGTGTTTATTTATGAACCACCTATCGGGCGATGGAGTGTCAATTATTCCTCCCCACGGCACTTGACGTCAAAAATGGAAGATGATGATGACGATGATGATGGTGATGATGATGATGATGATGATGATGATGATGATGATGATGATGATGATGATGATGATGATGGCATTCCGGTGGCTTGAGGAGACTACTGCAGCACACGTAGTATTCATTAAGGATTCAAAAAGTATGCTTGGTAAGGTGGGGAAAGGAATGTTTCGTGTGGAATGGCTCTAGTCGATTCAGAGATCACAGATTGTGAGAATTGTATGGATATTTTGCCCTGACCATGCGGGGGTACGGGGGAATGAACAGGCTGATAGGCTAGCAGGGAATGCATCTCTTGGTGGTAGTTTGCCTATGGACAAGGGGGAGGTAGTCGTGCGCTTGTGGGACCAGTTGGAGAAGGCGGAGGAACAGATTGAGAGCCCATATGTGAAAAGAATGAGATTGCGGAGGCTCGGCAGGGGTTCTGGAAGAATCTCATAACTGAGAGGGAAGACCAGGAGAACGTTTAATCAGATAGCGGTGGGAACGATTAGTAGTATGACTCTTAGCTGGCTGTTGAACGAGGGGACGGAGCACGTATGGGAATGTCCTGAGTGCAGTGATGTCGGTTTTTAACTCAACTCAACTCAACACATTTCTTACGTTAATCATTTTTTCTGTTTCAGGATATTGCGGTCAACACCAGCATCTTTCAGCTGTATGTTGATTCCTAGGCTAGATTACGCTCATCAGCACGCCACGACTTTCTGAGCGACCGGCTCCATACTCTCATTAGTCACTTTTGTGATTCGAACCACTGCTAATTCTCGTCGCGTCACGTGACGAGAGTATTCGGGGTTAGCGGAGAAAGCTGCTAACTCCTCGGCCACGGAGCGACGTTAATCATTGGCTGAGAAAAATACTTTTCTTACGTTAATAGTTTTACGTTAATCATTGGCTTTGATAAATACTTTTCTTACTTTAATCTTTGCATTGGATAAATCTACTTTACTTACAGTAATAATGGCCTTAGATAAATGTACATTTCTTTCGTTAGTCATTGCCTTAAATTAATCTACATTTATTACGTTAATCATTGTCTTAGATAATTCAATTTTTCTGACGTTAGTAAGTTTCATAGATAAATCACCAACATCAAGATTTCACTCCAAAATAAGATAAATAAAGATGTTTCGAGTATGACAGGAGTTTAGTTTAGTACGAGAATCTTGTGTACGGTAAATTATTATATTCCATCCATCATGTGCCATGTCGGAAAGTGTGGGCGGTCATGATTCGCCATTTCACTCGATCACCAGAGTCGTGGATCAGCTCAGTGTTCCTGTCTCGACCATGCCATGAAACAAGCCATCCAGGTATTTACTTCTCGGTCTTCCCCTTGGTCTCTTCCCTTCGATCTTGCCAGTTATCACCAAGTTCTCCAATTCATTTCTTCTCATAACATGTCCAAAAAAAATGTGACTGTCTACGTCTCTCAACGTCAACGAATTTCTCTAATCAATTTACGATTTTCATTTGTTTCCTATAGTACTTGGTCATTTTTTTTTTTTTTTTTTGTGTCTCTCCATGGACTTCTTTGCATTCTCCTCAGAAACCACATTTCTACAGCCATCAGATGTTTTTTAACTTGACTGCTCATTGTCCAAGTTTCACATCCATACAAAAGTACAGGTTCTATGTAGCACCTCAACACTCTTTTTCTCGTTTCAATTGACATCTTTTTATTGGTCAGTATGTTTTACATCATGTTAAAGACTACTTTAACATGATGTTTTTTAACTTGACTGCTCGATGTCCAAGTTTCACATCCATACACAAGTACAGGTTCTATGTAGCACCTCAACACTCTTTTTCTCGTTTCAACTGACATCAGCTTATTGGTCAGTATGTTTTACATCATGTTAAAGGCTACTTTCGCCATAGCGATTATTGTTCTAATCTCTTCAAGGCATCTCCCATCAGATGTTATGACGGTTCCGAGATAATTTTATCGATTCACTTGTTTAAGAATATTCCCATTTACTTGTATATTACATTTTGGCACTTCTTTCTACCTAGTGACGACCATAATCTGTATCTGTTTGTAATTTAATTCTAACCCCAATTGTTCACTGTGTGCAACAACCGCATCTACTAAATGTTGCAGATCCTGCTAGTTGTCTGCAGTCAATATTGTATCATATGAATATCTAATGTTATTGATGTTTCGTCCTCCAATGACGATTCCATTTATATCTTCTACATTTCTGAAAATAGTTTCACTGTATAGGGAAAAAAGATCTGGAGACATTACACATCCCTGTCTCACACCTCTCTTAATAGGCTAATATTGTCCTACTTCATTATCAATCCTTATGGCAGCTTGTTGTTTCCAATACATGTTTTCAATAAGTCTAATGTCTTTCCCATCAATTTGTAGGTCTGCAAGCATATCTACATTGTTGACATGTTTTACTCTATCGAAAGCCTTTGTGTAGTCAATAAAGCAAAGATGTGTATCTTTGTTTACTTCTATAGAACGTTCGATAACTGATCACAGCATATACACGGCATTTACTGGACCCTTTCCTTCTACAAACCCACATTGTTCTTCCCCTATTTCAGGTTGTATTTTCTTTCTCACTCTTTGCATGATAACTCGTAGCAAAATCTTCGTGATGTGACTCATTATACAAATTGTTCTATGTTGATCACATTCCAAGGCTCCTGATTTCTTTGGGATTGCAATAAATACAGAATTACATAATTCAGAAGGTATATCTCCGGTATCATATAATGTGTTCAGCAGTCTGGTGACTTGATCTATTCCATATTCGTCTAAAGCTTTAATGATTTCTGTTGTGATGATTATCTGAACCTGGTGGCTTGCCTGCTTTCATATGTTTAATTAAGAACATCCCGAACCTCAATCTTCAAAATTGGCAGTCCTTCATTATTAAATAGAATATCATACTATTCATCTCTGTTATCATCATAAAGGTTTTTCACATAATCTGACCATTCATGTGGAATCTGATCTTTTTCTGTTATCATTTTGCCATCTTTAGTTTTTAGACAGCCCGCTGATGTTCTTGTTCTTTTATTAGTAAGTTCCTGAATTCATTTGTGTACTAATTTGGTATTTTGACCGTTGTGTTGTTTTTCAATTTCTATGCAATTCTTCTCAAGCCATACTTCTTTTGCCTCCTTACATAATATTCTGACTTGTCTGTGAATTTCTTCATATTTGGCAGGATTATTTTTGTTGAGTCTTCTTGTTTCCATTAGTTGTAAAATTTCTTCAATCATCCATTTCTTACGACCCACCTTATTAAATTTTGGAATAGTTGTTTCTGCTGCAAAACTGATTGAATTCTTCAACATTACCCATTGATCATCCATACCCCGAAATAGGATCTCTAGATCATACAATTCATCAAATCTGTTCTGTACTTCTATGTTGAATTCGTTTTGTATTTCCATGTCATTTCTCAATGTACACATATCACATTTAGTGTTTCCTGTTATATACTTGACTTTCTTTAACTTTACCCTCAATGTACCTGTAAGTAATCTGTGGTCACTATAACAATTAGCACTGGGAACTGTTTTTGCAATTGTTAATGAATTTCTTAACCTTCTGCTAATCAAACTGTAGTCAGTCTGGATTCTAATCCTGCTATCAGGACTCCTCCATGTCCATAATCTTCTAGGGTGTTGTTTGAACCAGGTGTTTCCTACAATCATTTCCTGCTCATTTGTCCACTCTACAAGTCTGCATTATATTACGACATGTATAAAATTGAGGAAGACAACGAGATATGCGTTCCTGTGCCTCAGTGTTCCTGCATGTTGGTGGGATCTAGTTGTTAAACACCATCTCGCTGTTTTTCATGACCATGTGATCTAGTTGATCTGAGGAAAATGCAATGAATACCATGGACATACAGAAAAATCATTGACCAATTCCTACACGAAACAAATGAAAACCGTAAACTGATTAAAGAAATTACACGTAGACGGTCACAATGTTTTAGTCACGTTATGAGAAGAAATAAATTTGATAACTTGCTGACAACTGGCAAGATCGAGGGAAGAGAACAAGAGGAGGGCAGAGAAGTAAATACCTGGATTGCATGGCTACATGGTGTGGTCAAGATAAGAACACGGAGCTTATTCACGGCTCTGGTGATCGAGTGAGACGGCAATGCATGACCGCCAACGCCTACCGGCATGGCACATGATGATGATGATCTATTTGTTAAATTTGGATTTTATTTTCATTTCGCGCGGGTGAAATCATTGGGGGAGAGTGTGGGGTACAAGCTTTATCCTAGTGCGAGGAAATGCAATCTAAGTACGAAATATCATGGCAGGGCAGACCAGGCCCTAAACCTTGGTAAGCAGCTGGTCAATGATGGACGCTTCGACAGAGGAAGACTTTGAGCATTGCTTTCTGATCCGGTAGCTTTTTCAGTTTGTCTTATTCCAGATTATAGTGTCACTTTTCCACTGAGGTAAACTAGGCAGACCGAGAGAGGGATCATGCTGCATGGGCAACATATAGACTCTACAATTCAGCCTAAGCGTTGTGCTATGGCGAGGTATAACTCCACACTTAGTCCCCGCTATGGGTTGTGGTTATTATGTCTTTTTTAAGTACAATGTGACAAACTATCGTCTCCTAAGACGGCAAGGTGCCAGTAATATTGTCATTGCATTACTGTGTAATCTAGACGTGAAATATCGGCCCCTGTTTCATTACATACCTGTGTAATCGAGATGTGAAATCTACATCTCCTTGTCATTGCATGTTTCAATGATCTAGTGTTTTCGACTTTCCTTGTTTTTCTTTCCACATTGAATTGTGCATTTCACTACTTCCAGTTTTATTCTGCCCTTTATCATTAACTGGATCATACATCCTCAACTAACACAAGCCGAATGTCCCATATCTTGCTACACACACTAAACGTCCCATATCTTGCTACACAAACCAACCATCCCATATCTTGCTACACACGCCAAACGTCCCATATCTTGCTACACAAGCCAAACGTTCCATATCTTGCTACACACGCCAACGTCCTATATCTTGCTACACACGTCAAACGTCCCGTTTCGTGCTACACACGCCAACCGTCCTATATATTGCTACATACGCGAACCGTCCTATTTATTGCTACACCCGCCAGCCGTCCTATATATTGCTACATACGCGAACCGTCCTATTTATTGCTACACACGCCAGCCGTCCTATATCTTGCTACACACACCAAATTAACCTATATCCTGTTACTCACAACAAATTAACCTATATGTTGCAATCTCCTGCCAATCCCCCCTCCCAATTATCTCCCCATATTTTTAATCTCTAAGTCTTCTTCTTCTTCTTTCGTTCGCTTGAAACATGTCTACAACTGCAATGTCGTCTCTTGTATGAATCTAACAGTCTTTTTTAGTTCATTCAGCGGTCCATAGAGTTTATCTTCCACTGTTGTCTCACTAGGCCAGAAGGTTCGCCTGGATATGTTGTAGTTTGGGCAATCCTGGAGTATGTGCTCTGCTGTCTGCGACGCCAAACCACATGTGCACATGGCTGAGTCACCAATCTTGAATTTTGTATACAAGTGGTTGCGTAATCTATTGTGTCCTGTTCTGAGGCGCAGAAGAATGACCTGTTCTGATCTGTCCATAACGTGGTAGTCGTCTTGAGTAAGGTTTGGAGGCTTTCTGATTGATTTGATCATTCTTTTCTTTTGGTGGTATGTAATAGGCACATCAGGTTGTTCTTCTTTTGCTCCTTCGTTAGCCAATCGATCAGCTCTGTCGTTTCCGGGGACTCCACAGTGGGATGGTATCCACTGTATGGTGATCTTACGCTGACTGCTAAGTTCAGAAAGTAGTGTCCTCAGAACTGGCAATTTCCCAGACAGGAGCGCCTCTATTACGGATTTTGCATCTGTCAATATCACTGCAGGTTGTGTACCATGGCTGGTATTTTGTAATTTCTCTGTGGCTATCTTGATTGCCTCAATTTCAGCATCATAGTTATGGCAGTACTTTCCTGTTGGAATTCTAGCCGTGTCTCTAGTATTATTTGGGTATTCTATGTACACTCCCGCTCCTCCATTTCGAACAGCATTTTGTGCTGACCCATCTGTGTAGACTCGGATCCAGAGGTCCTGTGGGTATTCATCATCAAGGAAGCTGAGAGTGGCTGTTCTGCGCTGTACACTGTTCTGTTCTTCCTTGTCCAATATTCCTCTCACTTTTGACTAAGTCAAATTCTCTTCTCTGCGTTTTTCTAAGTCTCCGCTATTTCGTTTGTTCTGAAAATACAAGGAAAAGGACTTCATAATTACACTATCATAAGGTTTTCTCAATGTGCATTCTATCCAGTTCTTTTGCCGTCCGTGTTGATTCCTTAGAATATCTCCAGTTCTACCTCCACATTGGTGATTCTGTCATTCTATCTTAGTTCTTCTAGTAATGTCTTCCCCCGCATGTTATAGAGACCTTACGGGGACGCAAAGAATAATTTTTTTCCTTCCGTTTTGATTCCATAGAATCTTTCCAATTCTACCTACTCATTGGTGATTCTGTAATACCATGTTAGTTCTTCTAGTTGTGTTTACCCCCCTATGATACCGAGACCTTCTGATAGTAACACTGTATACTACCATATAGTATGTGATAGCTAAGGATAGGAGAGCCTGCAGTGAGTTGACTGAGTGTCTACGCCCCAGTGGAGGATACAGAGTGAAACATGAGCTAGTGTTTTCAATATTAGAACTCTCTCTGGAGGTAAGCTTGGTAGAATAGATAAGAGCGTTCGTTCATAAACACCCAGTGTCCTAATGCTAAGGTAAGGGGTTTAACCCCTATACCGAACAGGTGAACTAAAATGTTGACTTCTCGTCCTTGACGTGGGGTCGTAAATTACAAGTACCTCTGAAGTCCGAGTGGGTTCGCTTGATGACAAGGGGCACTAGTAATAGGGAAAGCTAATCTACACGCAAAATTCAGTCCAGTGTTAATATGTACCGTGTATGGACTACGCTCGAGTTTAATACTTCTAAACAACCAAGGTTATATAAATATAATTCTTGTTTTTACAATCACCAACGTAATGCACAATGCATTCATTACGGACTCAATGAGTATGCTTAGTAAGGTGTTTCGTGTGGAAAGGTTCACCTCGCTTCAGAGATCACATATTGTGAGAATTATATGGATTTTTTGCCCAGGCCATGAGGGAGTGTAGGGGATTGAACAGGCTGATAGGCTGGCGGGGAATGCACCACTTGGTGGTAGATTACATATGAACAAGGAAGAGGTGGTCGTGCGCCTGTGGGACTAAGTGAAGAAGGTTGGGAAATAGAATGAGAACCCTATGTGGAAAGAATGAGATTGTGGGGGGCCGGCAGGGGTTCTGGAAGAATCTTAAAACTGAGAAGGGAGACCAGGAGAACTTCCAATCAGATAGTGGTGAAAATGTCCTGAGTTCAGCGATGTAGGTTCTTAGCTCAACTCAACTCAACTCAACTCATCCAAAGCAAAAATGAGTGTTTGACTAATGAAAACACAAGGAATAAGTTGTACAATGTATTCCCGGGCATTGTCCTTGCATCTGATCGAGTGCATACTGCAGAAGTCACTCAACATATAACAAAGTAAAATGATGAGTACTTCAAGCTGAAATATGCATCAGACGTACTCCCATGGTAATTGAGACTGGCACCTAACGACATGCAGCCACATATGCAAATAGTAAAATGAATGCTTTCAACAGAAATAAGTAAACCACTTTGTCATATGATTCAGTGTCACAACGGTAGTTTAAAGACGCTATCATGCCTTTTCGTTGACATAATTCGGGTTTATTCGATTGTACATGTTACGCTACTTCATTATATATTAAATAGTTTCTGTATGTAGTTTGCACCTGACGATGTGCAGCGAAATATACCAGGCGATAAATTTTGAAATATATAGTTTGTGGCTTTAGTATTCAAATTCGCCAAGGGAAAACATTGATTTTAGTATTCAAACTTGCAAGTACGAATATTGTATGACAATGTAAATTAAAACCCAGTGTTGTCAATTACAATCCGAGTGGTTTATTTCAATAATCAGTTTGTTTTATTGCAATAACCAATTTGTTTTACTGTAGTAACCAATTTTGTTGTACTGCAATAACCGATCAATGTTTACACATCACAAAGTCAAATAGTTAACAACGAAGTATAGTGAATGAATGTATACAACAAATTAACATTAACAATGTTACAATACAAAGCAATATGTTAAATTATTATCATTTTTATTGTTTACAAATATTAGATACTATATAAATATCATATTACATTTCAGTAACTAAACTGCAAATAACTGTGACATAGCATCTGAAATATTATTTTGAGCAACGTGTTAACATAAGCAAGGAACCTTTCCACAGTCTAACTGGACCTATCTGGTAGATGGTGCCAACCTCACATCGTGTAGCCCAACCTGCACTAGGGGGCTGATGTGACCAACACCGCGATGTCATTAACATAATTACAAGTAACAGGAAATACAAACAGGTATATGTAGCTCCTGCGAAAAGATGAGACGTACTAAACACGGACACAGTGTAAATATAGAGTGTATGCTTAATGACTGTGAAGTGTTTGAAAATATTGCCGGTCCAAGTTTTGTATTCACCCTTTGTAACGTTCATGCAACATAATAGGTAAATACAAAACTTGGACCGGCAATATTTTCAAACACTGCACAGTCATTAAAACTACACCCAATACCTTACAACGGACTCCATAATGGTTACACGTAATTAAGGGACTCATTTATCGTTAATGCATAATGGGTATATGGTGCTAAGACCCATATAGAATACAGACCAATGGGACGCGACGGGTGAACTATTCAGATAAGACTGGCCACCTTTACTAAGATACAGGGTGTATTTTTAATGACTGTGTGGTTTTTGAAAATACTACCGTTCCAAGTTTTGTATCTACCTTTTACGTTGTATGAACTCCACATAGGGTGAACACAAAACTTGGAATGGCAATATTTTCAAACACCCTACAGTCATTAAAAATATACCCTGTACTTTACGACATTTCCTGGCACATACTTTAGGCTGGGACGACATGGGAACCCAGGTCAAATTTAAAGATTCGAATCTGCAAAGGTGGGGACCAAGACTCTTGACTTCCTTAACAACTTGCTACATTGACAGGTTACAAGACACTGGCCTGGTTACTGTAATTTATATCACACTTGTAATGTTTACACGGGAAGCTCCCCTCGCACTTGACTGTATTTCCTGGTAACTATTTTAGGATGGTTCAACCTTGGAGCATAGGTCAATTGTCATTTTACTGTCATATACTGCCAATATAATACCTTCCGGTGTATGGCAGAGGGGCCTTTGAGCCTGAGGAATTAAGGCCGCCTGGCTAGTGCAGTCGCAGCGAACTGTGAAGGTTAGGATTTTCTTTTTGTCCTCGACAGAAAAAAATCCCAATTGTAAACTTTCAAATCCGCTCCGATGCTGAGGGTTGAACTCATGACTATCGAGTCAGCAGGCGAGCGTCTAGCCACTACGCTATCGCGGCTCCCTTTAACTTAAATGCAGGCGCAATAGTGGTGGTTCTGTAGAACATCCTACTGTAGGCGACAAAGGCCCGTGCTCCATTACCTGTAGCTATGCCTGGTCAGGCACTGAGCTTGTATTAGGTCGCGAAGTCCAAGCAGAGTGAGAAACGTGTGCGAGATCACACACACCTTCATTGTGTTTACTCAAGTATAGGAGAGGAGAGTGCGAAACAGGGAGACAGACAGATGAAAACAAGAATGACGGGCAAACATAAAGAATGTCCAACACCAAAAATGACAGACAGACAGACATACAATCAGACAGACAAAGAAACTGATAGACAGGCGTAAAGCCACTAAAAGGGTTGATGAAAATAGAAAAAAAAAAGAAACAAACTGCAAGAGAGAGAAAATATGAAAGATGACTAGAAAGACGAGAAGATAGACAGACAGACAGACGGAAACCAAGTAAAACAAGCATATAAAAACAGAAATAATTAACAGAAACCAGGCTAGATATATGGGAAGAAAGACCGACAGACAGAAAGGTAACTTGATTTCCCCCCCCCCCCCCCCCCCAATAAAAACCAAAGAAAAATAATCGGTCGCCTTTGATTTCAGAAAATTAAGACGCTGACAAAGATGGCAAATGTTGAGTTATGAGCTGAGACCAATCAACAATCGATTCGAATGAATGAAATGGGATCCTGGAATGGAAAGGACGCGTTATAAGACGATCGACGGAGAAACATAATAAGACAGTCAGTCTTGTCTTCAGACAGAAGCGGAAGGGCAGGCACATCAAAGAGGTACAAGACAGTCTGTTGAACGAAAAAGCCTGGTTATTTTAATGCGTGGGCGATCACATGATCACCAAGGTCTTGAATCAGGACTATTTGTGTCACAATTTTGCCATGTGGCCGCCATGTATCTTCTTCTTCTTCTTCTTCTTCTTCTTCTTCTTCTTCTTCTTCTTCTTCTTCTTCTTCTTCTTCTTCTTCTTCTTCTTCTTCTTCTTCTTCTTCTGCGATCAACGTTTGCAATGCGTATATTCCGGTATGGCTCTTAAACAGGATGGTGCACTTGAGGTCTTCACCGATCTCTCAGTTTTTCTCCAAAGGTCGCTCCAGAGTCCGTATTTCCTTCCTCAATTCACCCAGATCCGGGCGATTTAAGGACATGCTTTGAAGTTTGATTAAGTGTTTCTACGGATGCAAGTGACATGAGTCAAGAATATTATGACAATCTAACACCGGTGTCACTGATCGCCTGACCAGATATGCTTCAATGCTGTTCAAAGCAAGACGGTAAATAACACAGGGGTAACACAGAGGAAACAATGCAAATGACACAGCGGAAACAATACACGTGACACAGAGGAAACAATACACGTGACACAGAGGAAACAATACAAGTGACACAGTGGAAATAATACAAGTGACACAGTGGAAACAATGGACGTGACCCAGAGGAAACAATGGACGTGACCCAGAGGAGACAATGGACGTGACCCAGAGGAAATAATGCGCGTGACCCAGAGGAAACAATGGACGTGACCCAGAGGAAACAATGGACGTGACACAGGGGAAACAATGCAAGTGATACAGGGAAAACAATGCAAGTGACACAGCGGAAACAACACAAGAGACACAGAGGAAACAATGGATGTGACCCAGAGGAAACAATGGACGTGGCCCAGAGGAAACAATGGACGTGGCCCAGAGGAAACAATGGACGTGGCTCAGAGGAAACAATGGACGTGGCCCAGAGGAAACAATGGACGTGACCCAGAGGAAACAATGGACGAGACCCAGAGGAAACAATGGACGTGACCCAGAGGAAACAATGGACGTGACCCAGAGGAAACAATGGACGTGACCCAGAGGAAACAATGGACGTGGACCAGGGGAAACAATGGACGTGACCCAGAGGAAACAATGGACGTGACCCAGAGGAAACAATGGACGTGACCCAGAGGAAACAATGGACGTGACCCAGAGGAAACAATGGACGTGGCCCAGAGGAAACAATGGACATGACCCAGAGGAAACAATGGACGTGACCCAGAGGAAACAATGGACGTGACCCAGAGGAAACAATGGACGTGACCCAGAGGAAACAATGGATGTGACACAGAGGAAACAATGGATGTGACACAGAGGAAACAATGGATGTGACACAGAGGAAACAACGGGCGTGACCCAGAGGAAACAATGGACGTGACCCAGAGGAAACAATGGACGTGACACAGAGGAAACAACGGGCGTGAGCCAGGGGAAACAATGGACGTGGCCCAGAGGAAACAATGGATGTGACCCAGAGGAAACAATGGATGTGACACAGAGGAAACAACGGGCGTTAGCCAGAGGAAACAATGGACGTGACACAGGGGAAACAATGGACGTGACACAGGGGAAACAATGGATGTGACCCAGAGGAAACAATGGATGTGACCCAGAGGAAACAATGGACGTGACCCAGAGGAAACAATGGATGTGACCCAGAGGAAACAATGGACGTGACCCAGAGGAAACAATGGATGTGACCCAGAGGAAACAATGGATGTGACACAGAGGAAACAACGGGCGTGAGCCAGAGGAAACAATGGACGTGACACAGGGGAAACAATGGATGTGACCCAGAGGAAACAATGGATGTGACACAGGGGAAACAACGGGCGTGAGCCAGAGGAAACAATGGACGTGACACAGGGGAAACAATGGATGTGACACAGAGGAAACAATGGATGTGACCCAGAGGAAACAATGGATGTGACACTGAGGAAACAATGGACGTGACACAGAGGAAACAATACAAGTGACACAGAGGAAACAATGGATGTGACCCAGAGGAAACAATGGATGTGACACAGAGGAAACAACGGGCGTGAGCCAGAGGAAACAATGGACGTGACACATGGGAAACAATGGATGTGACACAGAGGAAACAATGGATGTGACCCAGAGGAAACAATGGATGTGACACTGAGGAAACAATGGACGTGACACATAGGAAACAATACAAGTGACTCAGAGGAAACAATGGATGTGACACAGAGAAAACAATGGACGTGACCCAGAGGAAACAATGGATGTGACCCAGAGGAAACAACGGGCGTGAGCCAGAGGAAACAATGGACGTGACCCAGAGGAAACAACGGGCGTGAGCCAGAGGAAACAATGGACGTGACACAGGGGAAACAATGCAAGTGACACAGGGGAAACAATGCAAGTGACACAGCGGAAACAGCACAAGAGACACAGCGGACATAGAATCACTGATGTGGAGCTTTTATAGAGAGCTGAACACATTCCAGCGATTCAAGAAATAGAACAGGCGATAATGATAAATAGGAGTCATATAGATAGGCATTGTAAATAGTATAACTGGAAAATCATTCTTCACCATGAAACATTGCATATGTAACATACAATCCTGCCCTACCAGTAACCATGAAACATTGCATATGTAACATACAATCCTGCCCTACCAGTAACCATGAAACATTGCATATGTAACATACAATCCTGCCCTACCAGTAACCATGAAACATTGCATATGTAACATACAATCCTGCCCTACCAGTCACCATGAAACATTGCATATGTAACATACAATCCTGCCTTACCAGTAACCATGAAACATTGCATATGTAACATACAATCCTGCCCTACCAGTCACCATGAAACATTACATTTGTAACATACAATCCTGCCTTACCAGTCACCATGAAACATTACATTTGTAACATACAATTCTGCCTCAGCAGGCACGATGAAACATTACATGTGTAACATAGAATTCTGTACCTCCAATCACAATGAAACATTACACATGTAACATACAATTCTGGCCTTTTGCAACCATGAAACATTACATATGTAACATACAGATCTAGCCCTCCAGTCGTAATGAAAAAATACATATGTAACATACAATTCTGGTCAACATAAAATGGTACATATGTAACATACAGTGCTGACCCTCCAATTACCATGAAACATTACTTTTGTAACATGCAATGCTGGTCGACTAGTAATCATGAAACATTACATATGTAAGATACAGTTTTAACCCCCCCAGTCACTATGATACATAAAATATGTAACTTACAGTAATGAGCCTCCAGTCACTATGAAACATTACATATTTAACATACAGTGCTGACCTTCAGTCACCTTGAAATATTACATATTTAACATACAATTCTAATCTTTCAATCACAAAGAAACTGTACATATGTAACATACAATTCTGGCCATCCAGTCACTATGAAACATTACATGTGTAACATACAATTTTAGTAACCATGATACATTACGCATGTAACTTACAGTGATGACGCTCCAGTCAGGATGAAACATTACTTACGCAACATACAATGCTGGCCCTCCAGTTATGTAGCATACAATGCTGGCCCTTCAGTCACCATGAAACATTACATATGTAGCATACAATGCTGGTTCTTCAGTCACCATGAAACCTTACTTATGTAGCATACAATGCTGGCCCTTCAGTTATGTAGCATACAATGCTGGCCCTCCAGTTATGTAGCATACAATGCTGGCCCTTCAGTTATGTAGCATACAATGCTGGCCCTTCAGTCACCATAAAACATTACTTTTGTAACATACAATGCTGGCCCTCCAGTCACCATGAAACCTTACTTATGTAACTTACGAATTTTACGTATGCAGCCAGCACGAAACATCTAAATATGTCGACTTTTTCGAGAACCTCTTTATATTTTTGTTTTGCTTTGTGTGTGAGAAATTGAGAGAATCTAATGATTGGGCAGAGAGATTGTGTGTGTTGATTTGAGAGATCGAAACAGAGAGATTGTGTGTGTTTATGTGTGTGAGACAGACAGATACCGAAAACATAAATAGATTAATGTTGTGTGGTTGTGTATTTCTGATTGGCATAGCCTGATAACTGAAGCAGAAAGACTGCGTGGTTGTGTGTGTGTGTGTGTGTGTGTGTGTGTGTGTGTGTGTGTGTGTGTGTGTGTGTGTGTGTGTGTGTGTGTGTGTGTGTGTGTGTGTGTTGATTGAGAGATCCTGAAGATGGAAACACCAAGATTGTACATGTTTGTGTGAGAGACTAAGATATATTGAAGAATGAAAGAGAGAGATTTTTGTGTGTTTATTTGTGTGTGTGTGTGTGTGTGAGAGAGAGAGAGAGAGAGAGAGAGAGAGAGAGAGAGAGGAGAGAGAGAGAGAGAGAGAGAGAGAGAGAGAGATCCTGAAGATGGAAACACAATGGTATATGTTTGTGTGAGAGACTTAGAGGTGTTAGAGATGGAAAGGGGTAGATTGTTGAGTGTTTGTGTGAGAGACTGAGAAAACCTGGAGACGGAAACAGATTGGTTTCCTAAACAGTACAATAATTAATAGTCTGGCCGTGACTGTATGGGCCAGTACTTGACATGTTTAATACAGAACTATGTAAAGCTTTTAACATAAAAAATACAACAAATGATGCTTGTAAAGGCGGCTATTTCTTTGTTCCCAGATCCAGCTGATGAATGAATATTTGCCTGAACGTTATCTCCAAGAAAACCTTCGGCCGATAAGTTTGTACAGACGTTCATTGTGTGGTCGGAAGAATTTATTAAACCTGAACACGACCTTCTCACTAATGTTCACGTGCTTTCTGCCTTTGTTGACTCCCAGGCATTGTTCAGGCCCGACCTTTGACCTCCTCATGCAGTAGAATCCACGAGTACTGTTGAAATAAATGCTGTCTGGGTTAACTTGCTGAGGCAGATGTAAAAACGTCTCAATTTTTCGAATTTCTTCTAAAGGGTTGAGTATAAGATTATCTCCATCGACTACATGCAGTTGCTGCAGTGGAAACAGCTGTAGCCATCGAGCTATGTGCAGATGGTACATGCTGATTTGAGTGGCTTTGTAATCTGGGTTGATATGCCCAGTTTGTCGGTCCAAAGCTCGAGCTTCAAATGGTTCGGCAGTTTCGTTCTTCGCTTGTTTGTTGGCGCAAATCTGAGTATAGTCTGAGATTACTCGGATGGTAGGATGTCTCAAAATAGCGATGAGTTTAATAGAACTGTTCATTCGATGAATTCTGCTAGGACTAATGGTGGAGATGAAGTATTTTGGTGTCTTTTCTATGGTGATTTGGTGTGGTAATGACGGAGGCATCTTTTCGCGATACCATTCCAAGCCTTGTTTATAGTTTGTATCGTTGCTAAAGAAGTGAACCTCGTCGTTTGGAGAAATGATCTGTGGGTGCAGTTTGAGAAATTCGATAAGAGCTCGCGTGCCACATTTTCTGGCACCGATGATGATACACCCTGGTAAACGACGCACATACTCCGAGCTGTTTTGCCGGTGTTTTTCCATGGGGAGTTGGTCCTTCTCTAACAGTTTACGTAATCCTTTGTTTCTGCTGTCATTAATGTCCTCCGTTGGTCGACCGCTGAAACTGACAGATGTTAGACGAGAACCGTTCTGGTACATGATGATGCAAACAAATAACATGGCTGGGAGCAGAAGTAAACACGACTTGGTCCATCGACGCAGTAATCGCTTCATGCTTCGGTTGTCAGCTCAAGGCCATTCCGATTATCAGAATGAAAACTGTCGGTGTCCGTTTTTGGTACAGAGATTCTGAAGCTCATGATGTTTAGCATATGTAAGATATATTCCACTTCTTTAATCAATCCCCTTCTTAAAACACATTGACTTAACGAAAAGTGGATATTCCTCTTATGAAAACACGATCAATGTATTGAGCAGTTTAGAGCACTGTTCTGAGCATCTACACCATACGTCATTTGTTTCCAGAGATGGAGCAGCTCTGGGACTGTCGGGTGTTATAATGTGGATTCTTGAATTAATGAATAAATATATCAAATCAATAAATTAGAATACATGTGATATATTTGTAAATGCAGACGATGTCTTCTTTCAGAAAGCATGGCAAAATATTGAAAGTAAAATTGTCTGGTAAATTACGAAAAGCCAATAAATGCTTGGGATGGTTGCAACGTCCTGTAACGGACAAGCAACCGACTGATGTTTTCTACACACCACAAATTGTATATAGACACGATGAATATAGCTTGTGATATTATAGTGAACAACTACTTATCTAAATACACGTAGTAACTTTCTCAAGACTCGACAAATAATCGTTTGATCTGTGCGAGACGTGACTTTTTGATCTTCATACAACTTCACAAATATTTATATTTTTATATAATTCTGAGCCCTTTTATGTCATGAGTAATTAATTACCAAATGCAAGCGCTAAATTTCATTTCCGGGTGAATCACTACACATATGTACCAACCACTGAAACACATGTGACTCCTCAAATACAGCGCTAACTTTATCTGTAAACGATGACACTAAAATACCAGCACCGCTCCGAGGACCATGGTACAAATTACTCTCCCCCGCCACATTATGAAAACAACAAAGCGATTTCCCCGACGTCGATTACTTCGCAAAAATCTACCAACCAGATGAACTGAACAACGAAAGAGGAAACCACAGTTTTCAAGCTCTCCCTGGAACTGTAGACAAAAGCCACGACTACAAATGAATATCAGATTAGTCTCTGACCTTTGTGCACCTGGAGTCTCTTAAATATCAGTCTGTCTGGAAAGATTTAGACGATGGCTGCTTTTTGAGCAAACAGTGATGGCTACGATTTTCTGACGTTCATGGCAGAGAACTTCGTGCTTGTTGTTATAGTAGCTATGTTTTGCTGAAGCTGGTCTAGTTTTTGATGGTCCTTCCAAAGCCAAATGGAACTCTCCCACCTTGTACGAACGATCTCATTTAGTCTTACGTGATGTTAATTTTAAATTAACTGCTGTCTGATTTAGAATAAGTGAGAGTTATAGTTTGAGGTGTAAAAAGGAAAACGTGTAACTTGCGTAGAGTGGGTTGTTGAAATATATGTCTGTAACTGACTTAGAGTGGGTCATTGAAATATGTGTCTGTAACTGACTTAGAGTGGGTCATTGAAATATCTGGCTGGGACAGTCGGGGATGAGAAACCATAAGGATTGAATCGGTTAGTGGAACATCTCTTTGATACACAAGGAGTTAAGAAACCACGCGGATTGCGTTTGCTAATGTAACGCCTGTTTGAGATTAAAGGAGATTTAAAAAAAAATAATAAAGATTCATTTAATCAGTGCGAAGACAGTCTGTAACAGACAAAGTTACGCAATCACAAGGTTAAAGCTAATTTCTGTCAAGGCTATCCGAGATAGAAGTTCAGAAACAACAGTATTTCTAATGGAGCATTAGTTTGAGACATAAGGGGTAAACAAACCATATGTAATGAGTTTGGTAACTTTAGCTTCTTTGAGACATACTACATTAAGACATCTCAAGGATTTAAATTAGTAGTCTGACTTCAGCTTGGGACCACAGTAGTTAATAAATCACTGAGACGGGTGGCGTTAATGGAACTCCTATCTGAGAAATCAGAAGTTAAGAAAACACAAGAATTGGTGGTGTTAATGGAACATCTGTCTCAGCCATCATAAGTTAAGACATCTCAAGGATTGAGAGCGTTGATGAGACATCTGTCTCAGGCACCATGAGTTAAGACATTATGGTGACTGATGGAGTTTAAGAGACATCTGTCTAAGACACAAGAAATTAAGAAAGGTTTGATGGCGTTAATAACACACCTATGTGAGACACCGGAAGTTAGGAGATCACAAGGATTGGCTGCGTCAATCCGATACGTGTCTAAGATATCAGAGGTTAAGAAATCACAAGGATTGAAGGCGTTAATTTGAATATATTTCTGATAAATCAGAAGTTAAGAAATCACATGGATTGATGACGTTAATTTGAATATTTTTCTGAGAAATCAGAAGTTAAGAAATCACATGGATTGATGACGTTAATTTGAATATCGTTCTGAGAAATCAGAAGTTAAGAAATCACATGGATTGATGACGTTAATTGGAATATCTTTCTGATAAATCAGAAGTTAAGAAATCGCAAGAATGTTTGACGTGAATGTGACATCTGTCTTGGAAAGAAGGATTAAATGTAGACAATGTGATAAATTAACAGTAGCATTGTTGCTTTATCATCTCAGAAATATGAATAGTCTGTTGTCATTCTGTAAATTTATGCAATATTCAATGCCCACTGACAGCAATATCAAGAACTATGTACAACTAAAACGATATCAATAAGTGTTATCCACAGGCAGTATTGTTTCCTTCATGTCGCAATTCACTATTGAACATGGCAGCAGAACTTAGCAAACTCTAAGACAAAGTACAATGTTTTATCTTTATCCTGCCCAAAACAAAGTTCAGTGAAGATTCTTTATTCCACCCTTTTCTTATCTGGAATTCCAGTCAGTTTATTAGTAAATGTCATTGAAATATGGTAATTTAAAAAATAAATATGAAGTGAATGAAGATCAATTCCTTGTTTTAACTACTATATTGCGAGATAGATGAAACTTTATTTATTCCTTTCTTAAACTATATTGCAAGAGACTCGTAAGCTAGCTGAAATTCATAAGTTTATAGCAGCTGTGAAATGGGGTACTGGCGACAATAAAAATAATAGCAAATGTATTAATTTCTCATAGGCTAAATATACACACCTTGTAAAATAAGAAACACATATACGGTGCCAGATGTATCTAGTATGCTATGACTAAACGTAAGAAGTACAGTCACACATGACACGTTGATTATTGATCAAGGACAAAAACTAATTGCTCTTGGTGTCTTGTTTTAACAACAAGGGATAATTTGACTGCCCGTTGTTTTTCCATATAATAAACTTCTCTGACTGTTGAAGATGAGGACGGAGCGCTTAAGGGAATGTTCCGAGTGCTGTGATATCTGTTCTTGACCCAACACAACTCAACTGAGCTCAAATCCATATGAGCTTTACAACAGAAGAAGCCATATTCTCCAGACGACACATTGACACTTATCTTCTCGGACACAAAGACATGTACACTTAATCATGACACATTTCCCCAGGATTATCTTGCAACCAAAGTCTGCAGTAACAATAATATCTTTCTTGTTGATTGCAAGCTGTTTCGTGTGGTTATTAGTGTGCGATAACTATTCTACATATCCGATGACTGTTTGTTCTGTAGTTGCAAGAACTGTTGTACTTGAAATCTTCATCTGAAAAAGAATGAAACAAATGAAAGGCGGTAATTAGACTACTACTATATAATTTATCGTAGTCAATAGGTAAATAGTTGTGGCGGTAGTAAGGTGTACAGATTTATATACATTTAATTAGGTAGCCACCGCAACAAATATTGATGGACAGACAGACAGACAGACAGACAGACAGACAGACAGACAGACAGACAGACAGACAGACAGACAGACAGACAGACAGACAGACAGACAGATATACATAGACAGATTAGACAGACAATCATACAGACGCACAGGTAGACATACAGACAGGAAAAATTACGTTGAAAACGATTGACAGACAGGTAGGTAAGTAAGTAGTTGGTAGGAAGATAGACAGGCAGGCAGGCAAAGAGATATGTTTAGATATAGACAGACATACAGACACAGACAGACAGACAGGTAAGTGATTATGTAGGTAGGTAGATAAGTAGATAGGCAGGTAGGTACGTAGGTGGGTGAGTGGGTATGTAGGTAAATACGTAAGTAAGTAGATATTTACTTGTGTATAAACAGGCAGACAGACTAAACAGACGGCCATACTAACGGACGGACAGACAGACAGAAGGGCAAAATGACAGTGACAGTGAACTGAAAGACTTTTACGTAAGTCAATAGTTGGTAGGCAGACAGACAGGCAGGCAGGCAGGGAGATAGAAATATTTAGACATACAGACACAGAACGAAGGAACAAACTTTATTTTCAAAGGGTTAAAAACTGGGCACGCAGGCCCGTCTAACATTCTGCCCGTCTATCACTCTCTTTCATATATTATTTCATCCACACATCATTCAAGGCTAACTGTTAGCAGCAACAATATAATCGATATGCTTTATAAAAGCATGGGGGAAAATGCAAGAATCAATACCACACGACTCAGCAATATTAATAAATAGTGTACGATTATTAGATATGTGGAATATATTGGTCTACCAAAAGGGGACGGGCTGTTGTAATAGGTTTATTATTATTATTATTATTATTATTATTATTATTATTATTATTATTATTATTATTTATATTATTAAGGGAGAAGGAAATCCGTACTGAGATAGTGTTCGAATAATTTGCGATTATATGTATAGGTACTGGTTATGTCTTTGATTTCTTGTGGAAGATTGTTCCACAACTGAGCTGCGGAGTTACAGACGGGCAGGTAGTTAGATAAGTGGATAGGTAAGTAGGTAGGTAGGTAGGTGGGTGGGTGGGTAGGTAGGTAGGTAGGTAGGTCGGTAGGTAGGTAGGTAGGTATGTAGGTAAGTAGCTATAGAGGCAGACAGACATCGGGAAAGAACTTTCCTACAAACATATGTGATCAGTCGGTAAATAGATAGATCAACAAGAGACAACCAAGCAGACACCCGGAACGAGATGAAGCACAAGCGGCATCCGATTTAACTCCTCAATGGCAGCGCGTAAATGGAACAAACTGGACATGTGACTCGGCGTTCTGGTGACTGTACCGGGTGGTGAACTAAGCTTGTCGGCATGGCACACGATGATGATCAAAAGAACGATGATGATGATGATAATGATGATGATGATGATGATGATGATGGTGATTGTGATGATGATGATGATGATGATGATGATGATGATGATGATGATGATGGTGATGATGATGATGATGATGATGATGATGATGAACTTCGGCTCTGTGGTTCCTATTATATATAAGAAAGGTCTCGACTGTATAACGAAATAGCAATACATTTTGAACGAACCAACGAAATTTATTTTCAAGGGTCACAAATTGGGCACGCAGGCACATTTTACGTTCGGCCCTTCCAACCACTCATCTTTCGCACATCAGTTATTTATCATGCATGTTACATTGACAAAGGAAAAACATTGTCAAATGAATGCTTTAACCAATGCATATTACCATGTTATGAGACAGACACACACGCATACACACACATACGCTCACACATTCATATACACAAATATACATACCCACATACGCACATTCATACATCATTTACACAACCAATCACACCCAATCAATAACAAACACAAAAAGTGTTGATATGCAAGAGGAATTACACGCTGTATTCAACCACATACCTTTCAAATTTATAACAAGGAAACAGATGAATAACATTTAAATATATATTATATTCATATTCTTCGCCATGGCGAAGGTAGCCTTTTGCAAGATGAAAAACATACTGATCAATAAAAAGATATCAATTGCTACGACAAAAAGAGTGTCGATGTGCTACATAGAGCCTGTTCTTTTGTATGGATGTGGAACTTGACAATAAGCAGTCAAGCTGAAAAACATCTGACGGCTGTTGAAATGTGGTTTCTCAGGAGAATGCAAAGAATGTCATGGACAGAAAAACCAATGACCAAGTCCTACAAAAAACAAATGAAAATCGTTAGAGAATTAGACGTAGACAGTCAAAATTGTTTGGACATGTTATGAAAAGAAATAAATAGGAGAACTTTGTGACAACTGGCAAGATCGAGGGGAGGAGAAAAAGGGGAAGACAGAGAAGTAAATACCTGGATAAATACACTGAGCTGATCCACGACTCTGCTGATCGAGTGACGGCATGGCACATGATCGATGGATTTTTCATGTAGTTTTTAAATGTAGTTGTATCGGTGTGTGTTTTTTGTTCTGTGCAGACGAAAGATTTGACGACAACGTCCTTTTTGTTACTTTAGATCGAGTTCTAGTAAGTTTACCGATTTTACTTCTCGTGTTGTGTGTAATTCATTCATGATATCCAAACTACAACATATCCAGGCGAACCTTCTGGCCTAGAGAGACAACAGTGGAAGATAAACTCTATGGACCGCTGAGTGAACTGAAAAAGACTGTTAGATTCATACAAGAGACAACATTGCAGTTATAGACATAGTTTAGGCGAACGAAAGAAGAAGAAGATTCATGATATCCAATGGAGAGTAAATGTACAAGAGCGATCGTGTGCTCTACATAAATGCACAGGAATAGCAATATAATTTCCCTTTAGTAACCTTTGAAATGTATGTTAACAACTACATGGTAAATATACATTTACCATGTCTAACACATTATGGTTTTACATTAAAACAAATTCTGCGATGAAAATTCCAAAAACAGCATAGTAACCGCTTAATCGTAATATACGCATTACGTTTAAAAGGCAGAAATACACGTTAGGCGATCCATGGAACAAAAAGAAAAGGACGGTAAATCTGTTAAAAGAAGCATTACCTTGTGAGGGATTGCGTGGTTGATAAAACATAACGGAGCAGAATTGTAAACTTTGTCGAAGGCACATCGCCGAGCTTTCACAAAATCTTCCTTAAGGGTTTTAAGAACATCGTCTGCTACACACATTTTCAAACCGAGGTTCCATGGCTCGTGTCAATATTAGATGTTGGGTCCTTGAGGACCTCCTACCACATGGGAACTTCCGGCCCCCGTTCCTGATTGATGGATGACTCAAGATCGTTCCAGAATTGGTACCACTGGAGCTAGGGTTAGAATGGGGGGAGATGGAGGAGGGGGAGGGGCGGTACGGTTTCGAGTTGTTTACGAAAGTTCAATCACTGTCCCATTGATAGTGTTTAGTCCAGCACTATATATATCTATATATATACAGACAGACAGACAGACAGACAGACAGACCGAGAAAGAGATGACGGATCTATCTGTCTATCTATCTATCTATCTATCTATCTATCTATCTGTCTATCTATCTATCTATCTGTCTATCTATCTATCTATCTATCTATCTATCTATCTAATATATCTATCTGTGGAGATGTGTGTAGGGTGTGTGTGGGATGAGTGTGTGGGTTGGGTATGGGTGTGTGGGTGGGTGTATGGGTGGGGGATGTGAGTATGGTGGGGGATGTGAGTATGGTGGGGGATGAGGTGAGTGGGTCGCGGATATGTGTGTGCGAGTGGGTGAGTGTGTCTGTGTGAGGGATCTGTGTGTGAGTGGGGGTTGGTGCGTGGCGGGATGTATGTGTGTGTGTGTTGTGGGGGTGTATGTAGGTGGGAGATGTGTGTGGGTGGATGGGGCATATATGGGTGTAAGGGGATGTGTGTGGGTGTGGGATGTGTGTGCGTGGGGATATGTGTGTGGGCGGGGGATGTGCGAGTGGGTGGGAGATGTATCTGTAGCTAAGTTGTGTGTGTGTGTGAGTGGGTGGGGGGAGGTTTGGGTCGGTAGTGGGGGGAGGTGTAGGTGGGTACGGTATGTGTGGTTGGTGGGGATGTGTGTGTATGGGTGGTTGGGGTGTGTGGGTATGTGTGTATGGTTGGAGGATGTGTGGGTGGGTTTGTGTGGGTGGTTGTGTGTGGGTTGGGTGATGTGTGTGTGTGTGTTGGTGGATGTGTGTGGGTGGAGGATGTGTATGTGTGTGAGGATATGTATGTGGGGCATGGGTGGGTGGGTGGGTGGGTGAAGGAATATATGTTTGTTTGGGGATGTGTATGGATAGGGGGGTAAATGAGTGGGTGGGGGATGTGTGTGTGGGGGGATGAGTAGTGGGTGGGGGATGTGTGAGTTGGTGGAGGATCTATCCTACTATCTATCTATCTATCTATCTATCTATCTATCTATCTATCTATCTGTCTGTCTGTCTGTCTGTCTATCTGTCTGTCTGTCTGTGTGAGACTGCATATCTGTCTATACTCTCATTATCGTATTTTTCGTCTGTTCTGGGGGTTCCTTTGCACCCACATAGCTGTAACTGATCTAGACTTTATGAAACAACTCACTATTCATTCAGTAATTTCTCTAAGCATTAGTTTCTTTTTAATGAGCAAGCGAAATTGACTAATTCCATCATTAAGCAAGAAAGCGATGAATGTGTGCTGATGCGCTGGGTATAGATTCAGTTAAAAATATCTAGGGGTCTGTGAGGAGTAGGGCACATTGTTAGCAACAGTGGTGGTCGGGTTTAATCCCCACTAGTCAGCTAGAGAAATTGTCTTAAGACAACCTGAAATTTGTCATGGTCATGCATGATTTGTATTGATATGCAAATTGTTATCTTCAATGCGCTCGGATTCAATCATATGTGCTCGCCTCCTCCCATAGATAGTAGTAGGCCTCTTTCAGTCCTGAAGGACTATAGAGCTGTGCCGCTGGGGAGGTACCTGGCATCAACGCTGGTGACTGTATAGTCCAATGCGAAAGTGACAATCTGTGTCATCTGTATCTGTAATATGAGGCAGGTCTCGCAGGTAAGTGACTGTGTTTTGAGCCTGTGCCGCCTATCCTCAGTTTGTTGGATCAGATTGCGCTCAAAGAGCCCCATTCCGTTTCGTACATATCTTCTTCAGGAACATCTGTCTGTTGCAATTCTTTCCCACGTGTCTGGATCTATGCCAAGGGTTTTCATATCTTGATTACACTCATCCCTATATCGCATTTAGGGTCTTCCGGTTGGCCTCTTCCATGTGACTAGTTCTCCGTAACGGAGATCTTTGGGAATACATTTATCCTCCATTCGACAAGCAAATTCAAGGATAACCTTCAATTCGTAATTAGAAATGTTGATTGATGGAGGCGCACCAGCATCTTGTTCATCACCTGTGTTTTATTTAGGCTGATAGTGAGCCCAAAGTCTTGCAGGCGACTGCAAAGCGATCTATGAGCCGTTGGAGATCTTCTGCTGTATGAGTAGTCAGTGCTGCATCGTCTGCAAACATTAGTTCTCTTATGCATCTTGATCTTATTTTGGTCTTTACCTTGAGTCTTGATGGGTTAGAAAGTTTGCCATCAGATTTTGTATGGAGATATATGCCTTCAGTGACAGTTAAAAATGCCTGCCTTAAGAGAGCGGCGAAGAAGGTACCAAAAAGTGTAGGAGCAAGCATGCAGCCCTTCTTTACTCCACTGCTGATGCTGAATGACTGGGATGTTGAAACATCGAAAATAATGATCCCCTGCATATTTTCGAGAAATTATTCCACAAGACTTAACAGGGTGGGTGGACATCTTATCTTTTCAAGGATCTTAAAAAGGCCGTTTCTGCTCACGAGGTCAAATGCCTTTGTAAGGTCGATGAAGGCAATATATAATGGCTTCCTTTGTTCTCTTCACTTCTCTTGGAGCTGCTTGAGTGATAGATATGAGACGGAGAATCTCAGCACGGTGCACAAATTCAGTTGCTCCAAAAAAAAATCAAATACGTGTACGCCTGACCGACATCTGCCACATATATTTCTGCGGCTAGTTTTACATCGTCATGTCACGGAAACTAAACTACTGTGGACATATTAAACGTCACAGCGGCTAGTTGTACATCGTCATGTCTCGGAAACTAAACTACTGTGGACATATTAAACTTCACTGCGGCTAGTTTTACTTCGTCATGTCTCGGAAACTAAACTACTGTGGACATATTAAACGTCACAGCGGCTAGTTGTACATCGTCATGTCTCGGAAACTAAACTACTGTGGACATATTAAACTTCACTGCGGCTAGTTTTACATTGTCATGTCTCGGAAACTAAACTACTGTGGACATATTAAACTTCACTGCGGCTAGTTTTACTTCGTCATATCTCGGAAACTAAACTACTGTGGACATATTAAACTTCACAGCGGCTAGTTGTACTTCGTCATGTCTCGGAAACTAAACTACTGTGAACATATTAAACTTCACAGCGGCTAGTTTTACTTCGTCATGTCACGGAAACTAAACTACTGTGGACATATTAAACTTCACAGCGGCTAGTTTTACTTCGTCATGTCTCGGAAACTAAACTACTGTGGACATATTAAACTTCACTGCGGCTAGTTTTACATTGTCATGTCTCGGAAACTAAACTACTGTGGACATATTAAACTTCACTGCGGCTAGTTTTACTTCGTCATATCTCGGAAACTAAACTACTGTGGACATATTAAACTTCACAGCGGCTAGTTTTACATTGTCATGTCTCGGAAACTAAACTACTGTGGACATATTAAACTTCACAACGGCTAGTTTTACATCGTCATGTCTCGGAAACTAAACTACTGTGGACATATTAAACTTCACAGCGGCTAGTTTTACTTCGTCATGTCTCGGAAACTAAACTACTGTGAACATATTAAACTTCACAGCGGCTAGTTTTACTTCGTCATGTCACGGAAACTAAACTACTGTGGACATATTAAACTTCACAGCGGCTAGTTTTACTTCGTCATGTCTCGGAAACTAAACTACTGTGGACATATTAAAACGTCACAGCGGCTAGTTGTACATCGTCATGTCTCGGAAACTAAACTACTGTGGACATATTAAACTTCACTGCGGCTAGTTTTACTTCGTCATGTCTCGGAACTAAACTACTGTGGACATATTAAACTTCACTGCGGCTAGTTTTACATTGTCATGTCTCGGAAACTAAACTACTGTGGACATATTAAACTTCACTGCGGCTAGTTTTACTTCGTCATATCTCGGAAACTAAACTACTGTGGACATATTAAACTTCACAGCGGCTAGTTTTACATTGTCATGTCTCGGAAACTAAACTACTGTGGACATATTAAACTTCACAACGGCTAGTTTTACATCGTCATGTCTCGGAAACTAAACTACTGTGGACATATTAAACTTCACAGCGGCTAGTTTTACTTCGTCATGTCTCGGAAACTAAACTACTGTGAACATATTAAACTTCACAGCGGCTAGTTTTACTTCGTCATGTCACGGAAACTAAACTACTGTGGACATATTAAACTTCACAGCGGCTAGTTTTACTTCGTCATGTCTCGGAAACTAAACTACTGTGGACATATTAAACGTCACAGCGGCTAGTTGTACATCGTCATGTCTCGGAAACTAAAACTACTGTGGACATATTAAACTTCACTGCGGCTAGTTTTACTTCGTCATGTCTCGGAAACTAAACTACTGTGGACATATTAAACGTCACAGCGGCTGGTTGTACATCGTCATGTCTCGGAAACTAAACTACTGTGGACATATTAAACTTCACAGCGGCTAGTTTTACTTCGTCATGTCTCGGAAACTAAACTACTGTGGACATATTAAACGTCACAGCGGCTAGTTTTACATTGTCATGTCTCGGAAACTAAACTACTGTGGACATATTAAACTTCACAGCGGCTAGTTTTACATTGTCATGTCTCGGAAACTAAACTACTGTGGACATATTAAACGTCACAGCGGCTAGTTGTACATCGTCATGTCTCGGAAACTAAACTACTGTGGACATATTAAACTTCACTGCGGCTAGTTTTACTTCGTCATGTCTCGGAAACTAAACTACTGTGAACATATTAAACTTCACAGCGGCTAGTTTTACTTCGTCATGTCACGGAAACTAAACTACTGTGGACATATTAAACTTCACAGCGGCTAGTTTTACTTCGTCATGTTTCGGAAACTAAACTACTGTGGACATATTAAACGTCACAGCGGCTAGTTGTACATCGTCATGTCTCGGAAACTAAACTACTGTGGACATATTAAACTTCACTGCGGCTAGTTTACTTCGTCATGTCTCGGAAACTAAACTACTGTGAACATATTAAACTTCACAGCGGCTAGTTTTACTTCGTCATGTCACGGAAACTAAACTACTGTGGACATATTAAACTTCACAGCGGCTAGTTTTACTTCGTCATGTTTCGGAAACTAAACTACTGTGGACATATTAAACTTCACAACGGCTAGTTTTACATCGTCATGTCTCGGAAACTAAACTACTGTGGACATATTAAACTTCACTGCGGCTAGTTTACTTCGTCATGTCTCGGAAACTAAACTACTGTGAACATATTAAACTTCACAGCGGCTAGTTTTACTTCGTCATGTCACGGAAACTAAACTACTGTGGACATATTAAACTTCACAGCGGCTAGTTGTACATCGTCATGTCTCGGAAACTAAACTACTGTGGACATATTAAACTTCACTGCGGCTAGTTTTACTTCGTCATGTCTCGGAAACTAAACTACTGTGGACATATTAAACGTCACAGCGGCTGGTTGTACATCGTCATGTCTCGGAAACTAAACTACTGTGGACATATTAAACTTCACAGCGGCTAGTTTTACTTCGTCATGTCTCGGAAACTAAACTACTGTGGACATATTAAACGTCACAGCGGCTAGTTTTACATCGTCATGTCTCGGAAACTAAACTACTGTGGACATATTAAACTTCACAGCGGCTAGTTTTACATTGTCATGTCTCGGAAACTAAACTACTGTGGACATATTAAACGTCACAGCGGCTTGTTGTACAACGTCATGTCTCGGAAACTAAACTACTGTGGACATATTAAACTTCACTGCGGCTAGTTTTACTTCGTCATGTCTCGGAAACTAAACTACTGTGGACATATTAAACGTCACAGCGGCTAGTTGTACATCGTCATGTCCCGGAAACTAAACTACTGTGGACATATTAAACTTCACAGCGGCTAGTTTTACTTCGTCATGTCTCGGAAACTAAACTACTGTGGACATATTAAACGTCACAGCGGCTAGTTTTACATCGTCATGTCTCGGAAACTAAACTACTGTGGACATATTAAACTTCACAGCGGCTAGTTTTACATTGTCATGTCTCGGAAACTAAACTACTGTGGACATATTAAACTTCACAGCGGCTAGTTTTACTTCGTCATGTCTCGGAAACTAAACTACTGTGGACATATTAAACGTCACAGCGGCTAGTTTTACATCGTCATGTCTCGGAAACTAAACTACTGTGGACATATTAAACTTCACAACGGCTGGAGGGGGGGGGGGGAGGGGGGGTGGAATAAATGTTTGAGGTCGCTCGCCATGAACGCAAGCATTGTGCACGCATGTGCTACAACGTCTAGTAGTTGCCACTACTGGGGAGTGGAGTGGATTGATGTTTGCGGGTGGATTAGCATTCCCTGTTACAAATGTCCCTCGGCATCCGCGAACCCACTCAGACTTAAGAGGTACCTGTAATTTACTCCTCCGAGTCAGGGATGAGAGCGAAATATGCCAGGCAATAAACAGTGCAATCTAATATTTGTATCTTCGTTATTCAATAACAAAAATAGTCTACAACCTACGACCTCCTTCACAGCCTTCACGTCCCGGGGGGGGGGGGGGGGGTTTACTGGTTGCGGTTCAGCCCTCATGTTCATGACCTGTAACTACACACGTGTCAAGTACATAACCAGGAAACATGAGTAACTTCTGTATATATTTTCGTGTAGAGTTTTTTATGTACCTTTATCAGTGTATATTTGTTTGTTTTGCGTGTACTGATGAAGGCTTTAGCCGCAACGTCCGTTGTTGTTGGTTTTTTTGTTTCTTTCCACTTGGAACCGTGTTCTAGTAAAGTTTACGAAATCTACTTCTCATATCTTTCATTCATTCATTGCGTTTCTACTTGCTCCAAGCGCACCAGTGATGTAAGAGTTGTTTGTAGAAAGTGTGCCCTTTAAAAAAGCACCGTGTCGGAGGATATGACGTGTCAGTATCTCCACCCCTCCCTCTCCCAGAGTCCTAGCAGCCAATGATATTGATTTATTTGTATGGATGGACGAGGCGCCAGGATAGTTAGTGGAGCTGTGATGAGGCACGGAGACATTATTGACTCTAAGTCTGCCATCTTCTCATGATAATTATTACTCCATAGAACCGTTTACACAGGCGGCGCGCGGGACCAGGGTGCAGATGTTCTGTCATGAAGGGGATGGTAATAATTGGAATACGGAGCCAGGCATTCAGTTCGATTGACAAGCGAGGGTTGGTGGGATAACAATGATGGGTTCAGTTTGACAATATCTATCAATAGTGACTCTCTTTCGTGGCCGCAATAAAGTATTACCACAATAGATTGAAGGTAAACGATGAAGCAATTATCATTATAAAATGTTCCGTGCCAGCGGCGTTCATGTCTTCCATGTCTGGTGCTCAGGGCCGACTCTGCTGATGATATTCCTCCGTGCCACTGTCTCAATCCATCCAGCATTATTTCTCTTGGTCTGGCTCTGCCACATTTTCCGCTGATCTTTTCAGTGGTCACTATATTCTCAAATAATTATCTTTTCATCACATGACAAAAGAATGTTGTCTCTTTCTTATAGTTTTATACAATGTTCTAGTTTTATTAGCCTCTTCCAGGCGCTAGTTGTTAGTTACTATGGCAGTCCAAAGAATTCGCAATTCTTCACGGGAATCACATCGCCGTTGCTCCCAAATTTTGTCTAATTTGTTCGATGGAGCACTGCGAGTTTCAACCAGACAAAAGTGAAGGTGTGCGGCAGGGATGTATGGTATCTCCATTCCTATCATACATAGGATATATTTATAAAATAGAAAAATATAGAAGATATGAGAGGAATCATTATCAAAGCACAGTACATCAACAATACATAAAACATACAGATATTTCAGCATTGCTTCCAGAAAATGAACAAGGTCTTCAGCATTTACTACATAGGGGAATCGTACATAATGAGAACTATAGTTAGAACTAAATTATACAATGATCAATTACAGTTAGAACTAAATTATAATAAAACAATTAGTAGGCTCATCTCTAAGAGACACGAAATACCACCATGTAACACATATAGCCGCGGTAGCGTGACGGCTAGACTCTCGAACGGGTGGTCACGAGTTCGATCTGCCACAATTTTATTTAATGACCTACACTCCCAGGTCGAGCCAGTCTAAAATGGTACCATGAAATATCTATGGAAGTAAAGGCTGCCAGCGGAGTAATGACCACATTTCCCTCGAGTGTGATTGGTGTATACATATAGGAATCTAGTAGAATATGTCCAATGTGTCATAAGGCGTTTAGAAAGGCCCTTTACTTATGAATAATGTAACACCCAAGTAAATGGACCATTTCTGAAAGAAATGGGTCGGTACAGCCATCTTGAAATTTTCACAGCGTCCATTGAAAGATTAAGTTATGTCCGTTTCATATCCTTTACAGAACGTCGCAATCAACTCCAGAATGTTTTTTTTTTTTTTTGAGGGGGGTTGGGGGAGAGAGAGAGAGGGAGGGGGGGGATGTTTGTGATTTCTTGGCAAGTTTACGTTCAGTAGTTTGCCATTGATTTTTGAACGACCGGCACCCATATCGCTGTATGGGAACCAACGCAAGGCGGCCTGCTGCGAAATCACCCGCAGCTGTGGTTCGAACGCGGTATGAAAGATTTTTTTTTATTTTTACTTCGCATATCCTTTACAGGACATCGCTATCAACAGCAGCATCTTTCAGTTGTCTGTTGATTTCTTGGCAAGATTACGCTCAGTAGTTTGCCATTGCTTTCTGAGCGACCGGCTCAGTTATCCCGCAAGTCACCAGTGGGGGTAGAACCGCTCCCAGTTCTCGCCCGCTACGAGACTCTGCGTGATAAACGGGATTACGGAGAAAGTATTGTAACCCCTCGGCCAGAGAGACCGGCTGGTATCAAAGATTACGAATTGCATTTTATCCTCTTCGCCACGGAGCTGCCTACTGAAAGATGCCTGGGAGGTAAAGGAACAAGAATCGCCTAGACAAAGGTCTATTCTGCGATATAGCCTAACTGTACCTTCTCTCAGCCACACTTCCCTGTCTCGCACAACAATTGATATCTAGTCTATACCTGCATCCTGTCAACGTTACTCGTGGCTAACGGAAATATTATGCGTTGTTTGAGGGAAATACCTGCGAATACATTCTACGCGTTTGCGTGTGTATTTCACAGAGTATTACTTTCAAGAAGTGAAATACACGGTTAAATTGAGTTGAGTCAAGAACCGAATTCACAGCACCCGGGATATTCCCATATGCGCTCCTTCCTCATCTTCAAGAAAAATACCGTGGGGATAGCCAATGTGGTGGTCAGATTTCTGAAGTATGCTCTGACCAAATTTAGAAAGTACCAGAACACATTATGTGATGGTTTGGATTCACGGGCAAGCGCCAACCATACATGACGTTGTGTTTGGAAATGAACGAACTAAAGTAATACATAGTATGATATTGAAATAATTCTCATTGATACTACAAAGGTAGAAACTGAGTAAACATAGTAACACAGGGTACACAAAGTAACACTGGGATAGAAGGGTTTACAGGACACAATAAGAGTGTCAAACAGAAGTAGTAATGGAACCATACTATGCGTGTCGTAAGAGGCGAGTGGAGAGGTTTGGTTGGAGGTTGGCAACACCAACCCGTAGAAAACATCGATTGTAACATCATTAAGAAGTCAATATATAACTTTGCGTGGGTTTGCAGGAGATCTAACATCACTTGGAAAAGAGAATTACTGACACAAATAAATACTATTGTGAGGACGTGAGGGGTTGGGGGGGATGGGGGGGGGGCGAGCTGCAGGAGATATTAAATGACCACATCACATGCGAGTGCCGATTGGTGTATAAAAATAGGAGTCTAGTAGAATATATTCAGTGTATCTTAAGGCGTTTAGAAAGGCCCTTTATTTATTTACAATCTAACATCCAAGTAAATGGAACATTTCTGAAAGATGTGAATCGGTACAGCCATCTTGAAACTTTCACAGCTTCCATTGACAGATTAAGTTAAGTTAGTTTCATTTGTAGTTTGGTTGCAGTTGTATGCCTCTAGTGGGGATAAATGGCAGCAAAAGAGCGTGTGCTCCATTGAGAGATGGAAGGAAGAACAAGGAAATTACACGAAGGGTTTATATCTTCTTCTTCTGCTGCGTTCATCCGGAGTATTTTTTCAGATGTACTTGCGGTGTATTGTTATGCACCCTTGGGCCTAGACCCTTAGGCCAACACATCCGACTTTTGCGTGGTTTTTGTGTGACCAGGTTAGCATTCCTGGGGGACTCTCACGTTTGTGGTGCCGTCCACATCCCAACTGGTCACCTTAGAACGGTCGAATACTTCACGATCAACCCCCAATGGAAGGCAGGGACAGTCCATGGGCAATATCCGCCACATGTGACTTCCATAGTTGCAGAGCCGACACATAGCGCTCTGATGCTGGGCTCATCGAGGGAATCGCCACGCCCTGGTCATGGCTGCTTTAATTCCTCACTTCAATGTATTTGGCCTTTCGTTCGCTACCGGTCGTTCCCAGCACAAAACAGGAACGGTCAGTCTGCAAACGGCATCCACTCTGCGAGCTTTGGGGTCGGAAATGTGCTAGTCGCTGTGCCCGGAAAACAAAATAGTTAGAGCTGTTCCAGGCACGACGGACATTCGGAAAACTAGCTAGTCAGAGCTGTTCTGGACACGAAGGACATTCGGAAGACTAGTTAGTCAGAGCTCTTCCGAGCACGAAGGATATTTCACTCGGACAATTTTGCGTTTTGCCTGATTTAGTTGCGTCATTAGGCCAGCACATCCGCCTTCAGCGGGTGTTTTTACGGGTTTGCCTTCGCCGGGTTTCAAGGGACGTTAGACTCTTACTGCTGTAGTGTCGCCCACGTCTCAGTTGGTCAAGGTAGAACGGTCAAAGACATCACGGTCAACCATCAAGGGAAGGCAGGGGCAGACCATGGGCATTCCCGCTATCCAAGGAGACTTTCATAATTGCAGAGCCGGCACATAGCGCTCTGAGACTGGGCTCACCCGAGGATTCGCCACTTCCTGCTCATGGCTGCTTTAATTCCTCACTTCCATATATTGGGCTTTTCGTTTGCCACTGGCCGCTTCCCTCACAAACCATTAACGTCAGTCTGCTGACGACATCCATTAGGCAAGCTTTCGCTTCGGACTTCCAAGTAATGTATTCGCTAGCCAAGCGTTTTATTTCATGTTAATGAGACATTTTTCCACCTTTGACAACGCTCACTCTATGAGTATAGATACATACTTTCATCGTAACCATTTCGTGCGACTGGGGCGCCTTTTCCACCTTTAGTACCCGCTCACGAGGTAAGCTACATGTGCTGCCGACTCAACACCTTACCTCCGTGCATCAGTAAGCAAGTAACGGCCAGGCCCTCTCATCCGGGGATCCCTCATATCCCCCAGCTGAGAGACTTCGAGCAAGTATCTGAACTAAGCATGTAGCGTGCTCAGCATCTCACCTCCGTTTTGCTGTAGGTGAGTATCGGTCCGGCTCTCACATCCAAGGGTTTATGGCTTAGAGACGTTCAGCCATATCCCTCAGCTATGAGCCTTAGAGTATGTGTCCGGACCAAGAATTAGTGGCTACGTGCGCCTGATTTGACCTTTCGACTACTATCCTCAGTCTATCTGCAGATGAGCAGGTGGAGTCTCTCTTAGTCTGGTCCCTATCTCAAGGCCTGTCCGACATATAGTTGTGCTTCCGTCGGCAAGGCTCTTGAGGTCACTGGGACATGCACATGCAAGCCCCTCTACCACGTCAAGGTGGAGACACATCAGGGGGGAAAGGGTTAATATGATGCCCGCTCGGATAGAGGGGGGTTAAGAAAACTATTTAAACAAAAAATTTAAGTAGGTATTGGGAGTATAGAGAGTCTCCGTGGTGAAGTGGTCAAGCCATACGCATCGCGCTCCGAAAGTTGTGGGTTCGATTCTTGGCTATTTCTTACGGTTCGCGCGTGCATTTTCCTCGGAGATTCCTGGGGGTCGTCGCTCCGGAGTTCGTGCTTTGTGCGACGCTTTAGGTAGACCGCCTTGCTGGAAGAGACCGTGCCATATGGGATTAAACCCGGCGCAATGAAGTCGATTCTCTCGACTTTTAGGACATTTTTAAAGAAAAGTATGCGTATACACGATTAGTCTGTTCATTCTTTGGACACGTAATGGGAAGCGGGGCATTGGAAAATACCATGGAAACTGAAAAGATCAGTGTGGAAACGAGGCAGAGGCAGACCGGTTGGAAATGATGCTGGGTGGATTGATCAATAGCATAAAGGGATATCATCAGCAGGGTTGACCCAGAAAACTAAGGACCGAGGTCTATGGAGAGAAGTGCACGCCTTCGTTAGTTGCCAGGGCAAAAGATGAGCATGATGAGTGGCTGGAGATATAATTGAAATGAACGTGTTTGTTGCGTAGTGACGGATTCTTACTACTATCCAGTATTGTTTTCAAATGTTTTATGTTCCCAGTTGAGTTGAGTTGAGTTAAGAACCGACATCACTGCACTCAGGACATTCTCATACGTGCTCCGTCTCCTCGCTCAACAGCCAGTGAAGAGTCGTACTAATAATCGTTCCCATTGCTATCAAATTAAAAGCTCTCCTGATCTTCCCTCTCAGTTTTGAGATTCTTCCAGAACCCCTGCCAATCCCCCGCAATCTCATTCGTTCTACATATGGGTTCTCAATCTGTTCCTCCGCCTTCTCCACCTGGTCCCACAAGCGCACGGCCACCCTCCCCCCCCCCCCCCCCTTGTCGAAGGCAATCCACCACCAAGAGGTGCATTCCCTGTTAGCCTATCAGCCTGTTCATTCCCCCGCACCCCCGCATGGCCAGGGCAAAATATCCATACAATTCTCACAATCTGTGACTCTGAAGCGACGAGACCCATTCCACACGAAACATTCCTTTCTCCACCTTACTAAGCATACTCTTTGAATCCGTAATGAATACAACGTGTGTTGCAGTAATCTCCTCTAGCCAACGGAATGTTCATGTTGCCAAATCCACTGAGACGGGCAACTTGCAGTGCTCATCTGATTTTTACCCACAGAAAAATAGACACCTTGAAATGACAGACTGTTCGTTTATCCCGCCCCTTGAACTATCTGACAAGCTACTGAATCTTTTATTTAACATATTTTTCCCAAGCTAATAAATCAGCTGTCACTTGTGTCAAGATCGTTGGTCCTCACAGATCCTCACAAATGACCCCGGTTGTGTAATCCTCATTAGATTGTAAATACCAAAATGTTTTCGTCTGTCGTCGAGGGGACTACTCAAGATTGTAGTATTGCGTTTTATAGAGAAATGCTGAAAATTCATTGGACAGCCAAAATGAGTAATCTGGACATTTTGAGGGAGGCTAAGTGGCAAGAGCAACATACTACAAGGATCAGAACAGGGCAGACATTTTTGGAGGTTGGGGGAGGGTGTGTGTGTGTGTGTGAGGGGGGGGGGGCGACTGGAACATGTTAGAACCGGAAAGATGTGTGGAGAGAGACATAGAGTAAGACAGAGTGAGAAAATTCTTGAGTCTTGCTTCATGGCACGGGAGAGAGTAACTCATTAATTGATCCATACCGTAGGAGATGGCAATTTTTGGACAAACATGATTGCCCACGCCAGCCGACAAGGCATTTGATGATGATGATGATGATGATGATGATGATGATGATGATGATGATGATGATGATGATGATGATGATGATGATGATGATGATGAAGGCACGCTGAGAGACGGATCATGCTGCATGGGCAAAACATGGTTTATTCTTCTTCTTCTTCTTCTTCTTCTTCTTCTTCTTCTTCTTCTTCTTCTTCTTCTTCTTCCTCCTCTTCTTCTTTTTGTTCACTTCTTCAATTCAGCCAATGTTTTGTGGTATGGAGAAGTCATTCGCTAACGCCATGGGTTGTAGCTATTATGCCTTCATTTTTTTTTTTTGAAGTACAATGCCCAAGCTATCGTCTGTCAAGACGGCAAAGTGCCAGTACAGTACAGTATAATCGATAGCAACAGTAGTAGTAGCTGCAGCGGCAAAGGAAGAAGGCGAAGGCGAGCAAAAGGAGGAGATGGTGGTAATGGTATTGTAGAGAGGAGGAGAAGAAGAAGAAGAAGAAGAGGAAGAAGAAGAAGAAGAAGAAGAAGAAGAAGAAGAAGAAGAAGAAGAAGAAGAAGAAGAAGAAGAAGAAGAAGAAGAAGAAGAAGAAGAAGAAGAAGAAGAAGAAGAAGAAGAAGAGCATGAAGCGGAACAAAGACAAAGAGAAGTTGGAGGAAGAACAAAGAAGAAGAGGAGGGAGAAGAAGAAAGGGAGCACGAGGACCAGGAGGAAATAACAAGTATAAGAACAATGACAACAACAACAACAACAGAAACCAGAAGAACACACAGAAGAAGAAATGTCTATGCTAAAACAATAGCCGTGCTATGTTTTGCTTGTCATTCACTCGAGAGAAACTGAAGATGGCGCCAGTTCGTTGCTACTTGTTATTTATGTAACGTTGTCTGGTTCCGCGCGGATAAACATGTTAAAACACTTCTGTAACATTATGAAGCGCTTCCCAGAATCAGACACTTACTTATACACTGTCCTTGCTTAACTCTCTGACCTACATTCTAACCGTTAACTCTAGTATATACGTTCTAACAGTTAATTCTCTTATCTACGTTCTAACCATTAACTCTCTGATCAACATTATAACCGTTAACTCTGATCTACATTTTAGCCATTACCTCTTTTATCTGCTTTATAATCGTTAACTCTATGACCTACATTCTAAACGTTAACTCCCTTATCTACTTTCAAACCGTTAACTCTCTGATCTACATTATAAACGTTAACTCTGATCTACATTCTAGCCATTACCTCTTTTATCTACTTTCTAATCATTAACTCTATGACCTACATTCTAAACTTTAACTCCCTTATCTACTTTCTAACCGTTAACTCTCTGATCTACATTCTAACCGTTACCTCTCTTATCTACTTTCTAATCGCTAGCTGATCAACATTCTAACCGTTAACTCTCCGACCGACATTCTAACCGTTCTCTGATTTACATTCTAACTGCATTCTTACCCAGCAGCTGATGTGGTAGTTATTTCTAAGTACCCGAGCCATCAGTGAGAACTCTGTCGTGATTACACGGTGATGACTGAGCAGAATGAACGATTGAGTGAGTTCCGTGACAAGAATCTCCTAATGACCCGACTGTTTTCTTTGTTTTTAACCGAGGAAAGGATATCGCTTCTGGGTACTATAACTTCTTCTTTTGTTAATTCGAAATGTCTTGCCTATATCTGCAATGTTGTCTCTTGTATAAACTTCGCCGTCTTTTTAAACAATATGAAAGAACATACAGTAATGCAGCTTTACAGAATACAATTACGGAAATCACAGAATTAGCCTTAAACAGCAAATAAATACATACACAAAACACAACATATAATCACGGAGAAGACACTAAAGTGACTTCGCTGATGATGGCTAGTCGCTGCATCGTTCTGTGTTTTCCTTAATTGTGTTCTGCAAAGCTACAATACTTTGTGTTATTTTATATGGCTTACATTCCTGAGAAGAATACTCAACGTATCAAGAAGGGATAAGATAAGAAATGAAGAAATCAGGACTAAAGTGGGGGTTATAACAGCACTAGATTTTATTAGAAAGCAGCAAGTCAAATGGTTTGACCATGCAAGTAGGTTACCAGTCAACAGCATACCACAACAAGCAATGATGCACAGACCAGATGGAAACAGAGGAAGAGGCCGACCAGGTAAACGATGGACGGAGGGAATAGCAGAGTCCATGGGAATATCGATATATGAAGCCCATAATCGGGCACTCTCACGATGTTTATACTTCACCTCGACACCGCAAGGCACAAGAGGAACATGATGAGATGATGAGATGAGATTTCCATAGCTTTACCGCAGTTCCACTAATTGTATCCATACCGTATTTTTAGTACACTGAGTAATTCATAAAGTTTACCTTCCACGGGCGTTTCTCTATGAGTGAAGGTTTGCCATGATATGTCGTAATTGGGGGGAAGTCTTGGAGTACGTGATCTGCTGTCTGCGGTGCAGGTACTATAGCCAATGCTCCATCGCCTTCATTGTATACTATCTCTAATATGTGCCTAATCGCATGTGTTCCTTGGGTATTGGTTTATGGGATTTTTGAAAATGAAAACACTGAAACCTAGGGCAGAGATATCACCATCCTAGGTCTGGAGTTTGTCGACAATGGAATCACCGAAACCTAGGGCAGTGATATGACTATCTTAGGTCTGGGGTTTGTAGACAATGGAATCGCTGAGACCTAGAGCAGAGATATCACCATCCTAGGTCTGGGGTTTGTAGACAATTGAATCGCTGAAACCTAGAGCAGAGATATCACCATCCTAGGTCTGGGGTTTGAAGGCAATGGAATCACTGAAAACTAGGGCAGAGATATCACCATCCTAGGTCTGGGGTTTGTAGGCAATGGAATCACTGAAAACTAGGGCAGAGATATCACCATCCTAGGTCTGGGGTTTGAAGGCAATGGAATCACTGAAACCTAGGGCAGAGATATCACCATCCTAGGTCTGGGGTTTGAAGGCAATGGAATCACTGAAACCTAGGGCAGAGATATCACCATCCAAGGTCTGGCGAGTGTAGACAATGGAATCACTGAAAACTAGGGCAGAGATATCACCATCCTAGGTCTGGGGTTTGTAGGCAATGGAATCACTGAAACCTAGGGCAGAGATATCACCATCTTAGGTCTGAGGTTTGAAGGCAATGGAATCACTGAAACCTAGGGCAGAGATATCACCATCCTAGGTCTGGGGTTTGTAGACAATATAATCACTGAAAGCTAGGGCAGAGATATCACCATCCTAGGTCTGGGGTTTGAAGGCAATGGAATCACTGAAACCTAGGGCAGAGATATCACCATCCTAGGTCTAGGGTTTGTAGACAATGGAATCACTGAAAGCTAGGGCAGAGATATCACCATTCTAGGTCTACTCTGTGCCGTTCTGCACGCGATGTGCTGAGTCATGAACTGCTTAGGTGGTATTACGCCAAGCCGCAGACGTGAAGTTGCAGTACCGGTCTCGCAAGCCCCGCTGCTTTCTGAGTCTGAAGAGGGGAAAGAGAACTCTGCACCACAGTACATGTAATTGTGATTTTTGGTTACGGGCTTAAAATTAAAGTCTCAATCTGAAGCTCAGTAAACACACTTTTCCTCCTGTAGCGAACGTCGAGAACAGGTATCGAATTCTCGCCCAATCGCGCGCATGTAATTATCAGCGAGACTTCCTATGAAATACATTCTAATGAGACCACCTTCCCACCCTCACGGCCTAACATGACGTAAAGCTATAGACATCTCTAATCCGTGTTTACGTAACTCGTCGCGTCATCGTATGTCGTCATGTGTGTCGTACACTCCATGTACATGCCGGACCCTAATTGTGCACACAGTGTGCGGGTGGTACTCACCAACGACAAAACCAGACAAGTTACTTCCATGTCCTATTACCAACCGTCAACTTTAGGCCGTGTATGATTTTCTAGGTAAAATGTACATTCAGTATTTTGCTGCTATATATACATTAGGGACACTAATAGAAAGATCAATAGAGACACAGAAAGACATATATTTGTGCTTCATAGATTATACTAAGGCTGTTGATCAAGTAAAACATGACGAAATGATTAAAATGTTGGAAGATATTAACATTCATAGGATATACCTCAGTATAATAAAAAAATATTTACTGTGACAAAGAAGCAACAATGAAAATGGGGAATAAAGAAGGAAATTATGAAAAAGTAAGGCTGGGTGTACGACTGGGATGTGTTTTGTCACCGGATCTCTTCCCCTTCTATAGCGAAGTAATAATGAGAGAGATCAAAGAGGAACCAGGAATAATATTCGGTTGTTATAAAATAAACAATATACGCTATACAGATGACTCGGTATTGATGGCTGATAATGCAAAATATCAAGAAAACAGTAACAATGGTGATATCAATGAAAAAGATGACACCTAATTGTGAAATAGAGATAGAAGGGAAAATTCTTCACCATGTGGATACTGTTAACTACCTAGGGGCATTTATAACATCAGATGGAAGATGTAGAACAGAGATTAAGAGCAGAATAGGGCAGGCATTTCAGCATTTCAGAAAATGAAGAGTATCTTATGCAATAAGTCACTATCAATGAATGTAAGAAAGAGAGTGCTGAAGTGCTATATAGAACATATTTTGCTGTATGGGTGTGAATCTTGGAATGTGAATGAACAAATTAGGAAGAGCGTGGAATCAACAGAGATGTGGTTTCTGAGACGAATGTTGCGAATTCCTTGGATTGCCAAAGTAACTAACCACGATTGCCTGAAAGAGGCTAATAAAACTAGAACATTATATACAACAATAAGAAAGAGACAAACAGCTTTCTTTGGTCATGTGATGAGAAGAGAGGCATTGGAGAACATCGTGACAACTGGAAAGATGGAGGTGAAGAGAGGCAGAGACGGACCAAGAGAAATGTTGCTGCGTGGATTGAGACAGTGGCATGGAGGAATTTCAACAGCGGAGTTGATCCAGAAAATCAAAGACCGAGATCTGTGGAAAATCATGACCGCCTACGCCAGCCTGCATGGCAATTGATGATGCTGAGTTTGCTACTACTGTCTGAACGGCCACCGCCTTACATAATCGAAATCAACACAAGACCATTTACTTTCAAATGGCAGCGTCTAATGTCAGACTCTCAATTCGCTATGTCGGGGCATTGTGACACTGCGTTTCACTAACCTCTAATACGGCGTTACTCTAAAATGTAAGGTTTGCAAACGCAAGTTACTATAAGTTGGCGCACTGGTGTAGTTGATAGCGTTTAGTGCTGCTAATGCCGCGAGCACAGTCAGGCGTGCGTTCAATGCCTGGGGTCGATGTTTTCGAAAGTGAAGGAAAGACTGATCCCCCCCGATAGTTCCGTGGATCCAAGCCGAAACAAAGCCAAACGTGATGGCGCTATGACATCGCAGACCCATTGAAGAAATCTGCTTCGGGACAAATTTGTATTAATTTACTGCAAACTGTAAGCTGGGAAGAGAGGAAGAGGAAGGCCAAAGAGAAGATGGATGCAGGATGTGGCAGATGATCTCCAGATGGGTGTATCGGACGCGGGACATCTTGCATGTGATTGAGAAGTTTTCCGGAAGGTTGTTATGGGAGCGAGGTGGGACGCAGCGGTGTTTTCAAGGCACCAGGGCTGAGTTATATACTGGCCAAGACCTATTGACGCGTCCTCGTCGAGCGTCCTGGGCAACAGGTCCCTTCGGGGTCCTGGCTAAAGTCAGTAGAATCGCCGATTCCTCCGAAGTCGGAGAGTGTCTGCCTGTACGGCGAGGAACCACCAGTCTGCACACCAATGAGCCAGACACGGGACAACGGATACTCACGCAAACCTCAGGTCCTGTATGACATCACACTGATGTTGGACAACAGGATGCCTTCATCCGACATACAGGACTTCGCGTTGGAGCTCAAGCCAACGAACACAAGCAAGCAAGCAAGCAAGCATGGGAGCGAGGTTCTGCAAAATACATGCTACTGAATGAGAATAAATTAAGCTGGTATGTCAAACAATCAACCGCGTATTCCCGTATGTCGATTGCGGATACATGTTACATGCATTTCAAATCAGAATGTGATAGGGGTAGTGAGTAGTGGGCATCCGTACATTTCATACATGAGATGAAGCACTGGTGAATATGTCCAGAGAGCTGTGACGTTACTTCCGTTAAACACTTCCATTTAACCCCAGATTAAGGAGTAATAATGAAACATTATCCCTTAACAATATTCTGAAAGCAGCTGGGATGCAATAACAAGCCTGAACAAGGACCTAGCACTTCGAAAACAAGATGGCACTACTTGGTTAGGGCATAATCGATTTCTTCTACATTGTAGCTGTAACTACAACTACTAATGATACCTTGTCTGACCGCGATACGAGATCATTGCAAATAGTGACACAACCGAAGCCGCCCAGCCCAACCACAAAACATTGGTTCATTAGACAGCTATTATTGGCGTACTGGAAACAACAGCGCTTCCAAGATGGTGGTGCCGGAGGGCGGCAGGTAGAGATGAAAATAGGTTGTAAGATTATAATCAAGGTTTTGAAGACATTTTCAAAATTTGTCAAATTGAGTTGAGTCAAGAGCCAACATCACATCACATCACTAGGGACATTACAATACATGCTCCCTCCAACAGCCAGCGAAGAGTCCCAATGCTAATGGTACCAGTAGCAGTCGGATTATGTGTCCTTCTGGTCTATCCTCGGAGTCCTGAGTGTTGACCAGATCCTGTGGTCACTCCCTGCAGCACAATTCTCGCCAGGCCGTACTGATCTATCTGTTCTTCTGGGACTACACACGTGACCCCAAAGTGCCCCGACCACGTCTGCCTTATCATGCACGAATACCCCACCAAGCGATGCAGACTCAGCCAGTCTGCTCGTTTCCCACCACACCAGCATGTCCTGGGGCAATAAAATGTAACAGATGCTGTCTATTTTTGATTGTTGATGGAAACCTGCCACTTTGTCCGAAGCATGCCTGTCTTCACCTTTCTTACTCATTGTCAGAGCCTAGCTATGCAGCGACATCGTTACGGCACCCGGCGGACAAGAGTTGTCGGCTGGCGAGATTCTTACCTGACACGCGACCAGCGCTGACGACAGACGCACGCAAAGCCACGTGACCCCACCAGAGACAGGGGGCAGTGTGTGTGATAATCTCAGACCAAGCTGGGACTGGACATCTGAACGGACGTGTGTGTCGAGAGCAAGGCGTTTGTGTGAATCTCCGTGGTTGTGAGCTGAACGACTGATATCGTGAGCGTCAGACCTATGAGCTGTATTGTGGTTGTGAGTTATATGTTGTACATTGCTGTAATTATCGTTATGTATTTAATGTGGCAATAAATCCATAGAACTTGTGTTGCTGTGTCTTACGTCGAATCACGTTATACTGTACTGTCTCACATGTGTTAGCCAACGAGCCGAATATAAGATCCTGACATGTGTGGACGTGGGTTGCTCGTCTTTATTTAAGAACCTAATATATTTAGACGTGTGTTGTTCAGTCTTTGTTATTTAAAACTATAATTCTTGTACTTGTAAAATTTGTCAAGGTTATAGTGATGTACATGTGATCGGAAAAGTCTCAGTGTGATCCATTACTACATTGTCTAAATATGTTTAAGATCATTAGTAAATGTACAGTACATATTGTTTGATCCTGTAAACGTGTTAAACATTTGTGATTTGTGAAAATTGTCACCGTTTGACCTTGTCAACATTGTGATTTTGCCGCCATTTTGACCTTGTCGCCATCTTGTAAACTTGATGTCTTTGTCCTTACTGAATGTCATCTTGATGTAAGTGATGTGTCATCAATGTTATTGAGTGTTCAAATACAAATAGATTGTTTTTGTGTATTGAGTTTGTGGAACGCAAAGAGTTTTGGAAAGAGTGTAACTTCTGTTGAAAGAAACACTGTTGACGACAAATTTACGACATACAATTATACTCAACGCCATCCAAACCAAATCAACACTTAGTGACTTACAGGCACACACCAACAAACACACGCTAACTTATTTCTCTCCAAAAACAAAGCAGGTTTTTGCGTACCATCCATAACCCTGCCGTAGAGGTCATTAGTGATTCCGAAGTACGACCCTACAGTTTTCCTAGCCCGGTTGCCCAACCTTTCGTCATCATATCCAAGGGCACTTGAGTATATTTTTCTTTACTTTAACTTTACGTATGCATTAGTGGGCACGCATCGTATAGTCAAATCAGGTGTAAGTTGTTTTTCTACTAACCATTTACAACATATTTTGTGTGATTGATTTTCATTGACGTATTTTCTCCATCATGTCGTCATTATTTGATTTCATCGATATGGGTTTAAAATTAAGGTTGGAAGGTGATGAATTAACACAATGGAGTGAGAAGAAATACGCAGAATACCTACTTGTTCAGGAAAAAGCTGCCGAACGCGATGAAAGAGCAGCAGAAAGAGCTCTAAAACAAGCAGAAATGGCTGCCAAGCAAATAGAGGCAGAAACAGCATTAAAGCAAGCCGAAGTAGAAATGGCTGCAAAGACAAAGCAAGCTGAGATAGACAGTGAACTTAAGAAAGCAGAAATAGCAGCTCAGAGTAAGAGAGAAGAACTTGAATTACAGTTGAAAATAAAACAACTCGACACTGAGACTGCAATGAATAAAGAGTCAAAGAAAGTGAAAGACTGGAAAAAGAAAACCAGTATAAAAAGTACCAAGGTATCGTTCGTAACTATACCTCGGGTGACTGCATAGCAGCCTTTACCCAAAATTTTGAGACATTAATGGAACATTACCAAGTTCCACTTTCGGAATGGAATATTTTATATATGAGGAGTCTATCTGGGGAACCTCTGAAAGTCATTGAAACCATCCCCAAAGACCTCAGAAAAGAGTACCATTACATTAAATCTAAAATAATGGCACATTTCATGTTAGATGAAGCAGGGTACAGAGAACAATTCAGTAAACTGAGTCCAAAATCAACTCAAACGTTCTCTGACTACCTCTGTTTAGTCCGAGACATTTTCAGCAAATGGACTTCATCAGCCAAAATTAACAAAAATTATGATAAATTAGAAGATCTCATTATTCGAGATAAAGTTATTTCTTCTGTCCCATCATCTTTTTCTAAGTTCTTACAGGAGAATGAATGTACAAGTGTGGAAGAAATGGAAAGACGTGGGTCGGCCTATTATACGGCAAATAAACAGTGTTTTGCCACTGAAGCTACTGACAGTAACTGGGTAGCAGCAGCCAACTATGAGAACAACTATAGTAGGCAAAAACCACACAGGCCTACCTCTGATAGAGTTAGACAATGCACTCACTGTAAATTGTCTCACCATTTGAACGAGATGTGCGATAAAAACCCAGGGTACCTAACATACTTGCAAAATATGGTAAACAGACAAGACGTAGAACGTAGATCGTTCAAAAGTGCACGTAAATGTTTTCTCTGCAAGGCTTACGGTCACTATCGTATGGATTGTAGAGGCAGGCATATGACCAACAAAGCCAATGCCGCCTTGTTCGATAGCTCAGCGTCAGAAGACGAAAATCCAGAAAAACATCCTGTACATGCAGCACAGGCTTGTGATGTATTTAGTGCCAACAAATGCACTGTCTGTAATACCTTCAATGAAAATGGTACCTTAACATGCGGGCACGCCGTCCCTATTGCCAATGAGGAAGCTAACTTGGCAATAGACTCAAAATGCAGTTCAGCAAAGAACGTAAGAAAAGTGAACATCACCGACATGAAGACAACACCAGACTTTGTACCATATTGTAATAATGTTGTTAACATCACTCATCCTCATTCTTTTTATAAAGAGGTCAATGCTCAACAAGAAAGTGAGGAATTGAACAAAACCTCAAAACTGTCATTAGGAAAATTAACATTCCATAAAGGTTACATCAATGACACAGTATGCACATGTGTACGCGACACAGGGTCCTGTCTTATCGGTCTTCGAAAGACCTTAGCTGATCCTAAAGACTACCTAGATGAGTACATCTATTGCAAAACTGTTTCAGGGACAGTAGAGAAATATCCCATGGCATGGGCCAATATAAAATCACCGTTCCTATCAGGCAGAGTAACTTGTGCTTTGTTAGACAATCCATGTTGTGATTTATTAATTGGAAATGTATCAAATGTGACGGATTACACAGAGTCCAAACCTCACACAAAGCAAAAAGTTAACACCACAACAAATACTGCCTTAACTACCCCACTCATCATACAACAACATGATGAACAGACCAAGATACCACACCATACCAACGTGATCACCATCTCAGAACAAGAAGAAACAGAAACTGGTGTGTATCAGCACAAAGAAAAAGGTGCAGAAATCAAACAGTTCACAACACCGAGGAAAGATCACAAATCATCGTGGTATATACTATACCTCCTATACTCTCTGTTAACTACACACATAACCAAGTGCACACAGTGGATAGTTATACTTGCACTACTGATTGTAAATACAAAACAAATGTCTTCACAAACAGTTATATTTCCACATCATCATGACACAACACAGATGATATTACTCATGACAAACCAGCAGACTTTGTTACTTATGTCATTACTGTTGAACCAATTTTGTTACTGCCACTCATAATCTCTATGTTAAATCAACTCATACAAATACCTATGCTGAACAATGTAAAACATCAGTCGGTGGAATTACTGACAAAAATCAGCAACAAATTACCCTACATATTGTGGAAAATATACACAAATTGCAAAAGATCATACAAACATGCACGATTACATTTCACAACGATACATGGTGTATTATTATTGTTTGAACTATTGAATGTATACACACATGTACGAGTACAGGTTTGGAGATAGCACTCAAAGTGATCTCAACATGAAAATTGAAAATCCTTTTGGAAGATTTTAACCGTAACCCACTCTATATCTTTAGATCCAGTAACTCCAGACTGGCCTTGTCTGCTATACGACTCCTCCTATCTGACATTCCGAATATCATTCACTATATTGACGACATCTGTGTCCATACAGAGACAATGACGGAACATATAAAGATACTGGAACAGACACTAGAACGTATCAGACAGCACGGACTGACAGTGAAACCTTCAAAGGTGAGCATGGCGTACCAAGAGATATCATTTTTGGGGTACAGAATATCCAATGGCTTTGTCATGACAGACAACAAAATTGTCTCCAAAATTCTAAAACTGTCACTTCCAACAAATAAGAAACAAGTCCGCAGTTTGTTGGGACTTATTAATTATTACAGAAACTTTATTCCTGATTTTTCAGAACTGACTGAGGTTTTTTCTAACTTACTAACCAAGAATAAACCCGAAAAAGTTGTAAACGATGAATGCCTACGAAATGCATTTGATAAAGTTTTGGCACACTTTTCTGATAAGAATTCACCTAATCTCATCCTTAAATTGCCCAACATTCGTTTACCTTTCAGATTGAGAACAGATGCTAGCTCCATTGCGATCGGTGCGGTCCTATTGCAGGAATACAACGACATCCTGCATCCCGTTTGTTTTCTATCAAGAAAACTAAGGCCCCGAGAGCGGGCCTGGTCCATTCCGCAATTAGAGGCATTGGCCTTAGTAGAAAGTGTAACAAAGCTGTCCAGATATCTTCTAGGACGTCACTTTATCATCGAAACTGACAACAGTCCATTAAGGTATATCAATTCCGCAGTACCATCAAATAATATGATTGCTCGCTGGTCCTTGAAGCTTCAGAATTTCAGTTTTGAAGTTCGCCATATTCCCGGCAGAATGAATACAATCGCCGACCTTTTGTCCCGTTGTCCGACAGACCCAGTAAGCAATGTCTGAGTGCACTGTGTAATATTACACTCAGCCCAACACAGCCACCAATGAGTGAATTTTTTTCATTCACCTACTGTGTAAGGTCTATAATTAAAATTGTGATACGGTTTAGAAACCGACATATATAATATACTTATTTTAATCAAGTCATGTAATGAGTGTAGTATAATTGTGTAGTGTGTGTTAGAATGAAAACAATATTAATTGTATATATACACCAACAACAATGTCACAGACGCTTAACCACTTACCAGAAGCGAACTTTACCATTGTGACATTTGTGAGTGATTTTCTTCACCGTGATATTTTAACATGTGCAAATGTGGACCGAACATTGACTCCTACACCACCTCTGCAGCTAATGTAATCCAAATTGTTCGACGTTTTCAACATCAGAAATAAGAACAGTCGATCTTTATCCAGAAGTTGTGAACACATCGGAAATAAGAACATTCCATCATAATCCGTTGTGATACTATAACATCAGACACGAACTGTGAGAACATTTTACTATCCGTTCCGAAATAAAACCGGATCATTTGTGTTCAGAAAATGTAACATCAACCAAATTTTGCGTTTCGTATATATTTCCGGTGTAATTTAAAAAGTCTAGCAAAATTAGCAGACGACATACAAAATTTCAAAAATTTATGACACTTGTAAAATCCTTTTGAATCTATAAAATATAATATACCAATTTGGTACTTATTTATTTTGATTAGTGTAATCTTAGAATCATATCTTGATTAATGTATTCATATTACCGACTTTTTCTCGTCAATATGAAGAAACGTCAAGCAATGACGCTAAGAAATTAAATAATTATTGCAATTTATAGAATTTCTTTATTGTCAAAATTACTTCCCTTGCATTTGTGAATTACATCAAGGGCCATAATTTGAAACATATTCATTAATGTGTATTGTATAGATAGACATTTTGTTGCTCAAATGGTTAACACAGCAGGTAGGCGTCCTCCAAGCATGTCATAGAGCTGCCAACATTGCAAACCAACATAAGAGCTCCTGACCAAATGAGGGCAGAGTTTAAGTGTTTAATACGACTAATACAAAGCCGTATTTCAGTCTGGCTAGATGGTTGTTGCAAAACAATCATATTATTACGTTTTTTTTCAAAATAGCTGCGAGGTAGATGCGTGAAGCTGGTGCTACTGATCTGACTGGGTATTATTGCGATGGAGGTAACCAGGCATCAGGGGGATGAAACCTGAATTGTGTTAAAAGTTGTACTTCATTTGTCATTTCAATGCAACTTACATGTTGTGTATATATTTCCATGCCTTATATGTATTTTCATGCATAACACTGGGAAAAAGTAGTCTCTGACATGAAATTAACACTACCCCAGTATATACATACATCATGAATGAAAGAGGGCATCTTTCATTGAGGTACCCGGGGAGAATGTCAGAGCCTAGCTATGCAGCGACATCGTTACGGCACCCGGCGGACAAGAGTTGTCGGCTGGCGAGATTCTTACCTGACACGCGACCAGCGCTGACGACAGACGCACGCAAAGCCACGTGACCCCACCAGAGACAGGGGGCAGTGTGTGTGATAATCTCAGACCAAGCTGGGACTGGACATCTGAACGGACGTGTGTGTCGAGAGCAAGGCGTTTGTGTGAATCTCCGTGGTTGTGAGCTGAACGACTGATATCGTGAGCGTCAGACCTATGAGCTGTATTGTGGTTGTGAGTTATATGTTGTACATTGCTGTAATTATCGTTATGTATTTAATGTGGCAATAAATCCATAGAACTTGTGTTGCTGTGTCTTACGTCGAATCACGTTATACTGTACTGTCTCACATGTGTTAGCCAACGAGCCGAATATAAGATCCTGACACTCATCATGCTTTGAAAGTCCGTTACAATCACGACGAGCCTGTGCTGTTTGTATGTGTAAAATGAAAGAAGTCAGTGAGTACTTTACACCTGTGTGATATCCCTGCTCGGACAGGCTGTAGGTTGTATTAAATGCTCTAATATTTAAAGGTAAAATGATCGACTTGATTGCACTGGGTAATATCCCAGATCACAACTGCGAGCGATTTGGCAGCAGACCGCCTTGATGTTTTTTTTAACGAAATGGTATGGGTGCCGGTCGTTCAGAAAGCAATGGCAAACTACTGAAAGTAAATTTGCCGAGGTCAACTGGTACCTTGCCGTCTTGACAGACGATAGTTTGTAAAATGGGGTTATCTCTCCATAATATAAAGCCTAAGCTGAATTTAGAGACCATGTGTTGCCCATGCAGCACGATCCCTCTCTCGGCCTGTCTAGTTTTCTCCAGAGGAAAGATTACACCAATACGTCTGGAACAAGACAAGCTGCAGAAGCTGCCGGATCAGCAAAGTAATACTCTAACTGTCCGCCTGTCAGAGCTTCGATCCTAGACCAGTTACCAACGAAGGCATAGGGCCTGGTCTGCCCTGATGTTACATTTAGTCTTTAGGTTGCATTTCCTCACACCAGGATAAGGCTTGTACCCTCCCAATTGTGCTCTTCCGCCTGAATCCGTTCGCACAAGGTGGGATGTCGGTTTTGGTAAGCGTCGCCTAACATTCAGCAGTAACAGAAGCAGGTAGTACCGTCTACTGTCATACGGTAGCTTAGTCATATCTAACTAAGACCTGACATCAAACATCAGACCAGATCACAACATCAAAAACTGCTGGTTTTCACTGCGACGTCCTGTAAAGAAGATGCAACTAACTTAACTGAATATCCCGAATGGCTCGGCCTCTTTCTGCAAAGAAGGATGTCGATAGCCTCGCATATAGAGCGAATTCAGTAGCTACAGCGACGACCAACAAGGATCACGCAAACAAATGCATACGAAAACCGACTGACAAAGTCCGGACAAGAGCTCACAAACTTCTGAGTACGAGGCAGTCGTCTTGATCACTTCGTCAAAGAGAACCTCCAGTAGGCTGTACCTTACCGCTACCATGGTGTGAGTGGGGAGCGGGGGAGGGAGCTGGGAGCTCCTCGATAGGGCAGTAGATCGCACTTTGTCTGCCGCCCCGATCGTCATGTGTTCGAATCTCAAATGTGGCCGGGAATTGTTGGTAAACTGACCTGGGTTCGTCACATGGACCTAGGTTAAAATGGACACCAGAATATATTCTGGGAAGTAAAGGCGTGATTTTGATTTTGGCTATAACGCCATTAATTTCAGATTAGTCTAACGACACATACGGCATTTATCAACCACCTAACACACCTCGAGGAGAGAGAGTTTTTTTCTGTTTGTTTATTATGTAGAGCCAATTTAAAGTAAGTCTGTGCACTTAAGTATTCACACACACGCACACACACGCACACACACACACACACACGCCGCGCACACAACAACAACAACAACAATAACAACAGATGTAAGATGTTTTAAGAAAGTTAAATGTAGAAAGTATAAGCAAAGGCAGCATTTCACAAGGGTACGAATATTCTCTGCAATTTATCTTTGACAATTGAGATGAGGAATAGAGTTCTTAATATATATTTTGAGCCAGTTCTGATGTATGGAAGCCAATAATTGACAATTAGCTTAGAACTGACAATAATGTGGCAGCTACGAAGATGTGATTGCATAGAATAATGATAAGAAGAGCAGTGAAGATACCTTGAAAGAAGTTAGCTCAGACAGAGAACTGGTTATTTACATCAGAAGGGAACAGTCCATATTGTTTGGGCAAGTCACAAGAAGAAGAAAGGTGGAGTGCATAGTCACAATGGGAAAGTTGGGGGGGGGGGGAGGCAGGGGGAGACAAACAGAGAAGATGATGGACAGTACGGTATCATAACATGGAGGACCGCTGATATCATAAATTATTAGCATCATGGAAGGCAGAAGAATGTGGATAGACATGATCACCAACACCACACGGCATGGACTATAAGAACAAGGTTTTGCAGAGGGATGGAAGGAGTACGATAATGTCGCTGCTAAGATGTTGCCTCTTTATGGCTATCACGACTACATAACCCACTACCACGACCGCATAACCAACTACCACCACCATATAACCCACTTCCACGACCACACAACCCACCGAGTGCCGATTTATTTATACAACGATGGGTTTATCGCTTATGCCTAATGCGCTATGAGATACAACTACTACTACTACTACTATTACTACTACTATTACTACTACTACTACTACTACTACTACTACTACTACTACTACTACTACTACTACTACTACTACTACTACTACTCATTGGCACCTTGCCGTCTTGACAGAGATAGTTTGTAAGGGATGGAGTTATTGCCTCTCCATAGCATAAAGCCTGGGCTAAAATATAGAGATCATGTGTTGCCCATGCAGTATGATCCCTCTCTTGGCCTGCCTAGTTCACTCCAGAGGAAAGGTAACACCCCTACATATGGAACAAGACAAGCTGCAGAAGCTGCCGGATCAGCAAAGCAATGCTCTAACTGTCCGCCTGTCGGAGCTTCGATCCTAGACCAGCCGCCAACCAAGGCTTAGGGCCTGATCTGCCCTGCCATGACACTTTGTCTTTAGGTTGTATTTCCTCGTACCAGGGTAAGGCTTGTACCCTCCCAATTGCGCTCTTCCGCCCGAAGCCGTTGGCACAATGTGGGGTGTCGGATTTGGTAAGCGCCACCCAACGTTCGGTGCTAACAGAAAGCAGGTAGTACCGACTACTGTTATACAGTAGCTCAGTCATATCTGACTAAGACCTGACACAAACTACTACTACTACTACTACTACTACTACTACTACTACTACTACTACTACTACTACTACTACTACTACTACTACTACTACTACTACTACTACTACTGTTACTACTGCTGCTGCTGTTATGTTATTATTTCTACTACTATTACCACCAAATGCCCGTTTATTCTTCAAGCATATAAAAGTATCCGTTTAAACGGCTTTAAAGAAGAAAAATAAGAATAGGAAGAGTATGAGGGGCAAGAAGAAAAAGAAGAAGAGGAAGAGTAGAAGGAGGAGGAAGGATAATAATAATAATAATAATAATAATAATAATGAGGAGGAGGAGGAGGAAGAGGAGGAGGAGGAGGAGGAGGAGGAGGAGGAAAAGAAGTGAACTTCCAAAATAAACGTGTAGAAGTATGACATCTGAGCACTAATCTAAGAATTTATTCCACAGCCGTGATCATATAAATCGCCCTCAAGCACCGACAAGTGCCTTAGATACTCCATAAACTGGCAAAGTGAGAATACTTCAAAATGATCCCGTGGAAAATAACTCATACTGGAAACTCTACAGTTGTTGATACACGAGGGCGGCGGTACTCAGGCGCTCTAAGTTGCTGCTCGCTTAGTTGTGATTTGTGTCCTCGTTAGTCGGCGTGCCTAGGACATGCCCAAGTTTATGTGAGGGTGTTACATGGCACCTTGTCGCCGTCAACATTGGGGTGATTATGTAGGTGTCGGCGTGGCTGGAAATATGACTTGGGTGGGTGATAACGATGGCGGTGTAACTCGAGTTAGTGATGACTGTACAGTTGTTAGATGTAACAGGTGCTTAATAAAATTTACGTTGGCGTCTATGAAAGTTCGTTTCACAATTCCCCGAAGTACCGATTTGAGGGTTCGAAATATGCCGTGGTTGATAGGGAAGCAGATCATTTTGCACTGATTTCGAAAGTATGAGGCGTCGGCCGTTCATAGTTAGTTAGTTAGTCTTTTCTCTTGAGCCTAAGGCGGCGCATAGAGCAGAAGTCCTGTCTCTCCATGCCTGGCGGTTCGCTGCTACCTGTTGTAGATCTTGGATATTTACTTGGCCATTGAATGAGCCTTCTCTAATGATGGTTCTACGCAGGGTCTCTCTTGGTCTTCCCCGTTTTCTTTTCCCTACCGGTGACCATATGAGGGCTTGGTAGGGGAGTCTTGTCTTGTCCATTCTGAGTACATGGCCGATGTAGTTCCAACGGCGTCTTCTTATGAAATTGGATACTGTATCTTGCTTAGTCTCTTGTCTTATTTGCGAATTGGTTCTGAAGTCTGTCCAGTTGATGATTAGAAGTCTTCTAAGACATTTGTTCTCAAAATTGTCTAATTTTTTATCTAAAGCTAAAGTTCATAAAGCAATGGCAAACACTGAAACAAAATTGCCTAGTAAATGACAAATAAACAATAAATGTTGGGGTTGGCTGCAACGTCCTTTATTACAAAAAAGTTATAACAGAGCCTTTTTTATAGTGGTTATGATATTACGCTGGCAAGGGCATGGACGCAGTGGGTTGAAAGTTTGATGTCAGTTCTATACGGGATTACGGAGAAAGACGTTAACCTCTAGGCCAGGGAGACCGTCATGCTCTACATTATACCCATATATTGATATCGCCCCTGACTCCGTATGGGTGGTCTCTCCTCAATTATTAATCTCATCCCACACATTGAAGGATCCATATGTTTGAGCATGTTCTAAAATGCTCACGTTTGCTTGGCTTCCTGAATTCATGCCAGCATGCCAGGTTTACGGTCAAAGATAGGCTCCAACTATTGCGGTATAAACAGGTCAAGCATGGGAGACCTGGATGGAGCAACATTCTTACTCAAAGAATCAAGTCAGGCAGACTCCAGAGGGGCAGGTTAAAGGTTAAATAAATGCTGTTTTCAGAAACTTATCGGGCCAGATGGTTCATAATTCTAGCTTCTACAAGATGGATTCCTACTGTTTCGTGTGGTAGAATTTGTTGCGTGTTGTTACAATTAAATTGATATCTAGGCACTGTTGACTGACAAAGGGAGTGGAAGAGTATACAGGCACGTAGGTAAATATATGTTGACATAAAGACAGACATATAGACAGAGAGATAGACAAATAGATAGACAGAAATATATATAGACAGACAGATATATAGACAGACAGATATATAGACAGACAGACATGCAGACAGACAGAAATATATAGACAGACAGACAAATGGCGGATTGACTGACTGACTTGACTGACTGACTGACTGACTGACTGACTGACTGACTGACTGACTGACTGACTGACTGACTGACTGACTGACTGAATGACGGACGAATAGATAGAAATATACTTAGGAAGACAGACTGACCGACCGACCGACCGACCGACAGACCGACCAACAGACAGACAGACAGACAGACAGACAGACAAACAGACAAACAGACAGACAGACAGACAGACAAACAGGCAGGCAGGCAGGTAAGCCAGATGTACGTAGATAGGCATGTAGGTAGCTAGGTAGGTAGTTAGGTAGGTAGGCAGGTAACAGTCGGGAAAGAAGACTGTCAGGCTGGTAGGCACACATACACAGAATACACACACACACACACACACACACGATTATTGATATATAATCGTATTTTCGAAGAGTAACACAACTAACAGTGAAATAGACAATAACTTTTATTTTTAATGTACTTGCGGTGTATTTATATGTCACGAGCCTTCTTCTACTGTTTGTTTTCAATCGCAGCGTCTTTGATCTTTCACAGGCCGAACCACCAGAATAATTTAATGACTAGATTACAGCTGAATGTTGGGTCTCCGCGCTTTTATTATAAAGGGTCGATGTTTGTACGCCTCACGCATTCATTGTCAATGTCTTTTTTTTTTTTTTTGTGCCGTCCACTTTATATGTAATGGTTCTTACACAGAAAAAGTGTATGCCAAAATGTAACATCAACATGAATGGAATCAATCTGAAAGAAGTCAATGTATTTAAGTATGTAAGTTCTGTAATAACAGAAAGTGGATGAGTCTCTAGGCGAAGTGGTCAAGCCGTTTAACTCGGGCTCCGAAGGTTGTGGGTTCGATTCCGGGTCGCGTCCTTCGGTTCACGAATTAATTTTTTCGGAGACTCCTGTGGGTTGTCGCAAGAGCTACGAAGTTCGCGCTTTGAGCGACGCTTTCCGCGCTGCGGAAAGAGACCGAGCCATATGGGATAAAACCCGGTGCAATGAAGTCGACCCTGTCGACTTTTAAGCGACTTTTTTTTTAAAGAAAATGTATGGTGAATGGATGCTTAATGTAGAACAGCAAAGCAAAACCAGAAATTTCACAAGGTGGAGAATATTCAAGACAGTTTATCTTTGTCAGTCGAGATGAGGACAAGGTACGCAAGAGCTATATTGAGCCAGTCGTGATATACGGACGAGAATTATCGACAGTTAACAGGTAAATGTATAGAAGAATGCCGAGAACACCATGGCCAGACAGAAAAGGGTTATGAAGATTCCATTAAAGAAGTTAACTCACAGAGAACTACCGACGCTCATACCACTGCTAAAAATCAACACAAGTCAGTCTGCTTCCACATCGCTTGCAGCTGATTCCGAACCCACTATGTGGGATTTTGAATCCTTAGCCACAGATGCGGGCTATGTATGGAAAGGCTGTATATCAAATAGTACATGTAGGTCCGCATGGCCGAATGGATAAGAGCGCGTGTTCTTAAACATCCGGTGTGCTGATGCCAAGGAAAGGGTTCAACCCATACACCAGACAGTGGGACTAAAATGTTAACCTATCGTCCTGGGCTTGAGGACGTAAATTACAAGTACCTCTGAAGTCGAAGTGAGTTCGCCTGATGTCGAGGGATGCTGTTTATAGGGAAAGATAATCCACATGCAAAATTCAGTCCAGCACTACTAGAAGTGGTGTGTTTGGACTACCCTTGAGTTCAAAGCATGCGAGCGCAAAACAAAAAACAAGAGTACCTATCCAAAGGTCAGCGGGGTCAGCTCTTGTCATGTGTCCCAGAATAGACATCGGGTCACGGACAAGTAAAACACATTAACTCCTCGAGTTTCACTAACACACGGTGTTCTACACATCACCTATACCACTTCGGTGACAGCCAGTCGTTAAATTAGACCCTGAGCCCTAGTAATTAGTTTAGCACTTTCAGCTCTAGCCTTTTTTGTTATGTTGGCACCTTGCCGTCTTGACAGGCGATAGTTTGTTAAATTGAAATTGTGCTTACAAAAAGGATAATACTCGTAACTACAACCTATGGCTGTAACGAATGTGACTGATCAGATCAATATGAGCGGTAAATGTTCTTCATCAATGAATGCATGTGAACACATGGTCATTTCCACCATCACGAAACCTTCTGTAGTCTTACTCGCTTAGTGTATAACATACCTGCAAACATTTTTTTCTTTGTCTTTATTCCATGCCTGATCTTTCCCTCAGGCCCAGGCATCGAACCCGCGCCTGACGATGATCATGGTATTACCAGGGCAGTTCGCTGTCAACTCCATTATCGCGCCCTCAATGGTACATGCTGCTAGACTCATGTTATATAACCCACTCGGCACACCGTAGGTGATATGCAGTATCATTCGAGTTCCCTTCACTTCCCCAGAAATGTCTGGTACTAATATTACACCAGGTCGACCTGGGAGCCTGGCAAAGTGTACAAATCCTTACCGATGAGGATGCAAACGCATGACCATGGGAACGACAGGCGAGTGTCTAGCCACTACCCTACCTCAACCTCCATAACACTTCAAGCTTGTCTTCTCATCTCATCATGTTCCTCTTGTACCTTGTGGTGGTAAGGTGAACCATAAACAACGGGAGAGTGCCCGTTTATGGGCTTCGTGTATTGAGATTCCCATGGACTCTGTTCCTCCCTCTGTCCATCAGTTACATGGTCAGCCTTTTCTTCTGGTTACGCAAAATTGTAAACAGTCCCACACGCACCCAAACACAAAACATCTACTCTCTCTCACCTCACACATACACACACACACACACACACCAGTGTATATTCCCTCCTGCAGTGTGAACACAATCTGACACAAACCAGTATAACGCATTCGCAGGGAATCAAACCCCTTACACCTGACATAAGCCTGGGTCACTGACATTGAGTTGAGTGACCGGGCAGGAGGAAGAATGGAGATGAGAGGGGGAGACAGTAAATTGACTGACCTGGCTACGAGGAATACAATCAACCCTCAGAAATAATGGGGCGGATATGAGTGGAAATCCCCAGGGGGGGATGGGTCGAGGGAGAGTTGTGTGTTGTGTGAAGTCAGGCGACTGAAAAGTCAGTGAGAGAGGAGACCGACTGCGGGTCAGGTCGTTTAAGAGAGAGCTCCGGGTTGTGTTGTTCTGGTAGTTGGGAAGACAGGCCGGAACCCAGAGTGGGTTCTGTATTGAGTGTAGGCCAAAACCCAGAGTGGGTTCTATAGTTGAGCAGTGGCTCCAACCCAATGTGTGGGTTGTATTGTGTGAGATCCAGCCGAGGATTGTAGCTGGATTACCTGTCTTATGGATTGAGATTAGAAGCAGGCCGTGAGAAGGAATTGATGTGTGCTGGTTAAATTGTGAGGAGGATATTTATATTCTACGGATTACATTATGTTTCTGGATGTATAAACATGTTCCGTTTGTCCGTCTTATTTCTGTAATAAAGGATTATGTGCGCCAACGGAATCTTGTTTAATGCCTGGTGAATATGCACTGCAGGGGTGAGTTACATTGCAAGACAGATATCTCCATTGACACACCATGAGTATCGTTACCTAGACAACGACCATCACACAATAATATCATGAGCATATCATCGTAAGAACTTCGTGATATTATCATCAAGAAACGTGTGACATCTGGAGGCTACGTCCGATCAAGAACATCTGGGGACTGTCCTGGCAAGAACGACGGGGATATATTGAGAAACCCAGAACATTATAGACAGTGTTGTCATTTTGAGATAGTTGTGGGCTCTTCGCTGAGAGAGGAGTTATTATCTGTGACTACGTTCCATCAAGCCAGACATCGTTGATTCAAGAGGTTAATGTGAACTCTTCGGTGTGTGCGCCAGATAATTCACACAGACAGACGGGATTAATCCAGAAGGGAGTGGAAATATCCAGCGTGTGTGTGTGTAAGACGCCACATCGTGAAAAAACTGTCAGCGCGCGGGGAGGGTACGCAGCGGAAATCACCAGCTAGCAGACAGTTCAAGTGAAGGTCATACTACAGGTAAATTAACGACAGTCAGCACACGTCATTGCGACGCTAGCGGGCACCCCAGAAGAATTAACGCAGCAAAATCGACTGGGAAAGTCGATTGCAGTAGCAGGGGTGTTTTGGTAACGGACAGCACAGAGGAAATGTCGAGGGGACAAAACGGTGTTTGCAACAAGTGTGGTCAGTCCTGGAGTGTGTGTGTTTGACAGGATTGAACCAAAGATTGAAGACAGCGAGTAATTTCGTCTCAACATCCTGTGTGTGGTGGGATATTTGGTGTGTGTGTGCTGGAGGCAAGCGCACTGTGTTGTTGCAAGTTGACTGGTCAAGATTTTTCGACGCAGTAAATAGGACGGGTGGAGACACCAGCGTCCAGGTACGAGGGGAAAGTACGTTAACCCCCACCACAGCCGTGCTAGGGCAGCAGTGGAAAGTGTGATTTTCCACGAAGTTAATACCGCAGCCGGGTGGGGCTGTCAAGTTTGTGGGAAACCAGACTTGATTGTTCGTCTTTGTTCAAGCCTTTGTCATCATTATTCTGTTATGAGCAAACAGTTTTAACTTATCGTCATCGCAACCATTGTCGCATTTCTTTGCCAATAAGGATCTATATATCCAAATTTAAAGCGCTGAACATTGGCTGCCATTCTTCTTTTCTTTTTGGTGAATCTTGTCGGATAACGAAAATCCATAACATTAATGATACAGCGAAGCGCCATCTCCGCAACGAGAGTAACAACAAATCGAAAGAACACTTTGGATTATTACCACGTACAGAGAAAGTACAATAACGTTACGGATATCACTATCATCTTCAACTTTTGTCGACAGTTGGAACTTTTGATCACCACGTGAATTCAATAACCACCATAATCTCGAGAGTCGGGATACAGCACAATAATTTATTTGTCTTTCTGGTGCTTACGATATTTTTGTAAGAAAAACGTTAATGAGTTGACGTATCGTGCAGGGGCATTGAAATAGTCTTAACCAATATCTAGAGCCGAGTTGTCTGACGTCAGATCTGTGTATATTTTCAGTATATATTCTTTTTCTTTCTCTCTTTCTTTTCGTTATATTTACATATAATATTTGTTGTGTTCGGATATATGTTTTTATTGTGATCTTTCGTCATTTCTGCTGTCTAGTGGTCTTGGTCAATTTATATTTTATTTTACGCGCACTGTGGATGTCTCTACACAAGCTTGTGGCTGTTACTGTGGTTTATTTCTGTGTCATCATCGTCTCCGTGTACTCAGCTTGTGAAGTCTAGCGTTGGATAGTCATCACTTAGTGTTATCATCCATTTGTTTGTATACGTATTTATATGTATGTTTAACAATATTTTCAGGGACTTTATGAACTATTGATCATAGATATATAGATAGGAGGGAGTATAGTTTATATCCCCCCCCTCACTACCTAGGGCTTATAGAGTGACTGGGTGAGTACAGGGTGACATTATTAGCACTACGAATTTACGTACACAGGGAGTGGTATTGTACTTATTGAAGGCACACAAAGACTAGTAGCAGAGTCTTTACTTTTATAGTTGGCTGACAGACAGCAACGTGTCCACAAGTACAAGATGCCTACTTTAATGGATTATATTGAAGAAGGTGAAAGAATAGGCCTGAAGGGTAAAGAGTTACAGGAGTATGCCGAAGCAAAAGAACAACAACAGACGGAAAGAGAGGAGAGGCATAATGAACGCGAGGAAAAGCGTCTACAGGAAGAGAAAGAGACACAAGTAAAACTAGCTGAAATGGAAAACAAGCGTCTACAGGAAGAGAAAGAGACACAAGTAAAACTAGCTGAAATGGAAAACAAGCGTCTACAGGAAGAGAAAGAGACACAAGTAAAACTAGCTGAAATGGAAAACAAGCGTCTACAGGAAGAGAAAGAGACACAAGTAAAGTTAGCTGAAATAGAAAACAAGCGTCTACAAGAAGAGACACAAATGAAAGTGGAAATTGAGAAAGAGAAGATTAAGATGGAAGCTGAAATTGCTCTCAGAAAACTAGAACTATCTTCAATGGGTCAAAGTGAGGAAAGTAGAAAACCGTCGCCATATTTTACGGACCGAGACAACCTTGAAGCTTATCTTGACAGATATCAGGCATCAGCGAAAGTGTTAGGCATCCCCGAAGAACAGTATGCGATTAGACTAGGGGAGCTTCTTACGGGCAAGGCACTAGACACCATGTTGTCAACAACTCACTGACAGACATCATCGGGTACTTCTCTCACACCAATACAAGAATACTTGCAAGTCGTGTGGGAGGCAAAATACATAGTGCAATTTATTGCCATTGGCTCGCTACAGCAGTGTACAGTCGCTAATGAAACACATAACACTCTACCACAGAATTCTCTATCACAAATAGCTAACCACTATGCTACTTTCTATCTATGTAGTTACAACAAAACCCTAGCTCTATTCTAAACGAGGTGTACTCGACACGTCCTGTCTCCCGTCTGCCAATCTTTACTCCAGCGGGTACACACCACGCGGAGTCCCCTTCACCTTGACGCGTGTTGCCTCACCTGGCACGCTTAATGGCAAACGTGTCATGTTGAGTGTCTACTCAACTTCTCCCGCTACCACGAGGCGTGACGCTTATCGTGGTTAGAGTGCTAACTCTCTGAACCACGTCCTGCGTGTCTCATGAGGGAATGGTTAACCTAACCCTATTCCCTCATCTCCCCTGCCCTTGCCTCGGGCACAGTATCCCCTCATGGCCTCTTTAAGATTACCTGCTCTTCCTGGCTGAGGGGATGTGTTCAAGTCTTTGACACACACCCCGCCCCCTCCTGTGTTGCGTCACCAACTTTCACTCATTGGTTGTGACGCAAGAGGTTTCTAAAAAATTAGTGTCTCTAATTTTTTTGTCAAAGACTAGATAACTTGGCTTTGGGCATTCTAATAGACTCCTACTGACTTTTACCACAATGTAGCGAAACTTTACTTGGCTACTGGCAATCGCCACAAACTTGACTGGTTGGCGTGAGCCCTTTCTCACATGCTATATTATATTTATTAGAGGTATGTCTGAACCGGACCGTTGTCTTATAAGACCTGCCCTCACATAGTAAATTAACTTACTACCCATCCAAAGTTGACTTTCTTAGGGTCAACACATGAATTGCTTCATGTCCCCCGTATAATATCTAACAACCATTATACAAGAGTGTGTGCGATAGGCTTTACCTACATCGCTTCCGCGTGTAAAGTTCCATTTCACTGTTAAGATAGTTTTTCCCTTGTCTATTATGTCCCCTGACCCAAAGTTATCTCCCTTTGATTTACAAAAAGTGTATGTAATTTATATGTTTGTTTTCCTGGTTGTTTGCGTGTTTGTATGTAATTAATCTACTAATCTAATTCCTACTCTATATTTCTACTTTATATGTGTATGTATGTTAGTTTTTTGAGTGTCATAACTTTGTTCAATATGGCCACAAACAGGTGTATAACACTAATTCGTGACTACAATGCATTGTTACGAAACCCAAAATACTGTATTCTAAGTTCTAACCTATATTACAGACAACACATTCACACCAACACAATTCCCCTAGCGACAACCAACATTAACGCACACAAATATTAAAAGTCGTGGCAGGCAGCAGAAGAATTTGCTGACTGCTTACATTCTCTCCCGTCTATCTTTCCTTCATTCTTACTTTCACACTTCTGTCATACTCCTTTCACTCCTAATTCTATCATACCTCTTTTATCCTTATATACCAATTCTTCTGATTATTTAAAAACATTTGAGTAACACTGTACAGATTCGGCGCAGTTTGAGACTGTCGAGCCCAATGACTGTGCGTAAGTCGCTGCACGAGTCATCTATTTACACTATATTTACCTGGATGAGACCGTGTTGATAATTTGTCCCCTTGATCTCATCGTACAGTATATTACATTAATCTAAGGACTCTACAATATCACATAGTAATCCTATTTCTATATCTCAGTATTTGATGTGTTATCTAACTTTTGTCATGCTAATTATCTGATATGTTTATCTAATCTAAGGGATGTAATCTAACTATTTCACTGTACATGATGTGATGTGAGTTATGTACCTTAATTAAATGGATGATGTGAACAGAAATTATATACTTTTCTACCACTATATTACCTAATTTTTTTAAATTGATAAGAAATTATATGATTGATGTTCTTACTCTAAATGGTGTAAATGATGTAAGTTCACTTATGTAATGTTTTTACCCTATAATAATGTAAAATGATAATACTAATAAATGGTGATGTTTGATCGATGGTATGACTTCACTAAGATGGAATAAGCTAAACTATATTGCAGTTAAATGAAATATCACAATCTAAATGGTGCTATTTCCATCACTATTTTAATTTAATTTATTATGATGTAATTAACTATATTTATGTCTAATCTATTATTGTAATTTAAATTTAAGTTAAGTAACCGGGTTAATTACTGTACTACCTAAACTATTTAACTAAATGAGAATTATTATATTACCTAATTCTATCTCTAATTTATCATTATTTTAAAATATTTAATTACATATCACATTAAGTTTATATACACTGTATTCAGTTCCTTCAGGATAGTAGTTGCCTTCATGTTTGCACATTGGTTGTATAGGCATAATAAATCTACACAATTTGCCTGGGTATCTGAAATACATTATACAGTCATAATAGAGTTTTCTCGGTAGTGCCCGTGTAGAGATTCGCTGGTGTCGTAGCTCAGTCTTTTTCGTGTCTATAATTAAGCACTGTTCTGACACTGTTCTCTGTATTTCACATACATGATACACCGGAATGGAGCTTAGTTGAAAATGAGCTGTCCTATTACACACGGTAGTATCTACGTTCTGCAGCACAGTTCTTTAGTTCATGTCTGCGGACACCTGATAGTTCATTGTACTTGGATCATTATTTAGCACATAAAGTAGATGTATATGTAACACATTTTATATATATTATTGTAATCTATTTATGTACTGACTATCACTCTCTATCTATATGCGGACTTTCGGGTATTTCTACCCCTGATGGTCTACTAAGGGTATCAGCTAAAATGTTGTCTTTACCCTTGATGTGTTCTATACTAAACGTATAGTTCTGCAAAATAAGAGACCACCTGTATATCCGGTCGTTTCGGTGCACCCCGGACTGGATGACTGTAATGGGAGAATTATCTGTCTGGACAATGAAGTGTACACCTGCCAGAAATCGATGGAGCTTTCTCACCGCATAGATGACGCTTAGGGCTTCTAGTTCTGATATTGAATATCTGGACTCGGCAGGTGTGATCTTACGGCTCACGTAACAAATCGGGTGGAAGATGCCCTCATAAAATTGGCCTAGGACTGCAGCGATGGAGATCCTGCTGGCATCTGTCCTAAGATAATAAACGAGCCCAGGATTAGGCAAGCGGAGGATGGGAACATTACTAAAAAGCATTTTCAATTTTGACAATGCAGAAATTAATAATGCATCTTTCACATCTAATTTCACCGATGCTTTTAAAAGATTAGAAAATACACTTGTAATGTTTGCTAAATTTGGAATAAATTTACTATAGTAGTTAACTAATCCCAAAAGACTCCTAACCTGCTTTTTACTAGTAGGCATGGTCAGATTCATAATTTTTGTAATAATCCTATTGTCAGTCTTCAGTTGACCTTGAGAGATGACATGACCCAAAAATTCAATTTCTTTTAGGCCTAATTCAACTTTGCTCGGTTTTGACAGTGAGACCGAAGAGTCGCAACCTATCAAAGACATGTCTCAGTTTCAGTAAGTGTGTAGTCCAGTCTTCAGTATGGACACATATATCATCTATATAGGTCACAGTATTCGTCACTCCATGTAATAGATCTCTAGTTAAGCGTACGAAAGTGGCAGGAGCATTTCGAAGTCCGAAAGGAAGAAATCGCCATTCGTATAATCCTAAAGGTGTTGAAAACGCAGTAAGATGCATAGATTGAGCCTGCATAGGGACCTGCCAGTATCCTTTAGTAAGATCTAGTTTTGAAAAGATTTTAGAAGTAGACATGTCCAAGATAAGATCTTCGCAGGAAGGAATCGGTTCTGCGTCGATCTTAGTGATGTTATTAAGTTTTCGATAGTCCACACAGAGTCGAATTGTGGAATCCTTCTTCTTAACTAGGACGATTGGAAACGAGTACTCAGATGTAGACTTTTGGATAATCCCGCTAGCCTCTAAATTAAGAATTTCCTTATTTAGATTTTCCCTATAGCTAAGTGGGATAGAGTACGGCCTGCATTTAATAGGCTTGAGGTCCGAAAGAAGAATGGAGTGTTCGATTCTGTCCGTTCTACCTGGGATGTCAGAGAATAGGTCTTTGTATTCAGTTACTAAATCAACTAATTGTCTTCGTTGAATGTCTGTTAGTCCCTGATCTATATGTATACCTGTCCAATGTCGCCGTTTTTGTCTACAATGGGAACGGGTAGTTCCATTCCGTCGTCGTCTACCTGATTCAGTACAGTAGTGGTGCTAAGTGTGTATTCTGTGCACTCACTAGATGTCTTGCCATTGTCGGAACTGCAGTCTCGCTAACTAGTGTAGTTGCGTTATGTATGTCTGTCGTCTGATCACTTGGTGTTGTTGCAATAATGTTCGTCTGTCTCTACTGCTGTCTCTTGTCTTGCAAAGTACGGTTTCAGCATGTTGACATGGAATATCTTTAAGTGTCCGTTTATCGATATTTCATAGTCAACATCTGAGATTTTGCGTATCACCTTGAATGGCCCTTGCCATGAGGTAAGTAATAAATTTCATTTGTCTGGAAGAAACAAGAGTATGTCTTGATCTGGTTCAAGCTCGATTGTTCTTGCCCCTTTGTTGGCATATTGGCGGTAGATTTGACCCTTCCTCTCCAAAGCTGCCTTAGCTATGACACACGATTTCATGATCTTGTCTCGTGTTTCTGTCACCATTTCATACGGTGTTTTTGGTGGTAGGAATTTCTATCAGATTAGTTACTATCTGATGGTAGATAGTTAGGGGTCCACGTGGGTTAGCCCCGTAAACTAATTCAAACGGTGAGAAAACCCGTGCTTGAATGGGGAATCTCCCGATAGGCGAACAGCACTGTTGGTAACAGTGTATCCCAGTCAGCTAGGTTTTTCTGCTGTCACCTTAGCCAGCATGTGCTTTAGGTCACCATTAATTTTCTCTACTATTCCTTTGCTGGCTGGATGGTATGCTGTCGTAAAATGTTGCTTAATGCCTAGCATTTTTGTAAGGGCTTGCGTCGCAGCCGATATGAACTGAGTTCCACGATCGGATAAAATGGTCCGTGGGAATCCGAATCGTGAGAACAGATGTAGAAATACATTGGCAACGTCCTTTGGAGGTGATGTATTTCAAAGCTACTGCCTCAACCCACCTTGAACATAGGTCGACCATTGTCAATATGAAGCGATTTCCTTTGCTGGACACCTGATTAAGGGGACCAACAATATCTACCGCCACACTCTCAAATGGCCTAGAAGCCAATGTAGAAGGTTGTACTTCAGCGTAGGATGTTTACCCTTTCGTACTAATTGTTGACAGACATTACAAAAGAACGACAAAATTTTTATGTCTTTTCAAAAACCTGGCCAAAAGAAATGAGCCCCAATTTGGCCCCGGCTTTTTCATATGCAAGAGACCAGCAAAAAGGTGATTATGGCAATTTTTAGCACAGTTAGCGATGTTTTTCAGACACCCTTTTCGAATCTCATGGTTACCTAGTATAAATTTGTTAAAATACCATTATTCATCAAAGAACCTGGCTTTTTTGGGTTTCTTTTTCTTTCCTTTTAAAATTTTAAGTATGGTGACCATAGGGTCACTTTTGCGACTAAATTTCTGCGGGTTGGGTATCTGTGCCTGTTGGGGAAAACAACATAACTTTCTTCTTTAATGGTCTTGATGTTTCACACTGTTGCCCGTGTTGTTTGCATTTAACCCCGCAATTTTTTTTTTAATTTTTCTTTCCCCCAAAAAAAGCAAGGGGGATTTTTCCTTCCAAAAAAAAAATTTTGGGTTTTTCCAAATTTTTTTCCCAGGGTTGGG